>CM060952.1:127480596-128049919 GCA_030765055.1 Mantis religiosa | reverse complement strand
AGAAGCATTCATGAAATAAATTATGTGCATTTAATAACTAATCTCAGTTTATATAGATATAGTCTTTATAAAACAAACGGTAGTGGCAAGGGCAAATTATGTGAATGTTACATAAAAATGATTAAAACAGTTTCAAATTTTGTTCTTGTGTCTTAACGCATGTAAAGTGAATGCCACATTAAGACGCGTATTCGACTTCGTGGAGCCTCTGCACTTAGCATCGTGAAGAAAGTGAGGAGCTGCGATACAGAGCGGTGCTAGCTTCGTGAGCCAGTTTCGGCTGGCGGAATGGTGATGTTGGTGTCATCTTCCTGTATCGGTTGAATTATGTTCCACGTCTGCTGTACACAAGCCCAGGTCGATTATGGGCGGCAGCTTAGCAGGATTTCTTTTATTTGCTTTAGCAGCGGACTGGCTCACTATTTTGCTCTGCTTTTTTTTTTTTGTCATGTAATTTACGTTCTCCAACGTTGTCATATTGGACGATGAATGAAATGGGTGAAATGGTGCACAAATGAGTCCGGGGTCCATGGAGCTTAGAGTTACCTGACATTTTTATTTCAGGTTAGGGGAAAACCCCGGAAAAACCTTAACCAGATAACTCACCGTAACCGAGATTCGAACTCGGGACCTCTTGAACGTGAGGCAGACACGCTACCGAGGTGGGCATTTTGCTCTGTGTGCCTACGGATGCTTGAAGCCTATATTGAAAGGATTATTTCACCTGAAAATCCGACAAAATCTTAAGTATCTCTACATCAGGAAATGAAATTCATATGTTTAAATCTCATATTTTAAACTGGGTTTTGTGCCAACATTTGTAGAACTGTTTTGAGATACTACTGTAATATTTACATATTTATTACTTACTGCTGTAATGGATGTCCAGACAGTTTCTAATTACTGCTAAGTGCAGTTTGACACTAGGTAATTATTGTAGAGACTAATTAGGTATGTTAATAACCAATATTTTACTTTTTGTATAAGGTTTTTTTTTTCTTTTTTTTTCTGTTCCATATATACCCTGCCTTTGACTGCAGTGGTCATATCGGCTGCCGTTCTCCTTTTGAGTATATCGATGATGTTATCTCTTAGACGTTGGGTTGCTGGTGCTTTGGTTTTTTTTTTTTCTTTTTTTATCATTAAATCACGCGCACATTAACACTCTCATTCACACTTCCAGACTCTGGGGAAGATGGGGTGTCATCTTGGTTGGAGAAAAATCCCCACCCCCAGCTGGGAATCGAACCTGGGACCCCTTGCACAGAAGGCAGGTGCTCTGTCGACTGAGCTACGAGAAGGTTTTTGTTTGTCTATTATGTTCTTGTTATGGAAAACTATGCAAATTATGGGAATGAAATCACAGGCTATTCGTAGAACATTGAATTAGTGATTTAAGTTAACTTGGGAATATTTTAATAGAAATCGTTAGAAACATCTTTGTAAAATAAAAATAAAGGATATGTTACCAGGTTAAGTGTAGTTTGGTTTGGGTTTTCTTGAAACATTTTCGTATCTCGTCTTTGGAGTTCTTGAATTTACAAACCAAGTCTGTTATTTATTCAACTTTTCCATAGTGTTTTCAGACTCACAGACAAATATTTTTCTTAAAATACTTTAATTTACTTATTTGTTGATGCAGTGAGTGTCACATGTACTTACGGTGAAATATCATATTGAATGTTTGAATTAAATACATACTTTCATAACTTACTGATGTTAAATTGTAGACATATTAAAAGTAAGGCTAAACATATTTTTGTACGGAAAGTAAGTGAGTGAGTAAGTGAGAAAAACTTACGCTCTTGATTGATGAATAACTCAAACATTAATTCATGAATACTGACATATTCACAAACATTATCGCTTTTGAATTATGCTGGTCAAGCACCAGCGCGCGCACAGCATGCCGGTTTGGGTGCCTCAGTTGGCCAGGCCCGTGTCTACTCATCCCAAGACTTTGATTTTAAATTCGGCCTGGACCGATATGTCTGACCCGGCGATGACTTCCCTTGAAAAACACACGCTGGAGGAACTGTTCCTAGATCTGCCCCATAATGGCCTCTAGGCCTGTCCGGAGGCCATTGCGAGCTGCGTTTTTGGAACGCGAAAAGAGAAGTATCCCGTAGCATTGGAGTTTGTACACTCGTACAGCATAGACATGCTGATTATTATCGGTGAAAAGCACCTACAAGCTGGCATGACTTCTCGCTGCCAAGTTACGTCACCCATGGGTCAGGTTGATTCGGACGAATGGGGGGGGGGGGGGCAGAACAACTATACTGATAAAGAATATCATATTAAACGCGCCTTTTTCTGTCCCTGCACTGCAGCGTGTGGAGGAATGCGCCATTCCACTTGCCATCGGTGGACTTAGCACATTGCTGATAGCAACATAGACCCACAAGGTCATCTTTGCCGTGCTGCAGATTAACTCACCGTTATGAACGTACACCCAATGGTTGGCATTGCAGGAGACCTCAACCTGAAAACAGGGGCTCTGGAACAATCGTAAGAGCAACGAGAAACAATCGAGTTCTACCACCTCATCAGGGGAGACTCAAGTCTCATCGCGCACGGACGAATAAGCCCAACTTTTCTCCCGGTGCGCGAGAGACCGATAACATAGACGTCATGATCACTAAAACCGCGTCATTCAACTTGGACCTCTCGTCAGTAAACGAGCTGGATTCTAACCATGGCCCTATCCTGATCAACGCAGAAATTGCTATGCCAGCACTGGTAAGCCCAGAGTGGAACATAGAGGTAGTTTGGGAAGCAGCCACGATAGAGATGAACCAAACCATTGGCCCACGCTCGCGCATCGATTATGTCGCGGCGTTGGAAATGGCAGCTATGAGTTTTTCCCAACACATCCGGGAAGCGGTGAGTGCACATACTTATGGCATTCCTACCACCCAACCCAAGAATCGTCCCTAGTGAGATCCGGCAGCTGCTGAAAGTCTAAGCACTTGTCCGGAAGCTACAGCAGCGTATCCGCCATTTCAGGATATAAATAGTACACCAAAGATTGAAGTCCCTGACAAGGTGACTGCTTAGCGCTCATCGAAAGATAGTGTCAACCTTGAGGAAAAGAAACCTATCATATAATGGTCAAAAGAGACAAAACATATTACCAGTATCTTCTGCATGGCACTCATGGAAGACTCAAGTTTCAAGCTCCCGAGAAAGCCAGCTGTTTGCATGCTACCTGGAAAAGTCATTTTGAACAGAGGGAAGGCCCCTGGACGAGGATTTTACTGACCTCGTGGAAACCGCATTGCAATACCTGTATGAGGAGTCACAACATCGCCACGAGATCAGACTCGGCATTTTCGCCCCGAAAGCAATGGCTTCCAAAATCAAAAAACTGAACCCGAATAAATCCCCTGGGCATGATGTCGTCATGACGTTCATGCTCCAGGATTTCCCCAAAAGGACCGTCATCCATCTGACGTGGATTTTTAACGCATGCCTCCGCCTTCGCCATTTCCAATATATTGGAGTGAGGCGAGTGTGGTGTGCAGCTTGAAACCCTGCAAGGATCCGTTGTTCCCAAACAATTACCGCTCTTTAACCTTACTCTCGAAAATCTTCAATCTTTTGCTGCTGGCCCGACTTACTCCTCTCTTTGAGGAGCGACTACTCCTACCGGATCTCCAGTTTAGTTTTGTCATCGGCACTCCACAACCTTGCACTACAGAGATTGGCTGAGAGGGCAGCCTTGGTTTCCAGGAAAACATCTAAACAATCGCGGTGCTGTTAGACTTGGAAAAAACCTTTGCTACCATCTGACAAAGTTTTTACTTCTTGCTAATACCCCTCCTTCCTGTCTTGCATTGATAAACAGCCTTTGCTACTACCTAGCACGAGCTGCAGGAGTGCTGGTAGGCCTTGTATTGACTGTTCTGCCTGGCATCCATGTCTGACATCCCCACGGAACCCCAGACCGTTACGTAACAATTCATAATGGCATGTAACAATATTTTCGTTATTTTTTTCCCTCCCCTACAACGGGAACTCCGACCTGTCGGTCGCTGGAGTTAAAGATGGGGGTGACTATCAGCTCGGGGAAGAGCTCTGCTCTAAACTTGGGAAAGGTCCGTGACTGGCGAACTACTGAATTTCATGGCCTACTTCCTCTAAATACCTCGGTGTCCTCGATCGTGGCCTTATTTACGCTTCTCTCGTCAATGCCAAGGCCGGACAAGGACTCACCGCACTCAAATAGTTGTACCTAATGTTCAAATACAACAAGTCTACATACCTCAAACTGCTAATGTATCGGGTGATTATCCCGCTCCTGTCCCTGTAGCAATTTAAAGTCTGGGGAACGGGGCTCTACCACCATTCGCAGACTACAGACTTTGCAAAACAGGGCGCTGTGAATGACCTATGACATTGTCACGCATTTTAACACCCAGTCAGGACTCCCATATATTGTAGAGATCGTACAGGAAAGAACACGCTATCTACAATAAGCTCAACACTCACCAATGAGCTAGTGAACACTCTAAGTTGGTACGTCCACAAAGTACCTCATTGGAAGATTAGCTACCTTATGAACAGGCCCGTCAGTATCCTCTAGACACCAAACTCCCCCAGGCGTAAAATGAGGTTGTTAACACCAACAACCGCACCCAATTCCTACCCCCTCTAATAACCAGCGGGCGGTCTGCCTCGTGGGGCCTCACAAGCTGGCAGCCAGGTGCAGACAGCATTGCATGTGGTCGTCACATGGATGGGAGATCGTGCACGCAGACTGCTGCGCCTGTCAGTGGTTAGAGATACCCAAACCAAAAGACACAAACTTACGACACACGATCACTCAGTTCTACTCCAGACAAAGCCGCCTTAAGTGGCTAGGTGCTGAGGTAGAAAATATCCCACCCTTATGAACCTGGCGACTGGCTCTAATTGGCAGATTGCCGGATTTTACATGAGGCCAATATCAGTCGATTTAATGACATGTAAAAGAACTCAGATGAAATTTCAGCACGCCGGCGTGGTGGCGCTGATAGGATCCTGAGCAATAGACTGCGTCCTGAACTAATAAAATATTTGTTTGGAAATTAGTAATTCTTCTACACTAGTCGTGTGTAGGCTAAGATTTAAATAGGTATAATCAGACTGAAAAATTCAATGTCATTACCGGGATTTGAACCATGGATCTCCCGCTCAGACTGTAATAAATGCATTTTTGTAAATATGCAGAACATACTCTTTCTGAGTGAAAGTTTTATAGTTTTGCATAATGTTAAACCATGGGGGCAAGGCAAAGACTAAAATTAATAAAATGAACAGGAGTTCTCTCTCGCCGAGACAAATCAAATCTCAGAACTACTTACAACTACTAGTACTTTCGCTGACAATTTTACATTATATTGTCGCGAGGCATCTTTTGTGACGGGCCGAAGCCAGCTCGTAGGAAAAGAAAGAGACAGATAGCACTAAGCCACACCCACAGACCGGCCCGCGTAGTGCTAATGACGTGCCGAGGAGTGATGGGGTGGTTAGAGGAAGAACCAGAAAAATGGCTGGACAATTCCCACGCCATCGCAAGGATCCCTGAAGCTTTGGGAAGTTTCGCCAGCCTTCGTGAACGAGCTAAATGGTGAGCTAGAACTGCTAGCAGCCAGTATTGGCAGGAAGCCGCTAGAGAGTGCAGGGAAGCAGTCAGTTCAGCAGGAACCGAGAGACGAGTTGCAATCGTGCAGTGCCGAATGCAGTTAGTCAGCAGGCTGTTTATGGTGTGTGTGGACATTTAAACTGTATCGGGTTGCGAGTTGAGAATTGATAAACGTGTAGTGATTTGAAAGCGAATTGTTTTGTTTATTTACACGTGCAGAAGCCCCAAGAGACTGTATTGGTGTGTGTTACGTCATTCTGCTGAGATCAGAATTGTACAAGAGCCTTTCTACGGAGATAAAGAGCAATGTGAATTTCTGCAAACTGAACTTTTAATTTTACGAACCCACAAAGTCACAATATAATTCAATAAATAATGGCATAAGCAATAATTATAAGATCAGTACTTTCTGGGGCGTTAAACATTACTAAGTTGTTGATGGTTTGTGTTATATGTTAGAGATTTCTTGAAGTACTAAGTTATCAAGCAATTGGTTGTCGCAGTATCGGCATATAGCGTCACAGGTTTAAAGATTTGTGAATCCCTCCAGCCTGCCCTATCCCCTCGTATTTACATACTACTAATGCTATTAATATTCATGTGGATTAGTGGGAAGTAGATAAATAAACCAGCTTCTGAAAACTGGTGTATAGAAGGGATAAAAGTAGACGACGGTGAGTGTAGCAGGTGAGGACTTTTTTTTTTAATTCATAATAGCTCAATGCTTGCAACTCCAACAAAATGTCACCTTGGGTCGAATACATTTGTCTTCCTCGTAACCAATAACTTGCTTAATTTAAGCTTGTTCTGTGTTTTATTGTTTTGTTTGTTGCATTAAAGTAATAATAATATGTTCATTTTTGTTATAGGTAAATAAGAAGCACTGTTTTCTATATGGATGCTGTAGACTAGCGCCTGTGAGCAGAATAGTTTTGTGCGGTGAAAATCTGCAGACACTCCTCAGGTATGGCTTAAAACTGTCATGAGCTTTGTATTATTGTCTGTTGAAATTTGTTTTGACAAAAACAGAGTGAAGTGGTATCATGTAAACAAATACTTCTCGTATTTCAGAAGTCCCTCTTCATACCCCCAGGCCGACTAACCTAAAACCGACTAAACTGAAGGTTTTGATAGCGGTTTTCCTCCGTCGCTATGTAATTTAATTAGCAAATGTCCCTATTTTCCCTTTTATCACTACATTTCATTTCTTTCTTCGCCACCATATCAGGCATTGGACTGATCGTTCATCTTGAATGTACCTACCATGATCCAAAGTGTGGAGCTCTGAGGATTGGCTTCTATGTCCTACAAAATGGAGGGTGATGTGCTAAAGAAGAAAAAGAAGAAGGAAGCTTTTGCAGTCAAATTTTAAGCAGCATAGCTTATACGTTCTTTTAGAACTTCTAAAGCTGTCGTATGTTCCAGAAAATGCAATTCGGCATACAGAACGCTACAACGGAAAACTTACCATTTTTATGTTCATTAATAAAGGAAGGGCTTCTTCACTTCTGCATTTGTTCCCCCCCCCCCCCCCCGCTCATTCTTTCTAAGTTAAAGGTTAATTTTGTATTCATGGATATAAAACGAGAATTCTCTTTACTCGTAGATAGCGTCATCTCTAAGAAAATTCATTCTAAAAGAAACTGCAGCGTTTCCTTCGGCCACTCGTTAAGTTGCGGCAACCTCAAAGGTACTTGCAAATTATGTCAAATGTTGTATGTGAGTGATAGTGTTATTGTTAGTGCTGGACTTCTTCTTCGTTGGTTGTTTCCTCGGATGGTCAGCTGCTATCATGAGGTATGATAGGTATGGAGATCTCGGGGCAATGTGACGATAGACAATACAACAAGAAAATGGTAGAATGATTGCTGCCCATTATAATATTTACATGATTAATTTCCTGTTTCTATCGACGAGACTGTTTCTACCATACTCGCACACAGATCGAAAGCCTTTAATTATGATACCTAATGGCGCGAACTCGACTTTCAGAAATAATGTTCGCCCTCATTGACTTTCATTGTCAGACAGGCTCACACCTTGACTTTAGTTGTTAGACTGAGGCTTTGTACCTCTCCTGTAACTGTATTTATTTCTTTGTAAGGTGAGCACGCTGACCTCTCTAAGCTTTCATACTGTTACGTTCTGTTATGATCCTCTTCTGAAAAGACGGTATGGTGCATTCTTTGCAAACCAATGGAAACATTCCTCGGTGGAAAAATTTATCAATTCATATGCTATATTAATATCTACCTATATTACATTCAGATATATAAATCCTCTTATCTTTATACAGTTATTATTTACATTAATAAATTCTGTGGTGCACCTGTAATAGTGTCTTAAAGTACAACTGAAAAGAGTTGTCCATAAGCAGGTTTGGGAATTTCTAAGTATTAAGCCAGGATGGAAGAAAATAAGGACTGTCCACCAATATGTGGACATCGCACAGATAAACCAACCATACCCCGTTCTGGTATAGTCGCGCTGCTCGAACAGTTACCATGGATTTATCTTTGGTAATAGATACCTCTCAGATAACGCACTGATTACTCACGTGGAGTAAACATCTCTGTGTCATTTGTGATTCCTGCGAATTCCATTGGCTGAAGCGATGCGTTCAGTACGCCTCTCACTCTTACAAGAATAATCAGTGCGTTATCTGAGAGGTTTCTATTAACAAAGATAAAGCTATGGTAACGGTTCGAGCAGCGTGACTTATACAGTATTATAGCGATTGCTTTCCGCGATCCTTGGCCGCTGTCGCCCTCGTTCTTTCTGCTTGTAGTTGTAATGGTTTGATTGCTTATAATAGCCAGCGTCAAAGTCTACATTATGATCTCGAATATTAAACCTGGCATAGCAAAGGAAAGCAATTATTGTAATGCTTGTGTTCTAGAAAATAAATATATCATTTAATGTGCGTTGCTTCAAGAAATTAGTTTTATAATGATTTTATGAATTCATAATTATTTAAAGTATAGATTAACCTTAAGTAGGTAGGTAATCGTGTTTTTTCGATGTAATTAAACGACCTAACCGTGTATATACGTTTTAGGGCCAAGAATGAAGGAAACCAGTCAGTTATTAAACTACAAGTTGGGAAATATGTAATTCATTACGAGTATTGGCTTCATAATAAATTATGAATAATATACTGTAGTACTTGAGATATTCTTTGCTTATTTTACATTAAACGTTGATAGCGTTTACTTTAGTGGAATGTATTTCACATGTATATTTTCATAACATTCTAACCACTTGCAAAGTTTTAAAATGGTTGTTTATAGATTTTTTTTTTTTATATACAATGATTCCGAAAAACCAAGACATGAAGTTGCTGCGGTTATTTGGGAGGATTATGTTTGAAATGATATCCTTGTGGCATATCTTGAAGTCCCAGGGTCGGAAAGCCATCTCGTAGCGGGATTATTTGGGATGATGGTGTTTGTATATTAACTTCTTGCCTTTGGTGACGATCTTGAAGAAATATAGAAGTTTCTCCTGCAACTCTGGATAATTAGGTGCATCTGTAATTGTTGAGCGATGAGATATTCTTCTTTCCCAGGATCGCGTTAACGGGGTTGATAAAGATAGTATTACTATGTTTAAAGAATGAATAATACTTTTCTTGTTCAAAGATGGAAATTTAATTCTTCATACACAATTTTAAATTCTTTGAAACTATCACAAATATTATTAATGTAGTCTTTTTACAACCAACGGTAGATTCCACGGTGAACTATCTTTTTTCTTCTGCACACACTACTTATGCATCTTTGATGCATACACAAAATTGTTTCTGCGCGCACTCGGATAGACAAATACACATCTTACCCCTAAGACTTTCAGAAACAGAAGAACAAAATCTTTTTAAAACCTTCAACAACTTATGTTACGTAGTCATGGTTACACCATTACCTACTTTACATCAATTCTTTATCTTATGATAAATAATAACGTCTTTGACTTTTTAACATCATGAAGTATAAAAATAACTGCTACAAAGTTCAATGTTATCAACTGCAAAATTTGTGTCCTAATGAAATACTGCTAAGTTGTCTGACTGGGCGGCTCAGTTGACTTACTAATTCCAAGATCGCGGTTTCAAATCTGCTCCAGACTGGTTTTAATGCTGCCAGTAAGTTTATTGGCCTGTAAAACAACTACGGTGCGAATTTCGGGCGCTGATGTGACCTTGGATAAGACAACGACAGCAAGGAACAAAATAATTTAATTTTACTGGCTACGTAGTTTTATACGTTAATAAAATTCACAAGAATATGGGTTAACGCATCGATATCGTAAAGTACGCAGTTCGTCAGATGAGTAAATTGAATGATCTATAAAGATACCTATCGATGCCCTAACACTCATAAAACATGTGTATAAGCGGTTGTTTCACACAGAACCATGTGCAGGAAAAGGATTGAAAGACGGAATCAGACTGAAACAATGAATGCTATTAGTCGTGACTTGAACAAGTAGAACATGTATAGGGTTCTTCATTTAAAGCCTAACGGGTTTTGCCTCTTCCGCGACCTTACTGGATTCCCCCACTACTGGCTGCCGTTGTGCGCGGGAGCTAGCGGTGTGCACTCCACTCGGCAGTATTGTACCAACATGAACACGCGCTTGGCTCTGGAGCAAATAATTGACGTGTGTAAAAGTTCCTAAAAATGGGAATCACCAAGTCGTGTTCGCACAGAATATGCTCAGACCTTCCCTGGTGAAGTGCCTCCTTCCAGATTTACAATTCTGGAGATTGTGAAGAAATTCGAAACGTACAGTGTTAACAGGGGAAAAATTAGACGATTCAGGCGCATATTTTGAACGTTCACCAACCAAATACATCCCAAAATTACCACAACAGGTGGGAATTTCAGTCTTCCTCACATAGAGCTACTAAATTTTTAAAACTAAAACCGTATAAGTGTACAAGAGTGTTCATACTTTAAAACAAGGTGACCCAATATCACGATTGCATTATTGCGAATGATCCCTTTCATCATTGAATGATGGTTTAATTGATCTACAGCTTCTGTTCTTTTACGGTGCGGCGTGACTCCACCTCACTGGTCGTGTCATCCTCCATAAGAGTCGGTACTGGGCCACTGAAAATCCACTTACAAAATCGCGCTCAAAAAATCCCTCGTTGTGATCGGAAAGTTGGAGTTTGGTTTTCGTTAACGCTAGACCTAATCGGTCCAATATTCTACGAGTGCACTGTAAATGCAGAGAAGTACCGAAATGATATTTTTTCCCATTTTATCATGAACTGACAGAAGAAGAGAAATCATATAGGTGCTTTCAGCAAGATTCTGCTGCTGCCCATACAGCACAGGAGTCTAGGAATAAAATTAGGAAAGTGTTTGAAGGTAGAGCGATTAGTTCTGGTCTATGGCCCTCTCGTACCCTCGATCTAACAGTCGATTTTTACTTTTGGGGTAACCTGAGAGATTTACGAGATAAATCCTCATAGGTACATTGGAAAAACAAAAAACAAAATATTAGAAATTAAATCCGAAATATTTCAGTGTCCCAACTTAATCGTGTTAATCAGAATCTGTTCTCCCGAACTAATGCTTGTATAGCAGAGGTTGGACGACATTTCCAGCTTCTTCCATAACGTAAGAGTACACGCTTTACGCGCGGAGTTTATATAGGAGCAAAGCCGGCTGTAGCACACTCAGTCGCGCACAGGCGAAATACCGCGCGGCGGTTAGATTTTAAATGAAGAATGCTGTATGTTTCGCAAGTATGACAAATGACTATGTATATTTTTGCTTTACTAATGCAATAAATACACTTAGGATATTGCAAACTACGTAAAAATGTATATTGCGTAAAAATGTAGTTCAAGGATTTTAAGTCACTAAATGAAGGAAACAACAGACGTTTATGTTTAACTGAAATGTAAATGCACCCTGTAGAGTTAACAAATGCTAAAATTGTGCTGTCTTACAATCCATTCACAAAGCAACAAAAGCGTAATCATACTAGGGTTTGCACAACTGGTGCACAGATTTCTGTGCTTTGACGTAATGCTTGCCTCCATACATCATCATTAGTTACATAAAAGAAAAATTAGCTGTTATGGTTTTGGTGCTTTTAAAGGAATGCATCACTGAAATTTGTTTTAAAATGGCTTTTAAGTTTCTGCATCCAAAATAATTCAAAGGTTACAACTGCAAAATTTCATTTCACTTATGATATTGAGATGTTTGCCGTTGTATACAGCAATTATTTCTATAAAATTTAAGCTTTTGAAACTTTTCCCGTCGCCTTTGTTCAGTTTTTTTTATAGATCTTCTAAAACTGAGAATTGTTCTTTCACGCAAGCCGTGTGTAGGACAAGGTTTGGAAAAGACCTTGGTGTGCTCTACCAGGGGCTGCTCGTCCTTAAGTGCTGCAGTGCTGCAGTACGCTCTTTTTTCTTTTATAAGTGACATTGTAGAAATTTTAAAAGACCATGTAAATAACAATGCCTTATTGTAAGTATAAGAAATCGAGTACGACCAATAATGAACTCTTGATGCATGGAAAACACCTGCGTAACTAATGGAACGCATCCGTGACGTCA
The DNA here is from genome assembly GCA_030765055.1 of Mantis religiosa. NCBI lineage: Eukaryota > Metazoa > Arthropoda > Insecta > Mantodea > Mantidae > Mantis > Mantis religiosa. Next base: position 128,037,707 of record CM060952.1, on the reverse strand, counting down.
ACGTGCTGAGAGCCAGCTAGCTCTGTAATCAGTTATTGCTCATGCGTACAACCTGTCCCCTTGCCTCCCTGATGTCGTACCCTATATTTTCACACAAATGCGTGCTGCATCTGGTTGTTGCGCGGTGATCATTGGCTGCACGGTGAAGCAGGGCCACCAACACTCATAGTTACAGCTTTAGAACTTGAATATGCATTGAAAATCATTTAAAAATCTATCAATGCTTTATATTTTAGTTCTAGAAAGTAATTCCATCCTACTTACGTAAACAGATCCAATACCTAATGGTTATTAAATCGGACGGCAGATTGTTTGTGATGCACCTATCATGTTGCCACGATACTCCATTCCCGCTACCATAACAAGAATCCCCCATAACAAGTGCATGTAGTTCGCATGCTCGCATTGTATCCAAGTATTTCTTTGTGTAACGTTATTTAGTGGCTGATATCAGTTTCTTTATTTTGTATGCGAATGTGAAACATGTTATAAATTCATTTTATTCAATCTATGAGTAACGGAAACTTTAACCAATAAATCATGAATACAGTTAATGAACTTCTGAAAACTCCCTTTTCAAGGCGAGCATTAGAAGAAAGAGTTGGTATAAAAATATTAAGGCGACCAACACGCGATCTAAAACTTGAGTAAAAAGCAAAAAGAAGTATAAATTCTGTTTATACCATGAAGAAACATGGGCTCATGGACTTCATTTTTAGAAACTAGGTGAATTGCATTGACTATTTTGCTGCAGCACGCTGTTATTTTTCGGCACGAGTCGCCACTGGATTCTACCCTTCTTCTTAAAGCAATTACATTCTAAAAATGTAAACAGTTTAAACAGCCATAGGTATACATTTTGTCGGCTGTTGCAATGTTTTGGGTAATTTGTTTTAAACTAAAAAGTACCTTTAAAATAGAAATATGTAATCTTTTAAACATTGTTCCTTAATTTTATGCTATCATTGAATAAAGCAAATTGTTATTAAAAAAAAAAAAAAACTTAAATTTACTTTTTAAAATTTCATCTGTGGAGCATTTAACACAGCACAATAAAATTAATGTTTCGAAAATTAATCAGTGATTCATTATGAAACGAAAGATGTGGATAAAATATGAGTTCTTAATGGAATAATGTAGATAATAAACTTTTGCCACTGCGTTGATGTGAATTCATGTTTTTTTTTTTTTTTTAATTTACGTCCCCCAACGTTACGTTAGTTAGCTTTTATTCATCCTTTTGATCATATTACATGATATAGGACACGTCAAGTACTTATAACTAAAAATTATACAATATACATATATACAACACAAGTTTGGAATGAAAATTCAACTGTATGTACAGTATAATAATAATGATAATGATGATGATAATGATGATAGTAATAATAATAGTTATATCGGACGATGAATGAAATGGGTGAATTGATGCTCAAATAAGCGTAGATCGTAAAGTTACCCAACAATCGTCTCTCAGGATTAGGGAAAACCCGGAAAAAAGCCTTATCCAGGTAACTCGCCCTGATCGAGATTTGAATACGGAACCTCTTAACGAAAGGCAGACATGCTACCATCTAAATACCTCCATAGCAATTTCAGAACCTCAGGAGCTTTCGAAATCTTCTGCACAATTAAACTGTACTTTCTTTAGGACTGTTTTCGTATATGTATTTGTGCACAAATATGTAGTGCATAGGTTGTTGTTATGACGAAGATTAATAAAAGATCGTGTCCATAATTATCGTTGTGTTTTGGAATTGTGTTGCAACCTACACTATAAAAACGTAGCTTTGAAAATCCAAAATTCCACAGCTCTTTTAACCACATATAGGTACTGAGAATATCAGTACCGCCTGTGGTGCCGTATGTAGTAAAAGCGGGCGTTAAACACTACACATTTGTTTTGAGAATATCAGTGAATTAGCTGTCCGTTTCTTTCGTGGAAGACAGACCCCCTTCCAAGATTCAGTTGCCCTTTAAGTAGGCATATTATATAGATAAAAGCTCAACATTTAGAGGAAAAGTGGGAAAGGGTATGCAAACTTCTCCACATTCAAGTACTAATCAAAAACAGAGGACTCGTATGAACGGGTTTTCAGCCTAGTTTACCAACTTTGACACATAGTCATGCAATTCAGTAAAGGCCCCTTGATGCACGTTGCCGACCAAGGTTTAAAGTCTGTCTACTCAACGCAAGTGCACGGCGGCCGCTTTCTTTGAGGAACCCTCATAATCGTTTTACAACATGGACCCTCCTCCTGACGGTCCTCTCTACAAGGTTGCAACATTTTAACGTCGCCGTCTTGCACCTAATGAAACGGAACAACTGGAAGTTGGAACTTTGGCAACTGAGACTCCACGCGGAGTAGACATGCAACTGTCATTTTCAGAAAATCGGGATTGCTATTGGTCCCCAACGTCAGTGTTCCATTTCTGAAGTGTGGAGATAGATTTATGACGGTCATTAGTGGGCGGAAAGGTCAGGTCCTTTGAGGTCCCTTTGAGTGGGAACTGCACACACGTTAAAAAAACAGACTTTACCAATATTGATGCACCTTATTTTTACGTTGTACATTTTGAGGCAGTGTGACCTATCCTCAGGGTAAGCAAAGAGCTCCGTCAAAGGCTATGCGTGGATATGTATGGGAGTAAGGATGGTTCTAATGACACTGGAATGCAAGTTTCAGACTGGTTTAATGACTGCTTCTTTTTATCACCGCATCAAACTCGAAGTTGCCGACCAAGGGTTACCAATATATCACTGTTCGGGGTTACCTTATGTCAAATGCATATTACGCGATAACACTTAATTCGTTATTTACGTAGGAACCGATAGATATCTTTTCTCTTCGGTTCTGGTCTGCCTTCGCCGAAGACAGAACCAGTTATCTTTCTTACTGGACCCCAGTGTCCTCTCTGGGGCACTGCAGCTGTGTGTGACTTTCACCTCTCGAAGCCTGTCTTTATTCACACCAAAATTGCTTTTGTAACTGTTTGTCCATTGCCATTATTAGTTTCGGTCACGCCATTATTAAGGGTCCGAACAATGCCTTTTCAAACGGAGTCAAGTGTTATCCACTGAGAATCTCTGCTAAGAACCCGCTTTCTCCCAGCACTATTCACCCCAACTACACCTACTTGGCTCTCACCAAGGCGACCTGGGTTCGAGCCCAGGCGACCGCAAAGTGAGATTTGTGGTGGACAACACGGCGCTGGGGCGGGTTTTCTCTGGGATCTCCGGTTTCCCCCGCCATCTCATTCCACCTGTGCTCCATCTTCATCTCATGTATCATCAGTGTCACGGCCTGCGGTGCCGTATGTAGTAAAAGCGGGCGTTAAACACTACACATTTCAACTACACCTACACGCGTTTTAGCAAACATACCATGTTCCCTGGATATGCATTACGGTTCTTTATTCATTAATTTCGGTATCACCCTCATGAAATTTACCCATCAATTGAATCCACCGTCAAAATCAATAAATATGAAAAGTCGAAATTTTGTAATTAGGGCGGAATATGCTATGACACGTCTATATACACAATGTACGCTGCGGCGCGCAGTTAATTAAAATATACGTACAGACTATTATTAATTAATGGTTTAACTAAATTTTGGCGGAAGTTGTTTTGTATATCATAAACAACATACATAGTAGCTTATGCCGTTTAAATGATGTCATGTCGTGCCATAAAGCATTAGAACTTCTTAAAAGGTCATAATGTACACAAAAATTCCTGAAATGACATTGATGTGGCGCCTGGCATTCAAGCTTGAAGGCCGAACCCAGAACGTGCCCATTGCTAACAAGTAAAAGTCGGAGAGATGTGCGCTCGCATTCGATACAAGTTAGCTGTACACAGAGTATGAATGACGTTAGAGGTATAGCACGGTCATCAAATGTGCAAACGTTGAAAACAGCATAACGTAGTACTATGTGAACTAATGAATCATTGCCTTGTAAGTATATGCAGATGCAAGGTCAGTGTGTAAGTATAACGTGACGGTTTTGTTTTCTCTCGCAGTGAAGTGGTTGTCATGGTCAGGCTATACCTACCTGTAGTTGTTTACATGAGCGAGCGATAACAGTACATCCTTATGCAGTATACCTATGGAAAGACGCATGCGCCTCCGGCCTCTACTTATATGGTTCGCCTCTGTTGTGCTTGTGTATGAGCTTTTGTCTCTGTATCTTCAAGACTTGGAAATCCATATCACAATATAGTTTTATAAAGTCCCCGAATTTTTAATGAATTATAATCTAAATGGTTCTTGGTTATCCATTGTTTGTAATGGGATAGGCTTAATAACGGAACATTTTATGTAATATTCTGAATGGTTGAACCTAGATATGTTAAATAGGACCCCCTCTTGCCATTGTACGGGTATTACACTGCAAAGTGATGTTTTCAATATAGATTCTCTTCACTGTTTCTCCATTTTCGAGGAGCATATCAACGTACGGAGAGCGAATGCACAAACAGCTTAGCATAGATAACAGGAGAGATATTCAAATAAGCAACAACAACCAACTGCAAAAACTTTACGGAATACTAAAAGACGTCTGTGCACAGCAGCTTCATTTGTACGAATGCCTCTTGCACCAGCGGCATGTAATGTTAAAGCAGAATCTGTTTTGAATGCCAGCCTGAATAATAATTCTCATACTAATACTAATACTCGTGCAGTATTAGGCCAGTCTTCCATACTGCGAATATTGAATATCGGTAAGCTTAATAAGTACCATTTGTGCCTAACCAAATACCACACACGAGAGATTTTGAGGCTGGCGTGAAGTTCTGTGAATGGATGGTGGAGTAAGTTAATAAAGATACTCTGTTCATATTCAGGGGCGTGCCTTCTAAAGAATCACGATTCCACTACAGCGGGACCGTAAATCACAATATGCATTATTGGAGTGCTGATTATCCTCACAAATAAGGAAGGCTGCCTTATAGAGCAGTGAGAGTGAACGTTTCGTATGGACTTCGTAATGGAATTGCGTTTAATACAAATAACACAGAATGTGTCACTACTAATGAAAATATGGTTTCAGCATGATGTGGTTCTCCGTAAAGATAAATTTGGTATATCCTGGTCATTGAATAGCAAGATAAGGAGCGATCTCCTGGCCAGCCAGATCACCTGATCTAGCACCTCTTAATTCTTCCTCTGGGGCTCCACAAAGCAGCACGGTTACAGAGGATCTAATTAGAAGATCCAAAAAGACTTCACCAGTGTGTTGACACCCACCACACAAGCCAGGAATTCCTTCAACAGCCTGCCCGGGTGAACATTACCCAAGAACGTTCGTTAGAAGAGTCCTCTTCCAGAAAGAGGAAGAAGGGGTTGCAACGTACCAACACGTATTATAACGTACAAACACGAGATGATATTAATAGCAAAATCCATTAAAAAGACCCGAATTTCTGAAACTATTACAACTATAAACTCTAATATCCTTATTTTCGTAGATAAAATGCCTGTATTTTCTCTACATGAAATGTCTGTGTCGCGGTTAAACGTTTCCTACCTGAGTTTAACAATAAAGGAATACTTAACAATAATTCAAATGCAAACAAATGCCGTCCAGCCGCTCTAACCCTTGAGCTGCTATGGCCAACGTGCCCATATGACATTAAATTCTCCAACTGACTCCTGTTTCTCCCGGTAAACTACTTAGGAGTTCTCATAAACACATGAGACAACTACCTTAATGGCGACTTACAACATGCAAGTACTTTAAGGCCCGGGCTTTATAGTTAACCACTATTAGGTCAATTAATTTACAGTAAAGGGAATTACCACACATAAGTAATTCCAAGTACCTTTGATGCAAACAGATTGTTTTAAAGCCACATCTGTTTCAACTGAGGTATCTAAATGTACGAGAGATCGATAGTTAATTTAACAAAATATATATTTGCTTGGTTCAGTTTTGGTTCAAGAAGGCAATATGCTGTAATATCTGCTTAATATTACTAATTTCGTTGAGTTTACAAATGCATCCATGTTACAAATTTTTAGTAGATCGTACCTTGGGCCTATATTTTCGTGTTGCGAAAATTTTGGATTGCATATAACTGCAAAGCTAGAGGAGCTAACACATCTGGAGTATCGAACAGTAAAGAGCTATCTGAAACCGTTATTCATATATTAATGAATTCACATTCAGCCGCTTTTTATGCGATAGTATTAAATGTCCTTTGTACTCTACGGTTTACCTTTATATGAAGCTATATCTTAAATCGAAAAGAATATGATAATGTAAATAATAAACGTTTTGAATAATATTAAGAAAAATATGCCCAAAATTATTTTAAATATTTTTTAATACATCTTACGAAGGAAGTAAATTATGAGAGAATTATATACGAAAAACTTGTAAAACATTACCCCAAGAAAAGGCGCACTTTTAAATTACATAAAGAATCAAAAAGAATTTACAAATAATAAGATAGGACATTTTGTCGAGAGAACGGCACAAAAACATGCATTGTAAGCTGTAGGACGGTCAGATCCCCACAAAAGCTGAAGATAGCAGAAGAAAATTCTGTGATAGTATCAGTTTATTAGCTGTTTGGTTGTAGAAGACAGCCATAATAAGTAAAACAAATATTTATGGGAGCACATGACTTGGACTGCATCCTTCATTGTTGCTATACCTTTTCGGTTCAGTAGGAATCGATTAACATTTAAGTTTAGCCAATAAGAGACACTAGAATATCTTCCTCACGTGGAGTAATACACGTGCTTGAATTATTCCGCTTTACTGCTGCGAACACAGTTGCGATGTTCATTGTAAACATAAGATGGACTATACAGTATGTCAGGTCCAGAAAGTATGGATGTTTGTACACTCATATCTACCGTATCTTGTACTCCACGCAAATTACTATAGGTACATATACAGTAATTACATACCAAACAATCACTAGTGAAAAGTGTTTGATAAAAGAGTAATTAATCGCCAGTAGATAAATCATTGCCAGATACATGGGAGCTTGTTGTGCCATACAGATACTAAATTACGGCAGTTTAAACAAGAAATTGAGATATTGTTAGTAGCTTAAAAGACCAAGTTTTAAATAGGAAGTTTTATTTATTTATTACAAAAATGTAAAATACGAGGGCTGTTCAATAAAGAATGACCACATTTTTTTTTTTTTTTTTACAACGTACCTTTACTCATCCTCATAATTTTGATGGTCCTTCTTAAAATAGTCTCCCCTGAATGCGATGCACTTGTCCCAGCGTTTCTGCCAGTCTTCAAAGACATGCTGGAAACCATTTTTTGAGAGATCTTTCAAAATCGCCTCCGCAGCCTTCACCGCTGCTTCTGATGATGGATAATGCCTCCCACGGAGGCGTTTCTTCAAGTTAGGGAATAGAAAAAGTCGCATGGCTAAATGCGGACTATAGGGAGGGTGAGGGATGCACTTCACGTTGATTTTTGGAAGATATTCAGCAACAACATTGGCAATATGCGGCCGCGCATTATCGTGGTGCAGCATCCAGCCTGATTCACGGAAATGTGGTCTTTTGCGCCTGATATGGACTTGCAATGTTTTCAGGACATCCCTGTAATTTTGTCCAGCTACTGATGTGTATGCGGGTACAACATGCTGATAAACCATCCAAGAATATCAGAGAATGAGATGACCATGACTTTCCCAGCAGAAGCAACCACTTTTGCTTTTTTGGGAGGTTGGTGATGAAAATGATTTCCACACTGAGCTTTGCTGTTTGCTCTCAGGATCAAAATGATGTAGCCAAGTTTCATCAGCAGTGATTATATTTGAAAGAAACTCCGGATATTCCTCTAACATCAACTTTAACTGCATGCAGACCTGCATGTGAATGTCCTTTTGTTCGGGAATCAACAATCTTGGAACCCATTTTGCACAAACACGTCTCATGTGTAATGTTTCTGTCACAAACATGTGGGTGGCACCCAATGTAATGTTCAGTATTTCAGAAAGTGATCTTAAGGTAATTCGTCGATCCTCTCTCTCAATGGCAGCAGCAGTGTTGATGTTTTCTTCCGTGAGAGCAGTAAATGGAGCACCGGGTCCACCTTCCTTTGAGATTGATTGTCTCCCCTCTTTAAATATTTTAAACCACCTTTGAGCTGTGTTGTAAGGAAGAACAGACTCTCCATAGGCCTCCTGTAACATTATATAGGCCTTAACTGAGGATTTGTTGAGACGAAAGCACAATTTCAAAGCCGCGTATTGTTCCTCGCGTGTTACCTCCATTTCAGCGGTAGGTGATACTGAACATTTCTGAACTTGCCTGGTTCTCACAGGCGGGAACCAGGTGTACCAACAATGAATCTACAACGGCGTGTTTGTTTCACATTAAGCTAACAATTTTAGTGCGAAAAATTATGACCGTAAAAAAATTATGATCATTCTTTATTGAACAGCCCTCGTATGTATTATTGAGAAAAAAGATCAAAATATTATTTATTCAAAATAATTTAAAAGTAATTTCATATAATTCAAGTACACACAGCCATATAGTAAATAATGCGGTTAATTATTATACAATTTTAACATTTCATGGTGACTGATCCTACTCCAGTCACCATGAAATCTAAATCCGGAAAATATGCATGCTCAAAGACTAGGTAAAGCCGAAAGCATACAATTTGCACGTAGGGTTCCCAAATTTTTTAACTTAAGCTTCGTATACAAGCATAAATAAAAGGTTGTGTAATATTTCTTAGATTCAGTTAGCTTAAAAAGTAACACGTATTGAATTTGAAACTATGTTAATTTGACTTGTGGAAAACACTCAGTTTCAAGCTAAAAATTTAATATTTTAACTAGTACAAAATAATGTTTACTTATATACTATGTACATAGTGGGTATACAAGTATTGCATTCTACCCAAAAATTCGATATCAGGATTTTACTGGAAATGTGTGTGTGTGTGTGTGTGTGTGTGTGCGCGCGTGCGCGGGCGTGGGTGCGGGTGCGTGCGTGTGTGTATGTGTGTGTGTGTGTTTTTTTTTTTTTTTTTTTTAAAGTCTTCAGAGCATTTTTATAAACAAAATCAGATGTTTAATACATTTCCAATTTTCTACATCGTCCTTAGAGACCCTTTTCATTTAAATGACTTTTATGTAACAGGTAAACTGTAAGGGGTAAACAAAACATTACTGCATAAAAAAGTAGACCTCGTTAAAACATATTTTTTACTAAACTATTTCGGAAATATTCCGTGTAATTTTTTTTTAATTTTCCAATATATTTATATTTTTTTTTTTTCAAATGGGGGATCATTGTTAAATTTTTTATCTCTTGGCCATGCAAAGAGAAGTGAACTTTAAGTCATCATATATCGAACATTTTGATATTACTTAAACCTGCTGCACGCCATTGCATTTACAATAAAATTAGCAATAAGGTAATTTATAGAAATATTTATGGCGATTAACATGTAGGAGTAATAGATAAATGAATAAGTGTTCGTAAAGACTATTTTGTATAAGAGCAAAGATGTCTCCTGAAATAAATTGGAAGAAGATTAGCTCCCGCTATTTGTGTTATGTGTTTATCGTATGTGTTGTCAGCGAGCGCGCGCGCGCGTGTCTATGCATTTGTTTGTGCACAGCATAACTCAAGAACAAAAGGTCGTAACTTGTATTTAAGTTTGTCATCTGCCATGAATACAGCATCAAAATTTTCAAGAACTGGTCCTACCCAACGCTACCCTTTAGTGATAACTTTTTTCAAACATTATTATTTTCTCAAAAATTGTCTAACGGCTTTAATTAAAATGTCATATGTTTAAGATATTTGGACGATAAATAAACAGTGTCTTGAATTTTATGTGAGTATCCTGAAAAAATCTCTTCGTTCTATATTACTTTTGCATAACTGGTAAAACGTGAAAGGTAGACAACATTTTATTACACAAAACACGTAGAGATCGTTATAACAGACAACTTTTATCAAAACCATTTTATTTTGTATAGAGTGAAAGGTTTCTGAGATATTAATTTTTATTTGTTATTTATAATTCATTGTTGTACCTTTCTCAAATGGGAAGTTGTTATTCTTCTTTTATCTCTTGGTCATGTAAAGAGAGCAGAATTTCAAGGGCACCACATAGCGATCATCTCTTAAAATATATAATTATCTGTTAAGCCTTAGTATATTCGCATACTTGCACCGACAAGGAAATTGGCAGTATGATAATTTCTACAAATTTTATCTCGCTTAACATGAAGTAAATAGAGCAAAACTGTTTGTGAGAAGAGTTTATCCAGTGAGTGCAACAAACGAATTTTTAAATTCCATGTGTTCACTGTGGTTCAAGAAGCAGTAAAAGCGCTGAAAATGGAATTGAGAAAATTGGGGTTTAAAGTTCACGGCGGTGTCTTGCTTAAATGTATAGATACAATTAATCAACTATTTTGGCTTTTAAACTTGCGTATAAAAGTGCACTTGTGTAGCATGAAAACGCAAGTTTTAACTACAATAAAAGAAACAAAGTCGAAAATGTTCGCCCTTTCTGTCAAATTTCAGTTACTTTTCCGTAAGAATCTCTTTCCACCTTGACATTTCGATTAGTTGATACAGTAGATAAAGAAATCCATTCGTTTCTTTTCCCTCCCATTTCGTTATGCAGCTTTTGGTTGCATTATGGTATATAGTATGTGGACCTCCCGTCTGAAGCTTAATGGTTATCGACCTCAAAATGTTGCTATCATGGTCCAGGACCTGGGCACCTTACAATATTGTAACGCCGCAGTAATATGTGAGATTCGCATTCGGAAGATCTCGCTTCGATTCCCATGGATCGCACGCTTAACCGTGGATATTTCGTGGTTTTCCTGGCGGGTAGGCGTATTCTGGTGGGGTATATCATCTGCTAGGATATCCTTTCCATCATTTCCCTTTCATTCCGTTTCTTTCTCAACTTCCAGGCAGGCTTCTAGGTTTTGTAGCGTGAGGAGGCGCCAGACACTTGGGGCGGATTCTTGCTGAAAGGAGACAGTACTCCTCGTGAATACTACATATAGAGCTGTCTCGTTGACGAAATATTTCTTGAAAGGGTAGAGCCAGACTGAAAAATTCAATGCCATAGCCGGGATTTGAACCATGGATATTCTGATCTCCGTCCAGCCGCTCTAAACCATTGAGGTACTATGGTCAACGTGCCAACATGACATTAAATTCTCCAACTGACTCGTGTTTTTCCCGGTAAACCACTATGAGCTCTCACAAACACATGAGACAACTACCTTAATGACGACTTACTATGCTGTAAGTACTTTAAGGCCCGGGCTTTATAGTTCGGACCACTATTAGGTACAATTAATGGGAATTAATTGTTCTTTCACACTAGCCGTGTGTAGGACGCACTATGAAGGGGTAGAGCCAGATTGAAAAATTCAATGCCATAGCCGGGATTTGAACCACGGATCTTCTGGTCTCCGTCCAGCCGCTCTGACCATTGAGCTACTATGGCCAACGTGCCAACATGACATTAAATTCTCCAACTGACTCGTGTTTTTCCCGGAGCTCTCATAAACACATGAGACAACTACCTTTATGGCGACTTACTAAGCTGTAAGTACTTTAAGGCCCGGGCTTTATAGTTCGGACCACTATTAGTTACAACCGGGTGCTTAAGTACTTACAGTGTAGTATGTCGCCATAAAGGTAGTTGTCTCATGTGTTTGTGAGAGCTCATAGTGGTGTACCGGGAAAATACGAGTCAGTTGGAGAATTTAATGTCATGTTGGTCATAGTAGCTCAATGGTTTAGAGCGGCTGGACGGAGACCAGAAGATCCGTGGTTCAAATCCCGGCTATGGCATTGGATTTTTCAATCTGGCTCTACCCCTTCATAGTGCGTCCTGCACAAGGCTAGTGTGAAAGAACAATTAATTTCCATTATTTGTTGAAATATCAATATTTTTGTGCGTCAAATATAAATTCATTTTTCTTAATAATGCACCAATATTGAATACTTTTATTTTGCATTTTGTGAATTGTTTGGTTGTTTTAAAATCGATTGGTCATTTTTTAGGAAATGTACTTTTTGTTGCATTTTCTTCACTTTTTTTTCTGTTAAACGCACCTTTTTACGTTATTAGCATGTGGGCATTGTTGAGGCTGCTTACTGAGCTCTACTGTGTGCAGTATTCTTATGGTCTCTTAATGAGACATTGGATACTGTTTACGCAGTTATCGTTATCGAGTTACAGTATTTTGTCTAATGTGAAAATGTGTGTGGAGGATGCTTTTTCTGAAGGAGTCAGGGGAAACTGCTATTATATTAGCAACATTAAAAACAATCTCTGTTCACTCGCCCGCATCTTATATTTAACCCTTGTTGGTGCAAGTGCGAATGTTTTATAAAAGGCTAGTAAACCTTGTTGATATGTACAAAATAGAGCCGTATTCATTCTCAGGTAACGCTAGAGTTGTTACGTCAGCACATTCCTCACAGACATATTCTCGTGCGAGCAACACTTGTTATACAACTGCATCCACCATCCAGTCAACGTTTTACTTCTCACACGTGAATCCGTAAAAGTGCCAAAAGTGGGGAACAAATGGTCAAGAAGTCTGAGAGAAAATAAAAAACGTATTAGAAAAACATATTGGATATCAGTGGTTGTGTAAGACTGAGAAAGTCCTGCTAGGTGAACATTTTGACTAGTTGTTTTGAAGAAGGTTTTTCACAGGGGACCTTGGACACCTGAAGTGTGTAAGACAACCAGCGATCCTTCAAACCTGAGAACCTCCGAATGGTGATGGTTCTCCAACGTTATGTCATATCGGACGATGAATGGAATGGGTGAAATGGTGCTCAAATGAGCTCAGGGTCCATAGAGCGTAGAGTTACCCAACATTCGTCTGTCAGGATAGGGGAAACCCCTGGAAAAAACCTTATCCAGGTAACTCACCCTGACCGATATTCGAACTCGGGGCCTCTTGAACGTGAGGCAGACACGCTGCCACCACGCTACCAACGTTAAGTCATATCGGACGATGAATGGAATGGGTGAAATGATGCTCAAATGAGCTCAGGGTCCATAGAGCTTAGAGTTACCCAACATTCGTCTTTCAGGATAAGGGAAACCCCTGGAATAAACCTTATCCAGGTAACTCAACCTGACCGAGATTCGAACTCGGAAACTGTTGAACGTGAGGCAGACACGCTGCCACCACGCTACCAAGCGGGCAGTGAGAGGTATGCCTAAATATGCAATTTTTTCCTAGTATTATAATATGTATGGAATGCATTACTTAATATTTCTGATTATAATAACTAATTAAATGATATATATGAACTTTTTAAAGTTACAATTACAAAATAATTAACGGTCATTTTTTTTTAATTTTGTCATTTTACCCAAACTTTAAGGGCATTTATTGGTCATTTTTCTAACATTTTTTATTCATGAACTTTCGAACCCTGTTCATTACTCTTTCTAGGCATTTCTAACAGTGGAATGGATCTTTGACATGAACTGATAGGGACCTGCGCTTCTTTGTGAACTTTTTGTCTGTGGCCTAGAGCCACCTGTGAATCCTTCACATCATTTCTTCTTGGAAGCTGGTAACCATTATATATTCTATGTAGGTCGTAGTGTATGTAATGTAAAGTTTATTGGTGCCAAATAATATGCTGAAATAATAAAAATGATTGCCTTGAATTTTAAATAAATTTTACGGCATGCAGGCGTCTCTGATATAGACACAAGGAAGCAGGACTAGATTCACGCCTTTATTAATTAAATATCAGATGGTGCATGAAATTGTGAAATCATGCTCAAATGAGCCCAGGGTCCATAGATCGGAGAGTCACTCGACATTCATCTTTAAGGATAGGGGAAAACCTTATCGAGATAACCCATCTTGATCGAGATCCAAACTCGGTACCTCTTGAACGTGAGGCAGACATTCTAATTAATCTCAATTAACGTGAAGTTAGAATAGTAAGCGTTGAAGCGGTGTTATCCGCCGCACGATGATGCTGCGGAAGTTGCAGCGATCTTGCTTCAATCTCGAGCAGAGTCCTATCTCAGGGTAAGCATGGGTGTGTAATAAAAGTAAGGATGACACCGGAATCTAAGTTTGAAACGGTTAATAACTTTTTAAGTATTCACTTAAATCGACAAGTTGTCGACCAATGGAAACTAATATATAAATATCCGGAGTTAACGTATTTGAATCTTATGCTACACGAAAATATGCGATTGTATCATTGAGGGAAGAAGTAATGCCTCATTCAGCTACGTCTTATTCCATCGACGGCCAGCCCAGAAGTGTCCAAGATTCTGCCCAGTACTCAGCTACTTAATTCCCCTAATAACCTCCCCTTTTGCTAATAACTCTAAGATCCCCACTACTAACTTCTAATATGATGTTGCCACTTCATTTCTGCATTACTCAAATTTTTTGCTTTTCATCCTAAACTCACTCTCTCTCTCTCTCTCTCTCTCTCTCTCTCTCTCTCTCTCTCTCTCTCTCTCTCTCTCTCTCTCTCTCTCTCTCTCTCTCTCTCTCTATAAATTTCTCATAAATCCTTTCACATATTCCAGGAATTCCAAGCTAGCCTGCCATGCCTAATCTGGAAACTTCGGATAGTAACTTTGCCCTCTCGTCGCCAAACCTACCTTAACTTCTGTGAACTGGCTGACAACCAGCCCTCCCTAACTACTTTACTTAATGACAGCTTACCCCGAGCCAAACATTCATAACACTCATAATAAATTAACTGCCAAACCTGCAGCATCTTAACATTTAACGCCCGCCTCACGTTCAAGAGGTCCCGAGTTCGAAACTCGGTCAGGGTGAGTTACCTGGATAAGGTTTTTCCGGGGTTTTCCCTTATCCTGTAAAGACGAATGTCAGGTAACTTTACGCTCGATGGACCCCGGACTCATTTGAGCATCACTTCACCCATTCCATTCATCGTCCGATATGACCTAACGTTGGAGGACGTAAATTACAACAAAAAATTAACATTTAACACAAAAGCACAAAATATTTTATTTTAAAAATTTATGTATTGATTGATGCATAATTTCTGTATCAGTCTTTATAAGTTTGATTTGTAGATGTGAATATGGCACACCCGATATTTTCTTATGGTCATATAAAGAACACGAAGTTTCAAAGCCGTTACATAACGAACCTGCTGTTTAAATATTTGGTCTATTGCTTTAGCCTACTGCATGCTTAAATCTTCAACGAATGTGCAAATATATAATTGAGAGTTCACGTGGATTAACAAGAAGTGGACGAAGAAGCTTTACTAAATAAGTTGGGAAAGTTATGGAATAGATATGTTTCCATTCTATCCACTCTCGTGCTGAAGACAGATCGTCAACAGGAACTGCAGGGGTAGCATCAGTTGTGTTGCGAAGCTTTGTTATATATAACCTGTCGATATAAATACTGTGTTTGCTTAAAAGCGTAACCAAACAAGGCAAGCAATATGCACGTTACATAAAGACTGGTTCGGCTTATCTTCTGCGATGTTCAACCTTCATTATATAATGTTTAAGCGAAGCAAGGCTCATGGCCGGCGATTTTTAGCAGAACACGCTTCGATAACACGAAGTAGTGGCTGCGTCGAGATCCTTCCTTACGTGTTAGCGGTGTTTCGCATTGTGTAAGTGGCGGCCATGCTTCCTAAGCCTCTCCTGCATTTGAGGAGCCCTTGTCATGTACAGACAACACATAATATGTGTATGAGTCGACCAACTGAGAGTTGTGGGACCTTGACCTTGTCCTTCAAAATCCGTTGTGCTGTTCAAAAAAGGAGGTGATATTCAAAATAGCTTACGTATTACACTCACATGAATTTTCCTACTCTTATACAATCTGTTCTTAGAGTTATACCTCTATCTACTTTATGTTAATCCAGATAAAATTTGCGGAAATTTTCTTAACTGTTAATTTCCTTATAGTTACAAGGAAAAAACGGAAAAGTATTTGAAAATTCAAACTAGTAACAAGGAAGGTCTTGAAAATGGTTTGCTCCACAAGAATTTTTAAAACATAAATTGCATTCTTTATCGAAATCTACATTGTTAACAAAATTCTATTTTGTCTATCTTGTACAGTTTACCATTTATGCAGAATTCATGTAGAATGAAGAGGACTTCAAAGGCCATTCCAAGAAAATTAGCTATTCATTTCACACGCCAAGAAAGTATCTTAAATATTATATGGTATTTTAATCAAAATCGTGTAATTTTTTAAAAATGCGAATATTTTTAAAATTGTTCCACATTGTTAAAATTGTTTGTGGTGGAGGGATTTTGTTGAAAATCTTTGCGTCTGTTCCTTGGAAGATCCTGTAATTTAGTACTGCAACGAAATTCAGTGGCTATGGGATGATTCTTGTTCATCTCCTCGTGGAATAAATTTTAATCCTTGAGTTAGGACGACATTTGTATCCGAATTTTTCAGATTCGATGTTTTTGGATGAAATAATTTACTATGATGTTCCCCGTAGCTGCTACAGTCGATGCATGGAAATAATATACCTCAGGTGTGATCTCGGACAGACGTCTGCAGGAACTAATTTTCTAAATAATTGAAAAATGATATAGCTTCTTTTAAAAATACTTTGTAGCACTGATTGATAATACAATAATTCCATATTTAGTTAATTTTATAATTTCTTTTTTAAAACTTTAAAGAATCTTAACACTCAAATAGTGTTCCAAATAACTTTAAACTTCTAGTAGCGTTGTTAAAACAATTTAACATTATTGTTTCTCTCCTCTTAATAATACACTCTATCACAGGTTTTACTTCCACTCGTTATTTAATATCGTTCACTACACAACACTTGCAATAACGTAGAATATTTATTTTTAAATATTTTTAAAATAAATTTAGAATAACAAAAATAAAATTAATAATAATCTTCTGGGATTTGAAATTAAAAAAACTGTTTCAGTACTAAGTAAAATTTGTGTAATAATAAAGGTAATGAAGTTATGATTATTGTTGTTCTTCCAGTATTTCCTAGAAGGGTTATTAAAAGGTCGTATGACAGTTAAAACCATTAACATAGGATATTTTGGAAATGGTAAACGTAGCAAACAATGAACATAAACGGTGGGCTTTAATAAGATTTACGTTTTTATTTAGTAATATTTTAACTGTAGTTTACGGTTTACCAGCTCCCCAAAACTCATTCAGAAAGAAGAAAACTCTGAGGTTATTCACAGAAAATTTAAGTTGTAGGTGCATTTTATCTGCAAATATCTTGATACCGAAATTAAAGTTTGCCATAAGTAAAGAATCATGATGGATGTCAAAGGAATGTTGGTTCTTTGTTACAAAACGTGCAAGTGCAGTTGATTCGAATAGCAGTGGGGGGGGGAAGTTGTTATAACAAAAGCAACGTAAGAAACAGTGTCCTTAGCAGATTTCTAAAGGGGCTCACTTGACTTGTTGAATAGGGTATTCTTTGAACCATTCATAATGGCGACAAAATAGCTACAAAGGGATCTTTGGTTGAAAAGGAGTTTTCAGAAAGTGAAAGTGATACACCCACGCGCATCTGTGGTCATTCAGAACAGTCTTCGGCGTGGAGCCGATTAGAGCGGTCCTAGGCGTGAGGGCGATTAGGGCAGTCCTCTTGTTCTGTCTTGAATATTTGTCGGTTCATATATACGTGAGGAACGAATAAAGTTTATCGAGTAATAAGCATTCCACCTTCAGTCTCTCTGAACAGTGATCTATTGGTAACCCTTGATCGCCAACTTATTTCCTCGCCATTAAAATTGTTGCTTCAATCTTAAACATATACAATTTTACTCCAAATCGTTAGAGGCGTTCAGGAGAAAATAAAATGTGAAAAAAAAATATTTATCGTTAAATGATACTTTAGAGTATCGCATTCTAAGATATAATAAATAATTAGTATTATTACTTTTAATTTTTATACGCTATTCAGAACCGTCGTCCCACCCCCGCACACACAGCAGAAGAAGCATTTTATAATAAAAATGTTTTATACAGGGTATCCAAATTTGAATGCCTATTACATTTCTATATTTTATTTTTGGGTGGAATGCAATAGTTTTTTACTAAAGGTAATATCGGTAAAATTAAAAGCTCGGCTGCAGAGTGTGTGAACGTTATAATTAAGACATTACTAATTTCTCATTAACTCCGCAGTAGTCCCTCCCCTCTTCAACACATTTGATTCTCTGTCAGTTTAGTTCATATGCTGGTGACATTACTACCAAGTTTTGTACTTGTCGGTATTTTGTATAAGAGCTATGCAGTTCATAGAGACATAGAAACACAAACACGCTCTCTCTCTCTCTCTCTCTCTCTCTCTCTCTCTCTCTCTCTCTCTCTCTCATGCACACATTGATATTTTTCTTAAATTAAGTTTATTTTTTATTTAGTGGACCCCAAAACATGCATTTATTTAGTAGTAAACTGCGGACGTCCAGATATTCTGTACTTAACCAGGAAATTTCCAGAGAAGTCTCCGGATTCATGTAAATGTCAAGTTGGTGGTAAGTAAAAGGCGAAATAGACATACCACATCAATGTATTCGCCATGAACGCAAAATATAGCTGGAAAATGAAAAAGGATGGTGTTTGTGACGCAAGTTCTAACATAGTTTGGTTTGAAACCGCTTGTTTCAATTGGGTTGCTTTCTCTTAATCAGTTTTACAAAATGATGCTATTAAAATGAAATTTCGTCATCGTGGAATGACGCGGATTTACGTTCCCTCTCACGATAAAATGGTGTCAGAGTTATTGGTCATTTGTATATTTGAGTATTTGACCTACAAATTAAAATTTTAAATGGATATAAATGTGCATATCACTCATATTTGATGAAGTTATTTATAAAGGATTTTATTTAAGCTTAACTGTAACCAAATTAATGGGTGCAGTTTTACACTAAAACTTCTAGAGCAGGTTGCAGAAGTGACATTTAGATAATTTTTAAAGTTAATAAACGTGTAAATATGGCGGCTTATGTTCCTATAAACAATACCCTTTATTATAAATTAATTTTTTTACCATTTATAAATAATTCTTTTGTCCTGAAAATGTTTTTATATTTCAGCTAAAATGCGCTTATCTTGCAAGTATTTAAAAATGGAACAAATAGTCTTAAAAGGTTTCAATTTACGCATGATTGGTACACAATTGCTGGTTTACCTGAGGTTTCCGTATCAGAAGATAGCTTCACTTAGAAGTTTCTTTCTGTTTTAGTTGAAACATTATTGTATATTTACATATTTATTTATTTAGCATTTAATTTCTGTACAGAAATATTTGCTTTTTCAAGATACAGTACAAACAATACAACTAGAAATTCAGAAAATACAGAATTAATTCTGCATGCAATAATAAGATTAAATTGTATCAATGTCAACAAATACAGAAAACTTACATGAATTGTCAACCATTAGTATCATAAAATTATTCTCATGTAATCATTTATTCTACTTAATCTGGTGTCTAAAATATTCAAAGAACTCTTGAGTACTATAGAAGCACTGATTTTTTAAAAATGATTTCACATCTCTTCCGAATCTTTTCTTATCATTGTTTTTTATTTTCTTTAAGATTAAGTTATACACGTGAACCCCTTTATGAAGTACTGAGTTAAGTTTTTTATTTGATCTTGATCCCAGTATATGTAATTTGTAATATTCCTAGTATAATGTATACATTACATTCAATAATAATAATAATAATAATAATAATAATAATAATAATAATAATAATAATAATAATAATAATAATAATAATAATAATAATAATAATAATAATAATAATAATAATAATAATAATAATAATAATAATAATAATAATAATAATAATAATAATAATAATAATAATAATAATAATAATAATAATAATAATAATAATAATAATAATAATAATAATAATAATAATAATAATATAATAATAATAATAATAATAATAATAATAATAATAATAATAATAATAATAATAATAATAATAATAATAATAATAATAATAATAATAATAATAAATTTATGAAGTAAATAATGTTATTCATTTCTTCAGAGCCTATGTAGACAATGTAACGACTGATTCGCACGAGGTTGTTAGGACAAGCGCCCGTCATCTTGGAGGTTTGCAGTTCTAACCCCGCGAAGGCCCTGCTCCCCAACTGAGATTTGTTTCAGGTTTTCCTTAGGCTTCATACCTGGGAGGTACTTTAAACGTAGGCTTGGAACATTTTCTTCGCAAATTTCCTTTCCAGTTATTATTTCATTGCACCAGTGCCAAATGTGGTGCCGCATGTTGTAGAAATGGGTGTGGTGTTAAAACGGGAAGAGGGGATGAGTGATTCTTTGATCATCAATAAATTTGTGAGTCATGAAATAGATAAATCCTGTAGACAAATTCTACAGGATCCGAATTCAAGGATACATTATATCGAGCTATTTCAAGAATAAAATGAGCTAATCCAAAAATATAAATATCAAAATGAAGCGATGAAGTATATTTACCTGCAATAAATTGCGATGTTAGAAAAAGAAATCAGATTCTAGTGATTACATTATTTTATTAGTGCAACTAGATCCTTTAATACATTTGCCGTGGGAAATTGCAAATAGGCATGATAGGCTGCAGTAATGAGCTTTACAGGGTATGTATGATTTGTTTTATTGCAGCACACGTTATTTAAGACAGAATATTGGTGAATATTAATATATTGAATATTATTGAATACTAGTTATCAAATATAGATGGATTGGAAACAATTTGTTTATTCTTTGTAATGTTTAATGCAGATAATAAAATAATAGGCACATTGCTTCTTTGTTGTGTATATCTATGCAAGTCGCAATTATCTTCTTCATTTAGTTGACTACTCAAAATATTAAAAAGGTTAGCTATGTTTATCGGGAAAGGATGAGATGGGGAATTGATTTCGATATCGTATGAGTGAATGAGAACCATGATTGGTTGAAAAAAGTCGTTTCGAATATGATTGAGCATCATGTCCCATTTCAGGCCACGAATAAATTAATCAAAATAATCATGTCGTTCACAAGAGACAAAGCTTTTAATCTTAACTATCAGTATATATTTTAGCATGGGTAGGATAGGTTGATACAAGTTATTTAAATAACTGTGAGAAGATTTCAGCTCTGCGAATGATTTGGTATATTTCTTCAGTTCTGTATTAATCATTAACATTATAGTCTTCCAAGGGGTTCCAGTGTCAAAAAGTGGAAGTTGTGATTTAGGAGGTAAAGTAACGCTGAGTTCTTGAAGGTATCTAGAAATTTTTAGCCTGAAAGAAATACTACGAACGCGATTTGAAGGAAATATAAGCAACATTTAAACATTCTGTCCAGCCTCAATTTTCAATATAAGAAAGACTCAGTTGTTTACGTCTAATATAAAGAGGAACTTCGTAAGTGTCCATCTGCAGATTATTGGTAGGAATAGTGTGGAATACACTAAGTATAAGACTTAAAGCAGATTATATTAAGTATTTTTAGAGTTGTTCGATTAGTTGGAGCATGGATTATGGAGCCTTGGTTCAGTTTAGATCGGAGAATTGCTTGGTATGCTCTCAGAAGGACGTTTTAGTCAGAACCTCATCTCTGGGAGCCAACAACTTCAAAACGTTCAAACGACGATTGCAGCTATTTTTGAGGAGTTCTCAGGATAATTTAGAATCTAATAACATTCCTGGATGTTCAGTCTGCCACTGAGTCTGTTCATTACTTTGAATTATGTATAAAGTCTGCTTCGGTCTGGAGAATACCATCCATCTGGAGAACGTAAAACTACCAGAACGGATCTACTACGTCGATAGTTTCTTGCAGAATTGTTTCTGAGGTTTGGACGTTTCTTTCTCCATGAGGACAAACTTGTACTATTGGGCGATGGAAGAAGTAATGCTGTGGCAGCTTTTGACAAAGTACTAATTGTTCTGTTACCGCCACATTGCTAATAATAATTCTTGATTGTAGTAGTTTCGCCAAATCGTTGTAAGCCTCTTCAAGATCTAATTTCACCACAACCACGTGTTGTAACTTCGAGAGTGTTTCTTATACCTCCGTTTCAATGAGAAATAAGGAATTTATCGAAGAATGATTCCAATGAAAGCCATTTCGAATAGCAGTAAAGAAATAATCACTTTCTAATATTCAGATTAGAGCTGATTGACTTCCATTAATTGGTTAAAAGAAATTGACTACAATTTTCTGGAAGAGATGTCTTGTTTTCATTTTGGCATAAACATTACAATAGCTTTGTGCCACAAATAGGGAAATACTTATATTTCCAGATAAAGTTGCAAATTTTCAAGTGTTACTGCGTAAGTAGACATTTGCTTTAAAATCATAGAGCAACTTATCAGGACCAGCTTTTGTTCTTGCAGGTCGATAGAACTTCTTGAATGTCTTGAGAGGATTTAAACAACTCATGCCTATCCGGTTGTGAAGTCGAATACTTTATCGTTCATCATCATAGTTTACTACAATTTATTTCTTGTGAGTTAATGATCATGTTTTCTTGTTATAGGTGACCTAAATGCATGATTTGATTTTTTGAATCTATCCCATGTATGCTTTTGATTTCATTCCACTAGAGTTTTTATGCGCTTTTTTATTTAAGGAAGGTTAAATGTTTGCCTAAGATGTGCCCTTAGCTGATTTTACTAAACGTCTAGCTGATTCGCGTAGTTTTTAAATGATATTTTATTTTCAGCAATAGGACGGCTTTTACATTCGTAATAGTCGATAAGTGTACGAAACTTCGTCCAGTTAGCTTTGATAAAATTCCAGTGTGGAATTACGAACAGAACAAGTTTCAGATTCGATTTTAATGACTATAGGAAAATATCATTTCCATATAAAATAGAGTAAGCTGACCAGCTGAAATTATGTGCAATATCGGGAAAGCAGTTATGAGATCGATGTTACTGTATGTATTGTATGCAACGATGTAGTGTATCGGATAACAGTGTTGTGCAATTAAAGTCGCCCACTATCAAATAAGGCTTAGGCAATTGAAACAGCAGTTATGTGAAACAGTCTACTTTGTTTGGAACATAAATGTTCCATCTGCATATTGTTATCGATAGAAATAACAAAACAACGTGGCTTCAAAACAGGTTCTAAGAGATCTTCCTTTCTGAGGAATACTGCCTTTGATGTAAATTGATACTCCTCCATTAGCACAGATAGTATTAATCACAGCTATCATTCACATATATTCGTAACACATTGATTCGAAAGCTGATTTGTTGTAAGCATATTATATTATAAACATGGTTCCCATGTAGTATTTGAAGAAACTCACGCTGTGCTCTAAAGCTACTTATAAATTCCATTGCAGAATAGTACAAAACATAATTGGAGCTTTAATAATGCAGAGAACTTCCAAGAGATTTCGCAGCCTATTTCATATTCGGGTATTGCGGGTTTTAATACCTTTGCCTTTTAAAACAGATACATTTTGTGAATTTCATCCCTCGTCTTTCTAGGTTGATTCTGTGACTTTCATAAAGGAATATGTTTGCCATTTTATCTACATTTTCATAAAACATTTTAGGTTGAGGAAAAGTGAACTTATAATCATTAGTATTGTCATTAAATAACCTTTTGAATATCTATCAGCCATTCATTTTATTATATTTTTCTCAGAGTTGGGTTTTTATTGGGTGGATTTGCCTTGGTTTTGGAATTTCTACTTTGCTTCCCAGCTTTTTTAACCATAGCTGGAGAAGGTGTTACATTCCACCCAGACATTCGATACCGTGATTTCACCGAAAATGTACATTTTGAGGTCTCCTGAATAAAAAGAAACATGAATATTTTATATCTTGGAAAGGTAGGGCTGCGCCGTGGCTGAGTGGTGAGACCACTCGACTATCACCAAGACGGCCCGGTTTCGATCACAAGTGAGATTTATGGTGGACAACACGGCACTGGGGTGGGCTTTCTCCGGGTTTTCCGGTTTCTCCCACCATCTCATTCCACCGGTGCTCCTTCTTCATCTTATGTATCATCAGTGTCGCCGCGTATCATGTAGTATTTAAGCGGTCGTTAAACACTGCACATTTCATTTGAAAAAGTAGAAGCAGACAGAAAAATTCAGTACCATAGTCGGGATTTCAACCATGTATCTGCTGGTTGGGGATCTCCCGAGAGATCCGTTTTTCAAATCCCTGCTATGGCATTGAAATTTTCAGTCCGACTCTATCCAAACCTTGCTCTACAATCGGCTAGCGTGAAAGAACAATTAATGTCCATTAATTCACGTAATCGCGGTCTATTTCATAAAGCCCAGGTAGATATTAAGGTAGATATTTCGTATGTACATGAGATCTCCTTATGATTAACCGGGAAAACTGCAAGTCAATTGGAGAGTTTAATGTTCTGCTAGCAAGTTGCCATGGTAGCTCACTGACTAGAACAACTAGAGCAATCAGACAGATTCTAGAAGATCAGTGGTTCAAATCCGGACTATGATTCTGCCTTTCCAAACCTTGTCCTACAGACGGCTTGTGTGTAAGAACCATTATTTTACATCTTATTTGTCCGCTTTTGAACTTGAAATGGAAATGTATCATACCATACTTTAACAGTGCTTTATAGTTTATGAGTTCACTATAAATATACACACTTGAAACAGCGGAAATTATACTTGAAAACTTTGTTTATTGAATACCTTCGGAAAATTGAAATCTATCTATAACTGCGAAGATCATAAAAGGCCATAGTTTAGAATAAGAAATTCTGACTATGTCAAGTTCAGTGGTTTACAAGTTACACATTCTAAGCAGTTCAGAAACCAAATGTTAATATTTGCTACTTAAATGCGTGCGTGAGAGAACAAGTTAGCTGAAAGGAATTTTGTTTTTCGTTTTTGAGCATATAATAAATCCATTTTAGTCTTTTTATGACAGCTTTTTATCTTCTATAGCAGACAAAATGCAAATATACGTGACTTGTTTGAAGAATACCGAAGATTATGCAACTTGGCAATTTCCTTGCCATATAGGAAATTTCCAGAACTACCAAAAGAATTTGAGTATCTTAAACAGTTGGCATTACGTTGGCTAAGTTACGTGATGCAGCAGTCTACCTTAACGGAAGAAATTAAAATTAAGTTTTTATTTATGGATACTGTGTCACTACTATGGTTCTCATCATCTCATTATATATTGGACATGAAAGACTGCTAAATTTTTCTCAGAGGCCTCTTTATCGGACTTGAGGTTCTTTTACCGGCTGTAAATCTGACACGGGTCTACCAGTTTTACATACCTTCCGAAGCGAGCCATGCCAATGATTTTTAAGCCCTAAGAAGTCCGGGTTTGAAGCTATGACCTAAGGAATCAGAGGCTAGCATGTTATTCCTAGACCACGGAGGGCGAATAGGAAGTTCTGAATTCCAATTTTTCGGTTTATATTCATTATTAGAATTCCTTAACTGCCACATCGTGCTTATCTTTTTTATTTAAAATTGGTTAATTACAGCAAGCGTCTGGCCTGAAATGGTTAAGATATAAACAATACATAAGCAAGCAATACAATTTTAAGATTTGCAAACAAACATAGCGTTTGTATCCCAAATTAGTTTTTTTAACATATATGAGAATTCATACCCCCACAAAAAAATAAATAAAGGAGGTAAAAGAATCGCGAGTTCTTTTTTATTTATGTATTTCTTTTATTAAATTTACGCCCTCCAACGTTAAGACATATCAGACGATGAATGAAAAGGGTGAAATAATGCTCAAATGAGCCCAGGGTCCATAGATCTTAGAGTTTCCCGGCCTTCGTCTTTCAGGATAAGGGAAAACCCCGGAAAAAGCTTAATCCACGTAACTCGCCTTGACTGAGACCTCTTGAATGCGAGGCAGACATGTTGCCACCTACGCTACCGAGTTGGGTCCATGTGTTCTGTTCCCATATATTCCTAAGGCGAGTTACCAATTTAAATTTAGCTCTGAGAAAATTCAATATACAGTAACGATTATTTTTGAGTTACCTAGTACTGCGAAAACAGTCCTATATTTAATATTTTCTGCATTTTTATGCGTGTATACGTTATGATGTCAAGTTATGTAAAAATGGTTCAATGAGAAGCAGAAAGATTTCATGGTTTACGTAATCACCTTGAGATCATCGGTGTTTTAGAAAGCCATATATGTATATGTTTCGTCTTTCACTTTGTTAAGCAACAGGCCACATTTCTTATCTAATTTGGTACAGATAATGGCAGTGCAACTTGTTTTTAAAACCTTCAGAAGAGTTCCAGTTTTAGACCTGACATATTCCAATCCTTGCACTGTTTGGAGATGAGCACTTTTTTTTTTCCATTCCTTCACTTGGTTTTAACTTTACTGCATCCCAATTGAAGGACATCGGGTCACTGAAGTTCTTGTTGAAAATGAATTGCACATTGATATTAATTTTGTGTCTATTAATTGGAACTGCTTCATTTGCAGACACAAAGTGCAGATGCCCACAAAACTGTACTTATGAAATGATGCTAGTAATGTAAGGCAATAGGCACTGAAAACTTCTTTGCAATGTCTTCTTGCATATGTTGGAAGATCTTATGTAGCATTAGCATCTTGCCATCAATTTAAGATGTTATTTCGTGTAGTTTCTCCATTTCTTCCCCCTCTGGGAGATAATCCATTCTTAAATATTTCCTCGTCAAAGATAGTCGTTTCTTGTCATCCAAATCTGCTGCATGTTCATGTATTTCTTATATCACTTTCAAACTTTTTCTTTGTTGCCATGTATTTTCTGACGTTTTATATTGAAGCTTATGAATTCGAGTGGTTGACTTCCAGGGGTTATTGAGGGGTGTTTGGTAAACAATTTTAGATAGGACAGTTATTTTCCCAAAATGTATGATTTAGTGCAGTAAACCAAAGTACATTTGAGCCAGTACACCACTGAGACTACCTCAGTGGTATACACACACTTTTGCTACACCGCCCCGATATATACATGTGTGTCTAAAGGTAAAGTAGGAAGATCTCAAACAATTCTATGTTCAAGTCCTGCGCAGTGTTCTGTTCTATTATTTTCCGTTTTTATTTAGGCTCTTTCTTCAAATTGCTTACTGTAAAGGATGTGGAATATTGCGCTGTTTCATTTGTATTACCTCTGCTGTGAAGTATAATCATGCAAATCAAACAAGTGAAATTTTGAACAGAAATATGTAAGTTACTGTAATGTTCTAAACATTCACTGAAGAGGAAACAACGCTCTTCATGGAGGTTGCTGTAAAGTGGCATTACGGTGGCCTGGGACTAAAGTACTATTGTGCATATGCATTGAAAGAACCCCTTTTCAGCTCTGGAAAATAAAATAACTGATGTGCAAGTCAACTCACAGTCACATTGGTCCTTAGAATTTATTTATTCAAGGAACCGCCCAAAAGCTTCAGATACAACAAACAACAGTGAGCACTGCCATTTGTGAACTCTGATTTTCTGAAATACAAGTTATGTTCTTAATTATTGGTTTTTGCGTCAGTTTGCTAATACTTCCATCACCGTTGGTGTTCTTCATGGCGAAGTACTTTCGAGAAATTTCTTTTCATCTTCAGCAGTGACGATTCAAGTTCAAGAGAATATGTAAAACCTACATAGGAATGCGTGGCTCTTTTCGAGCTAACAGCTGATTCTTTCAATTCGTAAGCACAGTAGTGTTTTAGTCACACGTCATGGTAATGCCATTTTTAGCCTCCATGAAGAATTCTACATGTTTTAATATAGAACCTAAATAAACAAGGAAAATAAGAGGAACACTCGGCAGGGCTTGAACTTGAAAACTGCCCCCTGTATCACTGGCCACACAAGTGCATTTCTTGGCAATCTAGCATTTCGGTAGGATTTCTGCGGGGTTTCTAATGCATAGGTATACCAGCAGTATAATGATGCACATGTTCAAAAGATATTACATCATTGCTAAAGACTTACGGAATGACGCTCGTGTATATATTTGATTTTCCTCTGTACATTTTCTTATCTCTTTTGTTAGTCATCCATAATCTTGAAATGTTTATTTTAACTTCTTTACTCGTGGCCTGAAATGGGTCATAATGATCAATCATATTACAAACAACAGAATGTCTCCATTATTACTGCGATTAATAGACGATTCCTAGCCGCAATAGGTCCATACTAATGGTTGTTACGATAGTCATGTTTTTATTTCTCCTTTCCCACGAACTGCAGTTCATTCGCTGCAACAACGTTTGTATTTTGATCACCAGTACACTCAAGTGGAACATCCATTTTTAAACTTCAAATCTCTTAGATATTAACGCTTGTTTTCAGATGTAAACAGAAGTAAATTCGCAGAAGTAAACGTTATTGATCTCATAGGATCGAGATAATCGGACTTAGATGTACCTCTTGGTCTCAAGTTTCTTCTATTTTGTTCCCGCGTATTATAAAAATCGTTATTCTAAGCAGAGATATGCTACTAATAAATGTAGAGCTCGTCAGCAGCATAAAAAAGGTGGTACGTAATTCATGTTTGAGAAACTTCTCAAACAATTACTGCACATTGTCCTTGGAAGCATGTGATGCAAATTTCCTTTCTGTGACGGTTATTTATTGGCCAGTCACATCACGAGCATGCAGTTTTCAATTTACTGCTGGTCTCTAGGACAATGTAAACACTGCATGTTTCTGTGGCGAGGCCTTTCTTCCCGAACTTCAGGATCCTTGGTTCATTTCGCTCCTTGAAAAAACTAGATGTTCCCAAGAGCTCTCGAGGTAAATTCTTCTGTAAATGCCACTGCATACGTGAAGATTTAACTGGTAATTAGGGCTTTTCAGGAAACATTTTCTCTTCATCTTCTGTCGCTCATTCATTGTCACAAAAGGAACGAGTGCATTTATCGCTTTTAAATCCAAGGTACCAAGTTGCATCAACGGTGTATCTCGATACAGTATAAGCATGCACCATTTGATCAAATGCATCCCCTCTATTGTTACGTGTTGTATTATTCTATAATGAACTGGTTTCAAAGCTGTATTTTGTGTTATAGACAGCACCACAAGGGATTTCCCTTTCACATTTTAAATCCTACTATGTAGCATATCTGGGAGCATGCACAAGGCGGGATCGTGCAGATTGCGCATTAGCATTGTTTTGAGTTACTTGAGCAGCCAGCGCTTAGCGAGCGAGAATGAAAGAAAGCGACAGTGCACTTATATCTCTATCACTTCCTCTCTCTGCGCAATGGCTTCCCCCGAATCTCTTCGTGTGTGCTCCCGATTATAATATGCTTAGATGATTCTTTTACCACAAATATCCATTCTTATCTACCATGAATTTCATGATTTGCCTCCCGTACATCTGAAGAAGTAAGATCGATTTCAGAACTATTCTGTAAATGCACTTCTGTATTATCTACATTACAAGAAAGAAATATATTGCCACAATTGTATCCCCTTCGTTTTGAAAATTTCTATACAATCCCGCCAAAATTAGAATTATTAATTAATTAGAACCAACTGAAAAATTCAATGCCACGGCCGGGATTTGAACCACGGATCTCCTGGTTTCGGTCCAGTCGCTATAACCCCTTGAGCTACCATGGCCAACGTGCCGTCCTGACATTAAATTGACTCATTATATTTTCCCGGTATACCACTTAGAGTACTTATATTCGAGATAAACATATGTGGCGACTTACTATTGTAAGTACTTAAATACCAGGATTTTTATCGCTGAATATTTTTATGTAAATTTTATATTGAGGAATTAATCCTTAAAGAATTGATCCTTTTAAACACATTACCCCGGTATATGGGTGATTTTAATTAATTAGAGCCAACTGAAAAATTGAATGCCATTGAATGGCATTGTTTAAATATGAGCTATGATAAACATATGTTTATCTCGAATATGAGAACTCTAAGTGGTCTACCGGGAAAATAGAATGAATCAATTGGAGAATTTAATGTCAGGACGGCACATTGGCTATGGTAGCTCAAGGGCTTAGAGCAACTGGGCGGAAACCAGGAGATCCGTGGTTCAAATCCCGGCCGTGGCATTGATTTTTTTCAGTTGGCTCTAATTAATTAACTTAATTAAAATCACTCATATACCGGAGTAGTGTATTTTAAAGGATTAATTCTTTAAGGATTAATTCCTCAATATAAAATTTACATGAAAAATATTCAGCGATAAAAATGCTGGTATTTAAGTATTGATAGTAAGTCGCCACATATGTTTATCTCGAATATGAGAACTCTAAGTGGTCTACCGGGAAAATATAATGAGTCAATTGCAGAATTTAATGTCAGGACGGCACGTTGGCCATGATAGCTCAAGGGGTTAGAGCGACTGGACGGAAACCAGGACATCCGTGGTTCAAATCCCGGCCGTGGCACTGAATTTTTCAGTTGGCTCTAATTAGTTAAAATCACCCATATACCGGAGTAATGTATTTAAAAGGATTAATTCTTTACGGATTAATTCCAATATACAATTTACGTTAGAAATATTAACTTGCATTGGTTCCACTTCTTTGAAATGGCTGAGTGAGTTTTTTTTTCTTACACTCAGAAACAGAGATAGTCACCTCATTTAGCAATAATGCTTACATTAACTATAAAGAAATTCACTTTTCATTTTGATAAAGAAAATTATTTAGTAACTTAAAGCACCAGACAATGTTAAATAAGTAATGCATTCACACGACGTTCTGTCAATGACAAAATAACAAAGCTTTTGATATTATCGTATTCATACAAAAACTTATTCTTCTCTCCATATTTTATCACTTGATATATTTTTACCTAATAACTATTTTAAATTACGCAAGAAGATTTCAACCTATGGAAGCAGCATTCGAATGTTTATAAAAAACTCTTGCAGTGAAAGGAAAAGAAAGGGGAGGGGGCAATGACAAAAGCAAAAGCATGTCCGTAAGGTGACACTTGGAAAGCTCTAAACTTGCTTAATGAAATGTTTCAAAAAGACTACGAAAACGTTAGTTTGATACAAATTGCGAATTGAATTATCTACATATTTTGCCGTAGTTTTTTATATCTTTTCCTCTTTACCTGCTATTTGGGGTTTTACAAATTTTGATCAAATAAATGAAGTTCAGAGGGACTTCATACTTAATTCGCATACTTAATTCTAAACACAGATTTTATTTCTCATGTCAGTGTAATATACATATGCCACATTAATCAAAGCAATTGCAGGCCCTTTTCAAAAGAGACAGACAGACAGAGAGATTTTTTTTTTTCCGTATACAGATTATCATAGAGTGAATTTTCTAGAAAAAGTGTAGTTCGCATCCTTGGAAAAACCTGAACTAAAATATCAGGCTTACTATTTCAAATTCTCGTTTTCGAGCTATGCTGTGCAGGTTTTTCCAAAAATGTGTTTTGGTAGATAGTTTGGATATTCCAAAACTTATGAAACTTGTGAAATTTTGAAATTGAATTTATGGATGGAAACTTTCTATTACATATTACAATGAGAAAAATTAATAAAACTGTAATCATACCTTCAAACGTTAGTGTAAGCACTGGAGCGAGGCTCATCAGTGTCATCATGGGACGCTTAACATTGTAGAAGAAACTTCTAAGAACCTAATTGTATTACTGACAGTTTTTTTTTCTCAAGTGCTCGTTATACATAGTTGCCAGTGTTACACGGACGTAACAAATGGTGCTTTTCATTTAAAGGGTTACGTAAATAAGGCGGTGACAAATGAAAACTGTCAGCCGCAGTGAAAACTCATTAACGCTTCTCTGGCTCCCCCTTCATCAATGTTAATCTTACGCTGATTACGTTTTAAACGGGACAGGACAATTCCTTTGTTTCTACCAGACATTACTGTGAAAGACGTGTCTTCATTGTTCATAAACAAAGTTTTTATGTGCTTCAGTGAAGAGGAATACGACTCCATTTTCTGGTGATTCTCATATTTAGGTGCAGGGAGTGTAAATGGCTACATTTAAAGGAACAAAACGGTCTTCATAACCTTTGGTCTCTCGCCAAACATTTCGCCATATTTGCAGTGTATATTTAAGAGCTTAGCACTACTGAAACATATGCTGCTGTTTTGACAGGTGACAGTACCTGTCTTGCTCAGAAGATACAGGGTGATTTATATATAACCGACACATTTTTTCATTAATTGTTTCAAAACAAATTGTGCTAGCGACAACATTATTATACCTAAAATAGAGGAATTTTGGGAGATTATTTACCTCTATAGCAAATGTTGAAAATGTCTTCCATCCTGCATAAGGCACACTCAACACGTCATTCCATGTTGCTGGCCACTCGTTGGAGGACTATGTTGTGAATAGCTTGAATCTCCTGTATGATGTTTTGCTTCAGATCATCCAGTGTCTGGGTACGTGTGGCGTAAACCCTGTCTTTTATGTAACCTAATAGAAAGAAGTCCGGCAATGTCAAATCGGGAGATCTTGGTGGCCAGAGGCTCCTGGAAATTATCCGGCCGTCAAAGAAACTTGCAGTTAGTTCCATGGATTCATTTGATGTATGGCATGTAGCGCCATCTTGCTGAAAATATCCTTAACTCAGCTCTACATCTTCCAGTTGCTCAACAAAGTCCATGAAAATCAGTCGGTACTCTGTAGTGTTCACAGTCTGGTTTAAAAAACGGTCCCACTATTCTCTGTGGGGATATTGTGCACCAAACTCCGATTTAACCCGGGTGCATAGGTGTTTCATGCATGACATGCGGATTTTCGATGGCCCAATGGCGTGAGTTCTGTGAGTTCACATAACCGGATAAATGGAACCATGCTTCATCTGTGAACCATGTGATGGGCAAAATGGCAGGATTTTGCACAATGAGCACCTGGAACCAACAACAATAATTCAATCTTTTATCCTTATCTGGTTCCTGCAGTTGATGGACAATCGTAACCCTATATGACTTTAGGCCTGCACTTTTCGCAGCTCTCTGACACATTGAGTAGGTGTAAAGTCTGTTTAGTTAACGCGTGTGCAGTTGGCCTCTGCCTTTGACGAACCCTTATAATCGTTTTAAAACCCCCGACCCTCCTCCCGGATCTTTCTGCAAGGTTGCCACCTTTCTCGATACGTCATGGATATCGTACGATGTCCATTACTGCGAAACTTCCTTAGTTTTGACATATATATATATCGCCAAGCTACAATTCTACTGGATTCCATTATAACCCTTATCTTATTCAAAGTGCCGTATTTGATACCCAACTCCTTTAGAAGACCGTGCAAAGTGAAGCGCCCATAAGGAAAATCACAAATTTCTTGCAAATGTGCAACCAATTCGTCTAAGGTGGGCGCTCTCCCTTTTGCACAGAATCTATAAATTTCTCGACGAATTAAATCGCATGTGAAATTATCTACTTTATAGAAACGTTTCCTTTTGTTTTTACACTTGATCGGCGTCTTTGGTGTTCCTGTCGTCACAATATTTCTTACTGTATTTCTGTGAATTCCCAGAATTTATCATCAGGTTCATTGCACGACCCCTTACCAAGATTATTTTTCAGCACATATTTATATGTGTTCAAAACAAGCGCTTGAATTTGCTTAGAAACAGTTCCCGTTATAACTTTTTGAGGCTTTTCCAGTAATATAACTTGGCCCAGTTATTCACACTATCTTCACTTTGATTATTTTCACGTGACTGAAAGTTATCTTTTTTTAAAGAAGACATTGTCAAGTGATCTACTACTTCATTTGCATTTACCAGTGCATTTCCCTCCTACGGTCTCCACATTGTGACAGACAACGAATTTCTGCACGTAATGAAACAGATCAACTGGAAGTTGGAATTTTGGCAACTGAGACTCCACGTGGAGTAAACATGTGACTGTCACTTCGAGAAAATCTGGGTTGCTATTGGTCCTCAACGACAGTGTTCCATTTCTGAAGTGTGGAGATAGATTTGACGGTTATTAGTGGGCGGGAGGCTCAGGTTTCTTTGACTCCGAACTGCACATGCGTTAACTAAACAGACTTTACCCTGACTCCTGCGACAAACGTCTTAATGACTTTTTGGGTGACTGCTCCAGTCGTGCTTTTACGCCAATAACAATCGTGAGAAGCTTAGATGAACTTTTACACTCACCAGAAATCCATTTGTTCCCAATTTTTTTACCAGTTCCTGTAAGTGTTTCTTTTGGGAGGATTGCGAACACCAAATGCTCTCTGATATGCCCTTTGAGTCGCTGTAATTGAATTCGTATTCCAGTATTGCTTCACAAGGAAGCGTCGTTGATTTAATGTGTACTGCATTTTCACGTTGGCTAAAAGAAACTGCCGAAAACAGCTGCCAACAATAGCGATTAGGAATAAAACATAGACATTTGCACTTCTAGTGACAAGGAAGCCTGTCTCGGTAGCGTAGATGGTAGCGTGTCTGCCTCACGTTCAAGAGGTCCCAAGTTCGAATCTCGGTTAGAGTGAGTTACCTGGGTAAGATTTGTCCGGGGTTTTCCCTTATCCTGAAAGACGAATGTCGGGTAAGTCCAAGTTCCTTGGACCCTTGACTCATTTGAGCATCATTTCATCCATTTCATGTATCGTCCGATATGACTTAACGTTGGAGGACTTAAAAAAAAGTGGAAAGGCATTGAAGCTCCAGAACATTCTGATTTTTAAATTGGATGCTAAAATTGGGTCATTGAATGAATTTCCTACGGTATAATTAAACAAATCAAATGTTTCAGTTCTATATAAATCACTCCATATAAAGCTGAGCTTAAGTACTACAGCAATATTTAGTCACGAATAACAGTTTAATGGTATACGCATGCCTATGCATGTTTAAATTAGATACTCATTTAATTGTTAGGGATAAATTTCACTTTATGCTAAAACGCAGCATAGTGCAGGCTTCATATGCTAATAAGTATCTTTTCATCCAAGTGCCAAGTTATTTTCTAGAATCCCAACATCGTGATGCAGGTTGAGTCACTTATGACGGATACCTCTGTATTCCACGTTCTGAAATGTATTGCAGCCCGCCTCGGTAGCGTAGATGGTAGCATGTCTGCCTCACGTTCAAGAGGTCCCGAGTTCGAATATCGGTCAAGTTGTGTTACCTGGATAAGGGTTTTCCGGGGTGTTCCCTTCTCCTGAAAGACTAATGTCTGGTAACTCTAAGCTCCATGGACCCTGGGCCCATTTGAGCATCAGTTCACCCATTCCATTCATCGTCCGATATGACTTAAAAGTTAAAGGACGTAAATAAAAAATGTATTGCACCACGAAAATTGCTATTGTAAGGAAACTTAGATTATATAGATGTTACAGAATGTAATCGACAAACTTTCAAACAAGCACTTTGATATAGTACTCTTGTGGTTTTTAATTTCCTGCTTTTGTAATAAATAAAAAGATAATCCTCCCCTGAGTTCTTACTATCTGCATGTTGTGCTAGTGAAAAGTGATGAACTATTTTACTGTAAATCAGTACTGTATTCCTATTAAGTCTTTATTTGCATTTATCATTACGAATCTTTAAGAGAAAAATAATTATATAACTTCAAAGTTAGTCCTCATTGGCTCATAGTGTTCTTCATCGAAGACTTCCTATATCATCCTTCAGTAATCCCTGAAAATTTATCGGTTGAGTTTCTATGTATATATAACCGATCCAGTTTTTTTCGAACTGGCCGTGGATAGGCATAAAGTGCTTTTATAGGACCACTAAAACCCATCATACAGTAATGCCGTGATAAATACCTTATAAGAACCGGTTTTTACAATTCTCAGCTCAGAGAAAAAAAAAGTTGCCGTAATATATCTTTCATAACCAGATAAGCTATGGGCGCACTTCCACCTTTTGTAGAAAAGATAGGGTACTGTGAACAAAATTAGCAGTATTGGTCGGAGAAAATGCTCCTAAATAATTTGTGTACGAAGAAGCTGATCAAATTTTGGGTAGACTGACTTAGAAACTGAGGAGAGCGAATACCTGCCTGCAATGTTGCGTATCCCTTGTTAGATTCCATGGCTGGGGTAGAATTTTATTTCTAGACAACCTTATTTCCAATCCTCCGAGGACTCTGGAGTCATGACTGATTGTGAATGTATCATGATCGACTGTATAAAACAGAAGGAGAAACGCCTGGCTCTATAGCGTAGGTGATAGATGAGGTCCCTCGCGTTCCAGAGGTTTGGAGTTCGACTCTCGGTCAGGGTGAGTCATCTGGATGAGGTCTTTTCCGGTGTGTTTCCTTATCCTGTAAGATTCATGTTTTTAACTGTACTCTGGGCTCATTTGAGCATCATTCCACCCATTTCATTCATCGTCCGATATGACTTGGCGTTGGAGGACGTAAATTAAAAAAAAGAAAAAAAGAAACCCACAGACACAGGGAAAAATCACTTTACATGTGGTTACGAGCTAACACAATTGCCGAAAAGCAATACATCTTAACGGCACAGAGCCACCTATAAGCCATTACGGTTAAGGCGCGGTACAAAATGGAACAATTATAATCAATTCGCTGTTAAAACTAAGTATTACTCCGCATTCCGCAATGAGCTCGGCCTCTTAGTACGTCAATGGTTACGCGTAACATCTGCGCATGCGCACCTAAACAACAATGCCGTCCCCGGAAATGTGTAGTGTTTAACGCCCGCTTTTACTACATACGGCACCGCAGGCGGTGACACTGATGATACATGAGATGAAGATGGAGCACCGGTGGAATGAGATGGCGGGGGAAACCGGAGGTCTCGGAGAAAACCCGCCCCAGCGCCGTGTTGTCCACCACAAATCTCACTTTGTGGTCGCCTGGGATGGAACCCGGGCCACCTTGGTGAGAGCCAAGCGGTCTAACCACTGAGCCACGGCGCGGCCCTACCGTCCCCGGAATTTAACTGCCATCTTTGTTGTTACTTAACCAGTCGATTTTTTTAACTTTTGAGAGTCATTGTTCTTACTGTAATGTTAACTCTATATTATAACAGCAACTTGAATGGTTTATTGCAAGCAGGTAAAGCAAGAAACTCAATCAACCGCAGAACTATATTGAGGAAGAGCAGGGGAGTGTTAAAACCCACCAGCCAATGCGGTTCATTTCCGCCACGTGCTTCTTTGACATTTTTTTTTAATTTGTTTCATTTATACCCCGCCTTTAATTCCAATGGTCATATCGGCGGCCGTGCTCCTTTGGAACATATCGAAGTTGTTAACTCCTATTCGTTGGGCTTTAATCATTAGATCACGCACACATTCACACTCTCATTCATACTTCCAGACTCTGGGGAAGATGGGGAATCGGAGATTCTCCTAGCCGGGAATCGAACCTGGGACCCTTCGCATGGCAGCCAGGCGCTCTACCGAATGAGCGACGGGGCTAGCCACTTCTTTGACATTTACTTTATTCGTACAGCGAACAGATGATAGAAAAGATGCGCTCCCCTTCAGGGAGAGACACATAGCAGTGATGAGCCCTAATTATGTAGGAAACTTTGGCAAACATTTATTTTAAAAACAAGAACATAGCTGAAGCAGGCACAGGAATATTAAAAAGCACAAACTTTGTTGAAGATCTGACACATTCTGTGTGGAAAATTTCTCAAAGAAATATATGCAACAAGGGAAAGTGTGTATGAAGGTGAAGACGTAAAGTGTTAACCACGGTTATTCAAAGGCCAGAACTCGATATGTGATGGTGTTGCAAGAGTTCGTTATATGGTATGATAGTGCTATAAGCAATTTCATACAGTATTATGATTTCGTACTACAAAGTTTATTGGGTAGATGTTGTGTTTGATATAAATAAAACTGCCGTGCGGCACTTCCACAGTTTCTATGAAAATAGGCTGCTTATATGGAAGCAATCAGCTGATTTCGAAAATGAAAACACTTTCACATAACACATACCATTTTTATGAAATCCGAAATTTTGATAGATATATTGGGTAGTACATGTAATCACGATTGTATACGCAAATTTTTGCAACAAAATTAATAATAGTAAGGTAACACATATTTTATCGTACATCTTCGGCTATATGTATACCTTTAACCCGCCTCTGTAGCGTAGATGGTAGAGTATCTACCTCACATTCAAGAGGTCCCGAGTTCGAATCTCGGTCAGGGTGAGTTACCTGGATAAGGATTTTTCTGGGGTTTTCCTTATCCTGAAATATGAATGTCTGGCAACTCTAAGCTCTATGGACCCTGGGCTCATTTGAGCATCATTTCACCCATTTCATTTATCGTCCGATATGACAACGTTGGAGGACGTAAAATTACAAAAAAGTGTATGCCTACAAACAAACCTCCCCTTGTGTGCTTCTCTATCCCTTATCTTCCTAAGCGATGAGCTGATGACTGACTCAAGACAGTAAAACTGTCAACTGTTGCACGATTAACAGCCATTTACACTCTCCTCTTATGGGCTTACCTATGTCTCAGAACATAAGTTGCTTTCTATAACTCTCGGTGATCGGCAATGCTTCCATGAAAGATTCATCATTGTTATTTTGTATATTTAGGAATGTACGTGCAGTGATTCACTGTTCACATAGGCTTCCGCCATTCTAGGAGAAAATGTATGAACAATTAAAATAACTTCTATTGCATATAAGGTTCTTTCTTGTAACATAGACAGAAAGCTATATTTTTGAAGAAAGTGTACTTTGTATATCTTAAGGTTAAGTGGGAGATCAACAGTATGAGCTACGCACATTGTTTGCAAAGCAGCGGTGAATGGCTAAGGTAGTGGTACAGTGCAAAACACAAATCAGTGAAGTTCCAGATCCATTTGATATTGCGTGGGGAAAAAATCACTATGCTTCTGCATGTTTTAAGTATCAGGATACAAAAGCAAATAACACAAAAATGAAATATCCAGATGACCTTGCTTCATTTATAAGACCTGAGCCACATGGAGTAGATGTTCCTATTTTTATTTCACACCTCAACTAGAATATACGGAGAGTTCACTGTCTGGGTCAACAGAAAATTCCATACAGATGAGGATTTCTCAGCACACGCTGCTGAAGACAGGTCGCAGCATTTTAGTCAGGAAGATTTGAACGACTGAGTATTTGTATTTGTATTTATTTCTCATATTTCTTCTATATACAATTTCATTGATACATTGACATTTGTAACATTTCTTTCACACAATAAAGAAATGACTTATTCACATCTAACATACCCTTCCTACCTGCTTGCCCCAAATCTCGGTCTCAATACACATAAGCCCTGGTTTTCCGTGTATTGATGACCCTCTGCTCCCTTGTATCCCTCGTTCTAGTTTTCCAGCCCATAATTGTTAGTTATTCTTTATCAATCTTAACCATTTCTCTCTAACTTTCCCCAGATATTCACCTATATTTCTTACATTCTTTTCTCCTTTTACCAATAACATCTTCTTTATTATTAATACCTCCCCCCATCCCTAAAACTGTCCCACTTTTGTTGCCAAATTTGTTCTCTCCATATCCTTGTTTGCAATAAAGTATACTATGCCAATCTGTATTCTCTTCTCCACACATTGGGCATTTCCCTGTATCCTTATCATAACTAATACCTTTCAAATTTCTAACTCCTGTCCTTGTCCAGACAAATCCTTCTCGCCCTGACTTATTTACACACATCTATGTACTTCTCCCTCCCCCACACTGTCTTTATTTCCCTATATGTCCTCAATGATCTTTTCTCCCTTAAACTGGTAAATATAACTTGGCTATCTAAATCTTCCAGCCTTAATTCTACCTCTTTCCAAAAGCCCCTATAATAATACTCCTCGTTTCTCCAAATATATCCCATACCTATCTGTTCCATCAGTTCCCTTACTTTTTGCGCCCAAGACTCCTCCCATTTGCTTCTCATCTGCAAAAGAAAATATTCCTTGATAATATTACTTTCCTCCAAATTGGCAGCTCTGTATAGATATTTCAATGCCTTTGAGACAATTTTAACCCTTGTTGAATGTCATCCCAACTTTAATTGTGTTGCCCCATTGGGTGAAGCTACCGGTAAGCCCAAAATATATTTAGAGAAGGATCTGTTAATAACGTCCACCTTTTCCCATGCTTCATCCACTCCCCATATCTCTGCCCCATGCAACATCTTATTTTCTACTATGGCAATATAAATCCTTTCCAGCCATTTGACATTAATGTCAGCTAATTTCCGTAAACATGCTCTTACAATGTTCATGGCCTTTTTAACTTATGCTAGAGTCAATTTTTTCTGTTCAGTCCATTTACCATCACAGCTCAGCCTTATCTCCAAATAATCAAATATCTTTATGACCTCTATTTCTCTTCCATTTATCTCCCATTTCTCATCTTTACGCAATCTATAACCTTTCTTAAAAACCATGATTTCTTTTCTTTTCTTTAACGCTCAACCCCCATTTTTGGCAATAACTACTTATTGCTTCAATTGCCCTTCTCAGCCCTCCAACATATATAGAACCAACTACTAAGTCATCTGCAAATAACAACCCTGGGATTTCTTTGTTATGAATAACTGGTGAGTGAACCCTATTTTTAGCAATCTCCTCTGGAATAACATCTATAAAAAGGTTAAATAGCACCGGACTGAGTTTACATCCCTGTCTTACACCCACCTTGTTCTCTATAAAATCAGTTACTTTGTTTCCCTGCAGCTTGATGCAGAACTCATTATCGTGATATATTTTGCGCAGTATTTCAATAAATTTACAACTTACCCCTTTGTTATTTAATTTTATCCACAATGCCTCTCTATTAATTGTATCGAATGCTTTCTCTAAATCAATAAATGCCATATAAACCCTCCCCTTTTATTGTTTAAATATTTGTTTATGACTGGTTTGATAATAAAAATATTATCAGTTGTTCTCCCTGGTCTAAATCCTGCTTGGAACTCAGATAGCTTCTTCTCCTTCTCTACCCACTTCTGCAGTCTGTTTGCTAAAATACCTGTTAATATCTTCTCTATAACAGAAAGTAAGTGTATCCCCTTATAATTTGCTGGGTCGCTTTTACTTCCCTTTCCTTTGTAAATTGGTGCTACCATGCTTATCCTCCGCTTCTTGGGAACCTCCCTCGTTTCCAATATGTTATTAAGTAGCCTTATTACTACTTTTCTGCGCATCCCCTCAGCTACCCATACCTTCCAAACCTCCCCTGGTATACCATCAGTCCTACTGGCTTTGTTAGCTTTTAACTTCCTAATTTGTTCACATACCTCGACGTCTCTAATTTCTCCATTTAGATCATTTATTAAATACTGGCTTCCATGGAATCTCATTTCCATTACCTGTAAACAAGTCTGTCCTAACACATTTTTAAAATGTTCACACCATTGGTTTGAACTTATATCCTCATTTCTTGCCGCCTCTTTATGTAGGCTTTTAACTATTGACCATATCTTTTTCGTATCATTAGTTTTTGCTGCCTTATTTAACATTCTACCTATTTTTATTCCCCATTCCATGCCTATCTAAGCGTAAATTTTTTTCTCTCTCCTCTCTTTCTCCTGTCTCCACCTTCTCAACTGTTGTCTTACTCTCATTTTAGCCATTTTGCAATCATTATCAAACCAACATATATTTTTATCTTGAAAACCTACTATCTTCATTCCACCCCCCCCCCCCGCCCTCTTTACACAATATTCCAATGCTTCAACAGCTTGCTCTATTTTATTGGTATTTACTAAACCACTTACTCTCACTTGCAGTATTTCCCCCCTTCTGAATTTAGTTCCTCACAAAAAGTATCATGCTTTTCCTCTCTTCATTTATAAGTTTCCACAACACTTAGACAATCAGTGCCTACTTCTGTAAAGTTTCTTCTAACTTCTCCTAATTTCAGTTTCACTGGAAAATGGCAACTCCCTGATATAACATTCGTAACCTCAAAATCTATTATCCAGTTGTCAATCCCCAGCGAGCACATTACCATGTCCACCACACTCTGGCCATTTCTATTAATAAATGTATATTCCCCTTCTGTATCCAACCCTTTAAACCCATCACAAATCATAAGATTCTGCTCCTCACAAAAATCTAAAAGCTTCCTCCCTTTGCTATTAATAACCTTATCTTTGCTCTGTCTCATATCTGATGCATACTCTTTATCATATTCTCCACTTGGGTTGTTCAGTTTAACTTGGTAACGATTGAGTAAGATACTTAGTTGTTACTTGGATCAAAGTTGAAAGAGAGGAATATGCTGGCTCCAGACACCACATTTTCCTGGTATAAGAATAGGGACAAAAAGTGTACCAAATTTTTTAAGATGAAAGACCAATGATTGTTGTGATGAACCCGTTTAATTCAACAGTTGAGAAGACTAAATACGATAGTAGGTATTGGCGTTTATTTATTGCCGCTTCGAAAAGAAATCTAAAAGCCGTAATGCCCAATAGAAGCAAATTTCCTTCAACATTAATTTCGCATTCTAGGTTTCTATGAAAATCTTAAAACCATTTTGGAATTAATTACAAGAAATATCAAAGGCTATTGCGCGGAGACCTAAAGGTATCCAGTATCTCACTTGGGTAGCAAGGAGACTATACGAAGTACGCACATGTTGTTAATGAGAATGGAACTGAAGAAACGGTTAAACACTAGACAGGGAGAGAGGAAAGTTTAACATCAGGAGAGGAAAACGTCATTCGTGCCAATCTAGTTGATCCGAAAATGTTATTTCCTCTTTTGCAAATAAAATTAGGTATTATGAAACAGTTCGTGAAAACTTTGGACTAGAATGGTTTGTGTTTCAAATACTTGAGCAGTAAATTTTCTGTTATGTCTGAAGCTAAGATAAAAGAGGGTATATTTAATGGTGCTCGATAAGATAGCTAATAAAGATAGTGCGTTTTTATACACCGTGAATATAGAAAACTGCAGTCGTGGTGCACTTTCTTAGAGGTAGTCAATTCCGTATCTGGGTTCGAAACAATTTTGAGAAATATGCTGGGCGAAATATAAGTTTGAGGCTTCATTTCTGGTACTCTTATCCTATTTTCCTCATAATACCGGATTCCTGAGAGATGAGCAAGGTGAATGATTTCATCAGAAATGAAGGAGATAGAGAGGAGATATCAGGGTCGATGGAAATTGCGAGAGGACTACTGTTGGTGCTTGAAAAGGGAGTTCCCTAATCACGACATAAACGTAAATCAGCGCAACCAACCTTCCGGCCAAGGAAAAAGTAACTTCACATCTTCTTTTGTAGATATATAGCTATTTAAATTTTGCTTTTTGTATTCATTTTCTAACGCACGATTTTTACGTCAGAAACGCTATTTTCAAATTATTATTTTGTGATTTGTGAGAAAACCTTACATGATAGAGAATAATAGATACCATCGTTTAATTTATACCATCAAAGTTAGTTAATATTACCTTCCAGATCGCAGACAGGCACACTTATATTTTGCAGGACAGTGTAATCTCGCACAGCAATATGATTTAATACAGTAAAGTTCTGACAAAAAGAGCCACATTGACCTAATTAATTTCAGAAGTATGAAGCGTCCTATATCTTAAACAAAAGTGATGATATATTCGTATGTGTTTTTCTACCCACTTTTCGGCATACTATTCTTACTAATGATCATTATTGCACATTGTTATTGACAATCGACATGAATGTGTGCATAAATATTTACGTATTTCTTCGTACATACAAGAGGAATCAGGTAATTATCGGATGTTTAAACTGCATACTTATGTGTGATAGCTTTGGAATTCCCTTATGCATGATTGAGGTGTGGAGAGAGGGAGAAGGGCCAAAATAAAAAATAAAATAAAAAAAAACTGATGGCGTCTTAGCACTTGAAAAAAGTATTTGAAAATTAAAACCAATGAACAACCATATCTCGGCAATGTTTAATGCCACATAAAATGTATTTAAGTTTTTGCTTTAACGATATATAATATTGTTGTGTATTGCTGTGAATCTCCTAAGATTGGCTAATTATACACAACTATACAACACATAGTACAATTATCTTGAGGTGTCAGCTGAGTAAAGATGCACACTAAATGAATTGGTCTATTCCCACGCCTGGAAGGAGAGTGAGGATGATTTCTACATATGGAGCCATTGATGGTGCATGCTTGAAGTGCGTTTCGATGAACAGGAGTTCAGAAGTTATTCAGAGAAACTTCAATACGCATAAAATGCTAGGTATGCAAATATACTAAGCCTGTTACATTTTTATGAACGTTGTTAGAGCTATTTTTGAGAAAATAAGGAATTATGAAGATGGTTCTATAAAAACGCACATCCACAGTCATTTTTTATAGCATAGGTATCGCCATTATATTGACTTTTATGAAATTAATGTTATGAGTCAGGGGACGCTATCGACTGGAACACTCTGTATTGTGATCGTACAATCGAGAGTACAAAGAGGTGGGCCCGCCTCGGTAGCGTGGTGGTAGCGTGTCTGCCTCACGTTCAAGAGATCCCGAGTTCGAATCTCGGTCAGGGTGAGTTACCTGTATTAGGTTTTTTCTAGGGTTCTCCCTTATCCTGAAAGACGAATGTTGGGTATAGTCGCGCTGTTCGAACGGTTACCATGAATTTATCTTTGGTAATAGATACCTCTCAGATAACGCACTGATTACTCCACGTGGAGTAAACGTATATCTGTCATTTGTGATTCCTGCGAACTCCATTGGTTGAAGTGATGCGTTCATTGGTATTTAGCACACGACCGGGAGGCCCGTTGGTACCCCTCTCACTCTTACAAGAATAATCAGTGCGTTATCTGAGAGGTTTGTATTACCAAGGATAAATCCATGGTAACCGTTCCATCAGCAAGA
This sequence comes from Mantis religiosa, assembly GCA_030765055.1. Taxonomy (NCBI): domain Eukaryota; kingdom Metazoa; phylum Arthropoda; class Insecta; order Mantodea; family Mantidae; genus Mantis; species Mantis religiosa. The sequence continues at coordinate 127,992,908 of CM060952.1, read as the reverse complement.
CTATAACTGTAAGTTCTATGGACCCTGGGCTCATTTAAGCTTCATTTCACCCATTCTATTCATCGTCCGATATGACTTAACGTTCGAGGACGTAAATTAAAAAAAAGAGTGGTTTATGGTAGGAATAAAGCTAAAACTTGAACGCTAGATTATCCAACCGATATATCGACATAATACGGCCATTGTGCTCCTTCCAGTGACCTACTGATATTATCTATCGTAACCCTTCTAATTTCTCTCGATGGATAGTAGGCAACGGCCGTACATATGTGCTGAAAAGTCCGCACCATAAGAGTAGACTCGAGGTCAAGACAGGAAAAAACAGTAATGTTTAATTTCTGATTGCGAGCAAACATGACCCGTCCGTATGAGTACTATCACAACACCAGTAAGGCGTGTAAATTGTATGCAAGCAGTAATAATAATAATTAATGATACAACAGTTATAAGAAGGCTCTGTTCAAAAGTAGTTATTTGCGCAAACTAGACGGCCTTTGATGCACTTGAAAAATTGCTATTTGTAGCATAACTGTGAATATTAGAGTTACCTGATTTATTAACTTTGGTCGTATTATTTTATCAATTATTGTTGAGTAATTATACGGTAGTGAGCATATTCACACCATAAAAATGCAAGTTATGTTCGAAATTATCGAGCGCAAGCATCATAAGTGGATAAATTGATTCGAGGCCAACCCCTAATACAATAATTACAACGTTTACACCTTGTGCATCGTAAGTTAACGCGTATCATGTTTTCTAGCTTATGAGGGCAACTACAGGAAGTATTACATGCAGATTTTACCGAGGTCTCGTGAATTAAATAAAAAAGATACTCTTACTTTCCTTACCATATATCTGAGAGTACAACAAATACAGCAGCAGTGAATTCCACCCAAAAATTCGTATGGACATTTCAGCAGAAAACACACGAATTGAGGTATCGTGAATTATACCGTTCTAAGAAAAAGGTTCCTGAAGAACCCATAGGTCAGAAACGAAATATTCGATAAACACCACCACCACCATAGAAATTTTTCTAATAATGCTTTTTTGCCCTGTATAACTAATATTCCATACTTAGCCTTATTGTTGCTATGCATCGTAAGTTGATATTCCCTCCTGCAATCTAGTTGCTATGAAAACAAAAGAAATCTCAGTAGTTTAAAAATGATTAAAAGCACTAGTGCGGTAAGTAAAAAATTTTTTTATTATTTGTTCCATTTATACCGCGCCTTTAAATCCAATGGTCATACTGGCGGCCGTTCTCCTTTGGGACATATAGAAGGTGTTAACTCGTATTCGTTGGGTTTTAATCATTAGATCACGCACACATTCGCACTCTCATTCATACTTCCAGACTCTGAGGAAGATGAGGAATTACCTTGGTCGGAGAAAAATCCCCACCCCCACTACCGGGAATCCAACCCGGACCTCTGGCACGGCAGGCAGGTGCTCTAGCTACTGAGCTACGCGGCCAGCCAACATTTATTTCGAAATATTGATTGTGTTATTATAATTTGTGCGATTATTGAATGCAATTTCACCATCTCCACTCTTGCTCTTTACATCTAAATTTGTTTTATATATTTCTCCAGAAGAGGGATGGCCCTGCTTCCACGCCTCTTCTATTTCATCACTGCACACGTCGTATAAAACTTTCTCCATATTCAGAATTAAACCCTCAATCAAATTCGTTTTACACTTTTAACAAATATAATACGGCGATGTGACCAACAACATTTATTATTTCTCCATTGCAACACATATAGGCAATACACGTTCTAAAATCTAACTTTTATCTTTAATTATATTTATTAATATTTCAGCTAATATCTAAATTACTAAAATTCATATTGATATGAATACATTTAAAGCAAAAACTAGTGTGCAATACACTAGGAAGCGAGGCAAGCCCCTCGTTTTTTTCGCTCCAAATCTTTCCTCGTTCCATATAAAGTGCCTACCTCATTAGTATCGCAATATACTATTATTTTCTCAAAACATGTTTGCGGTAAAATCTCTACATAGAATTTTCTAGAATAATACAATACATACTTACCCTAGTTATACGTAGTTTTCAAGGGTGCATTCAGGGAGTCTCAAAATGTGTATTTCTGATAAAATTTCATATCAAATTTTTGGATGGAATGCAGTACTTTCTCTATTCACCAGTAAGCAAGAGAGCAAGTAAAAATAAAATCATTGAAGACCTAAGGCAAAGAAGGAATGACGTCACAGAAGCCAATAAAAATTTCTTAGTCTTATTATTCATCACAATATGAACTGGAAAGAACATATATGACCCATATATTAAGCTCTACATATTTTCAATTAAGATCATTAATTAATTTTACAAATATGAACATTCAAATGAGTTTCAAACAATTTTTTTCATATTGTTAGCCATTTTCGAAATACTGCAAGCTAATTTTATTTGGGTTTTATTCAAAGTATATGATTTAGGAAGTGGGTTCTATAAGAAATTTAAATACGATATGTTTAAATTGTGTTTGTTCTTTTTTTTTTTTGGAGTAGATTTACCATAAATAGCGAAACCGTTTCAGGTTACTACTGATAGATTGTTAAACACTGATAATCTTTTGAGAACCTCCCACCCTCTCCCCCAATAGTTACTGCTTTGTTGTTCATCACAAGAAGAGGATTTTAGTTGCTGTACAAGGAACTAATACATTGCTGAAATTAAAGGCATATAAAATAACCTACACATGCTATTCAACCAGGTCACCCTGTCGTTAGGCGTACATTTTTATGAACTGAGTCTGAATAGTGCATTCATTGGCAAAATGGACTCTGTGTTTTTCAAAAAAACATTACCTTTATCTTTGTGTCTACACACAATCCATATTGGAATTCAGAGAAGTCTATAATCTTAATTAAGTACCCATTCGGAACGAAGAAATTGGTATTTGGTGCAGAGAAAGAATTATAGGGTCTTGTTTTTAAGTAATATTGGATGCCCCCAAATGAGCTGATATGTTTTTACATAGTTATTTGAACTGCAGTGTGATGCTACTTTTTTTATTTTCAAGAAGACTCTGCCACAGCCCATAACATCCAAAAGTTCAACGGAAACAATGGTCTCTTCAGGGAAAGCAGAATTATTAATAGAGGTTTGTGGCCCATGTGATTTTTGTCTGAAACTGTATTGAAAGGTAACGTATAAAGTAACACTCAAAGTTACACTCAATATCTGCTAAAACTATTGCATTACTCAACTCGCGCTACGATAGCTTCCCATAGAGATATAAAAATGTGGAACAAAGTATAGCCAGTTTCAGCACTTTCATTCATAGTGTTGGTAAGCAAAACCTTTTAAAATATTCTAGTGTTGTAGCGCCACTTTGTGACAGCTTCGGGTCGCAACAGTCGCCGCTATTATGCGTGGACAAATACAGCATGCTTGGGTAGCAATTCTTTGGGTAGCTTTAACAAATTACAAAGAGTAGATTAATGGTATTTTGTTAGAAGCAAAGCATATTTTGTACTTATTGTTTTAGATATCTGGCATCATATATACGGCTGTTAAAGAGCGGACCAGAAAGAAAAGAATCATCTGTACTCCAGAATAATTGCTTGCCATACTGTGCAAACGTAAGTAACTCATAAACTATTAATATCAGAGTTATACTATAATAATCTACAATTAGCTAAATTTAGTAAGTTGTCTCATCATCCTTTACACCCTAAAATGAAACAAAACGACAATCAAGTACTGTTGATTAGCAAATAGTGAGAAAACCGGTTTAAGAAAATTGTAGGGCGCATTGTGTGAGGTGCATTCCACAGAAAAACAAAACTGTGTGGAGGGTGAAGCATTGGTTCGAATTTCATTATATAAGAGTCCTTGGGCTTGTTATTGCTAGCGGCCAAAGGCACAAATGCGTAATTTTCTTCGTCCTAGACACCTGTCAACTGCCTCTACAGAAACAAGGAAGAATACCTGTATGAAGGAAATTTCAATGGCAAACATAAACTGACCGTTTCAAGTTCCGTGTTTGGGCGGTAATATCAGAACCCTTTCCATTTTCAGCTACTAATGGCTACTTTAAGAATTTGCACAACGGACCTTCAACTTTTCCCTTGAAAATACGTTAGGTTCCGCCTCGACACTCCTCTGCTGAAAATCACACTGTTTTAAAAGTAGCCACAGCAGAAAGCATTATAAGCAGAATTAGCAAATACCTATTAAAATTAGAAGAAAATACTACACTAAAGAAGATAACATTAACAATTTATATATATATATATATAATTACAAAACATGAGATCTCTGATTCGACATACAGAAAAAGAAGCATTCTTAAAGAAAGGTAATCGGTGGTGTACGCACGTGAGTCTTGTGTATGCATGGGTTCGTGTGCGTGTGAACAGTAAAAGTCAAACGGATATAGGATAAATAATAAACTTGTTACTAAATTCAGCATAATCCAAGGATAGAACAAGATTATCAATAAAAAAATCTCTCCCCAAGCTACTGCTTATTTAAGGCAAAAAGTTTATTTTTCCTCTTTCCCCCCTCTCTCTTTCACTTTCTGTCTTAAAATGGTTTTAATAATTTTAACTAAAATACCATAGGCATGATCAAAACATTTGCCTGAATGAATGTTGCACACTTGCAAATCAGTACTAAACCTGATGCAGAAAAAATGTAAACCTCGTTAAAACAAATAATTTATGTCAAATAAATGTTTGTAGTATTAACCGTTCAAAATTTATTTCCCACCTATTTGAAGCCGTTATGGAGAAACCTGAACTGCTTGATAATTTTGAATATTGCCTTGTGCAAAACTGTAGGTATCTTACTCCACGGCTTTCAGGAATTAGCCTTATCTTATCTTATCTTCAACTTCTGAGCTTATTGCAATTTTTAAAGCTCACTTACATTTTATTTCAACCCCTTATATTTTATTAGATAAGTGTCCTTGACTAGAAGCTAAAAACATAATATGTAATATCCTTAGTTCTAGAATTATGAGTAGATTGCTTGTGGTTCCTAACATGAAGGAATGCCTATGTAAATTCAGTTTCAATGACAAACTCAAACTGGTCACTGGATTTTAATTTCTGTAAACTTTCCATTTGCAGATGATTTATGGCCACGGCAAGAATTTGCAACCCAGACCTTGCACCTTTCCGGTGGAATAACATCCGCCCTTCACTGTGGGTATTTTTTGTTTTCAGGGCAGTCAACAGCAAATGTCATTAAGCAGAATTAGCAACAATTTAAGATTACAAAAATCCATATATACTTTATGCATTTTTGTTCAGCCGTTCTTTTCTTTCTGTACTACTTATAGAAGGTAGATAAATTACTGCCAAAACTCAGAATCGAGATTTCTCATAAAATACAATTTTTGAGACCTCTGAGCAAAACAAAATCCTTTAAGGCTACCGACAACGCTCGCGAGCGTGTAAGATAGACACGGGGGAGATATTAATCGTTAAGTACACAGTCTGTAAAATATTTCCAAAATATTAAGTCTTTTGTGTGAAGGTTATATCCAGGTTCATTAAATATGTATTTTTATGCTGTGGTACTTCGCTGAGAAGAATTCCAGCCCCAAATATTAAAAGGAGATCTTACCTTTATTGGACTACAATATTTGGAGGGCAGAAATATTGGGAAGTATTTCTAGTCAGATTCGAACAAATACAATTATGTCCTTAAAGGGTCAAAAGGGAACACTGTGCTTATTAGCGAAGGAATCTTGATGGTTTGAAATATTCTCTTATTGGTTAATTTCTACCAATTCAATTACTTAGTGACAAATACTTTAATTTGAGCGTTCTAAAGACGCCGAAACGAAAAAAAAAAAAAAAAACAGAAAAAGAAAGCTCGCTGGAAGCATACTGTGATGCACAAGATGGTCCAAGTTTGGGGAAGTCAGTGCCGGAAGATGTAAGATGGTGCCCTCTCGCTCAGCGTAATCCCCAGAAGCGCTATCATCAGGAAACCAGAATCTTCTGAGAGATTCCTGCCCTTCCCGTATTCCATTAATGTTCTGTGGAGATTTCCAACAACTATTTAAGCAAGTTTTCCCGCGAGCCTTATTTTAAGAGAAGAGGGCAAAGCCGCCGTTTCACTATTTTAGTAATAGTGGAAAAACAAGGAAAAGGAATGCAGAAAGTAGACGAGGTGCCATACCTCTGCAACACAAAAGTTCGAACTGAGCCGTACCATTGCACAGAAGGATCAGGCCATTGCTAAAATGCCTGGCCTTCCACCATCAAGCCATGCGTGCCAGCGCAAGACGGCCTCTGTACGTTGTGCAGATGTGCACCACATGAAAGACTGCTCCAACCCTAAAGAGGATAAAAAGTGCGCCAATTGCAAAAAGCTCACAGAGGCATTTAATTGAGGGAAGAGATATAGCTTTATTAAAAGGTGAATAATAATGTATTACATTAAATAAAAGTAGTATAATGGAAAAAAAAGGAGAAAAGTATTAACCAATTCAAAGGTATTATTAGCCAGCCAGACTACGCACTGTGCAAGCCAAACAGGGTAAAACCCCAGGAGGGAGTTAGGAAAAGTTCGCCCCGGAGTCAGTTTTGCCCAGGCACTGTCCACGCACGGAAGGTGCTACTATAGCCCGAGGCAACTCTGGCTTCCACACCAAACCAGGTGGGAAGCACGGAAGCTCGCGCCATCGAAGGAACAGCTGCACCTGCAGCAAAAGTACCGCGGCCTTCAAACAACTAAGGACCATCGCAGAGAGAAAAATTGCCGGTCACTGCGACAGCAACAACCGTCAGCCAGCTCCCATAGCCTCGGCGAGTCGAGCGGTTCCATGGCCACTTCATTGCCCCCTCCATTGGCACCACCCACTACGACTATAGCAGCCAATCAGAGGGTAATGGCACCCACCACCACCTCACCTCTGACTTAAGCCGAACCATCATTGGAGCCCGGCATTTCAAATGCTGACTTGGCGGAGTTTCAAGAGCTATCAGCCTGGCTTTTCGACTTGATCCACCGCTCCCTCCCTATCCTAAGCTGCTGCAGGGAGCAACTAGCAGATCTCCAGCTCCCTGCCATGCAGAAGGTCTCAATCATGCACCTCACCGCGCAATTATTTCCCCTGACTCTAGCTAGTAAATGGTGGTGAGACTCAATGTTTATTGAGGGCAGCGTTTTGGAACGCTAACTGGGTCCGAGAACAGAGGCCGGTCATCCTAGAGTTTGTAGATGAACCAGGGTTTGACCTGATGATATGTGAAACGCACCTGAACGCTGGTATACAGTTTAACCTGCCAAGTTACCTGTCTACCGGTCTGACAGAGTCGGCCGTCAGGGTGGAGGTACGGCTATATTCATCAAGTCACATTACCTATACTCGCATGCCCAATCCCCCGCTACAACACCTAGAGGCGATCGTCATAAGCTTTCCTTGGGCGGAACGGATCTGGTAATTTTAGTGGTATACGGCCCGCCAGACCACCTGTTCTGTGAAGCGCACTACAGGGCACTACTAAACTTACACCACAGAGTATGCATAAGTGGCATCTGGGGTCAAACGCATTTCCTGCCAAATGGCATGGTGGATGTCATAGATTTCATGATCACCAAGAACATACCATTCCATCTGGACCTCGTGGTGGTAAACGGTCTGGACTCCGACCATAAATCAGTTGTGGTCGACTCAGGGGTTACCGTCACAGCTCTGGCAACACTAGATTGGATTGAAGAGGTTGACTGGAATGCAACATTCCTATCCATGCAGAATACTGTGGATGCCCGTCCTCGGATTGATTCAATAGACACTCGAGGCGGCAGCCAAGCAGTTCTCATATCCATCTTTAATGCGGTCAGTGGTCATACACACTGCATTCCCATCAATACTCCAAACCCGGCAGATATTCCCGTCCCATTAGGCAGCTAATAAAAGCAGAAAATGCTGTCCCAGGATAGAAGTACACTGGAGGTTCAAGTCCCTGGTAAGACGCCTCCTAAGAGCATACCGTCAAGAGGCCTGGGAAAATATGCTTATCTCCAAGAGAGAAAACCGTGGCGAACAGTCCGTAGCCTGCGGAAAGACAAAATAGTACATCAGCACCACTTGCATAGTCCTCAAGTACGTCTTTGATGCACAAGCGGATGCACTAGCAGACTATCTGGAGAATCACTTCCAACTTGAGTAGAGCGTATGGATGACGACCACGCTGATCTCGTGAAACAGGTGGTGGAGGACTTCTTGGGATCCCCGCATGAGGACCACAAGGAATCCATATTCCCGCAGTTACTCTAGATAGGCATTCAACGCTAAATTCTGTAAGAACCAAGAAGGTCCCTGGGCAGAACCGTGTAACAACGTAAGTGCTCAGCATTTTCTTTGCTGAGGAGAGCCGTGATTCACCTGACCCGCATTTACAACGCTTGTCTGCACTTGCGCCACTTTCCGGCTGCCTGAAAAAATGCCCGTGTAGTATACGTTTTAAAGAGGGGAAAGATCCGGTCTTCCCTTCAAGCTATACTGCTCTTCTCCCGCCTTTTTCTTCATCTAGGAGAAAAGGGCCTTCTCCAGGAACATCAGTTTGGTTTTCGGATTCACCACTCCACTACTCGGCTGCCGAAAAAGCCCCTCTGGCATTCCAGGGAAGATTTAAAACGGTGACAGTGTTGCTTGATGTGGACACCTGTGCGAAATCTGGCACGAAGGACTTATTTAAAAACTCCTTGAGCATGAAGTTTCCTCTCCATACGTTTTCTTAGTGGCTCGTTTTCTCGGAAACAGAAGCTATTGGAATAAAAATGGGGGGACAGTATCTACAGAACGGCCCATTGACGCGGGATTTCTGGAAGACAGCGTGCCAGCACTTTTTGCAGCGACAAGATCTCATGATCTACGTAGCCATTCGGAACACCAGATGTAGCTTTCAGCAAATTCAGAAACAGCTCCGTGCTAATGACAAAAGAGCGAAAAAGGGCAATCAACCCGGAGAAGAGCTCTGTGATTCTCTTGATGAGAGCCCGAGCCAACCGGTTGCAGCAGAATTCCTTTTAACCATCGAATCCCGTAGATGCAAACGGCTAAGTATCTCGGGGTGACGCTGCACAGGAAATTAACTTACATTCCGCACCTCAACGCGAGGTGCAACAAAAGCACGCCACTCTCCGACAGCTATGCCCAATCTTCTACTCCAGGAACATGCCCCTTCAAATGTATTGGGCGATTGTTACGGCCTTAGTACTTTACGGATGTGAGATCTGGGGAACAGCGGCTAGTTATATAAGCTTTCAGACTCCGGACTTTGCATAACAGGCACTCAGAATTATCTACGATACAGGCTGAAGATTCCCAGTCCATATTTACCCGAACATTCAAACATCCGTTTATTATTGATGTCATCCGACAGAGGGCACGATCAATGAACAATAAAATTCAAACCCATCCAACCCTTTGGTGAACACATATGACCAAGAGGCCTTCCGTTATTTTTGCTTCCACGAGACGTCATGGGGCTGCTCGGTTGTAACCAAGAAAACTGGAGAAAGTTACACCCCCGATGCAACTTGCGTAAATAGCCCCTGTCATATTCAAGTTATATGCAACCCGTAAGTATAATGAAGAAAAACACACCCAGCGATTCTCCATCAGAATTGGGAATGCTATACAGCAACAGTGGCCTTCCATTTCAGAACCTGAAACAATCACAACCTTTTTCTATCTCAGGTCGCAGGTTAAGAAACAAAGCGTTTGGGTACTGCGTAAATGACACCCGGACCGGGAAAAAAACCCGGCCGAGTGACCTCTGGACCTCTGGAGTCCTTCAGCCAGGAGGTGAGTTACTGCGGTTCTGTGAGTGTGTTTGTGGCATGCAGTAGTGCTAAGCTTTTTGTTCGATTCCCGAGATGGTTAACTCAGAAGAGGAAGCTAGATCATGCGTATTTCATTACACTGCTACATTGCTATGAGATTGAAGTGACAGGAAAATATAAAGTGTAGTTCATCCCAATTAAGTGACACTGTGAACTAAGTGAAGTGACAGTAGAAATTGGTATTCGGCCACCTTAGTGAAATGACAGCGAAGCTAAACTAAGTTATAATACATACCTACAACTAAGTTGCAGTGGAGAGTTAAAAGCACACTACGAGAAATTAGAGATTTTGCACATTGGAAGAGGGTGGAAATGTTTGACACATTACTGCAAATCACCTTTCTGAACAAATCCTTAATGTATGCTTCTCGAATATAAGAAAATCAAAGTGGTTATTTGGGGAATTTACACAAATGTTAATAGTTTACAAGGAAAAAATCATAGAAATTACATAACACATTGGTGTAAGAAATTGAATGTAATATAATTTTTAGAGAATACTAGTTATTAACATACACACTTAAAGTAAGTTTAACGTTTACGTGAATCTTTGCCATTCATAATCACAAATGAAAATTAAAGAGCCAATCGCAAGAGAGCGTAAAACATTTAGACTAATATGGCGAATTGCGAAGCCGCCACCAACAATACACACGAAAAAAGAGGACTTACATGCGTCAAACGAACGCTGTTAAAAAGAACGTCGCACTTTCAAAAAGCGCCATTCATCATCGCAATTTGTTTTCCGATTTTTAAATAGCACAGTTATTCTTCTTTCCATTCTATTCCATAGAAGGGCAGTTTGTGAGTTAACACGTTATGGCTGCGGAAGATATTTTGAGACGGCAAAATAATCTTGGGATGAGGATCGATCGATATCTGATTGGGTAGTTTCTTATGTTTGACGTGGACAAACATGAAAGCTTCGAACTTGCAAGCTTATGTTTAAATCTGTCTTTAATTTTATGCTCATGTAATTCATTATGAATGGTTCCATTACAGTATTGTACATCGTCTAGTATTTTTGGGTTCATATTATGCTTATAAGTAATTTTCATTATGAACTCGTAGGACCTATAGTTGTGAAATCAAAAAGAAGTAAAGAAGTAAGCAAGAAAACCATGAATAAAAGAAAGAAAGAAAAATCAAATCCTGCTGTATTTTACGATAAATTATTAAACTGCCTGCCCATTTAAGGTGAATTTGCGTGTTTTCGAATGGTACCACTAAATATTAGAAATTAAAGACGCTGTTAAGGTGTTTTTGAAGGTTATTTCAGCTAGAACAGCGATGCTTAACCTTGTATCTCATGTACTCATGACGTCACGTTGTTCTACGTACCTCCTTTTATTTGTGAATGATGCGTTTTTCCTTTAATCAGGTAACCAAGCATTTGAGAGCTTTGTTTTCGAATCCCATGAATACGTCATTGCTCGGCTAATATTAGATGGACGCAAACACATAAAGCTGGGCATCACTGTGCTAGTCTGCTGGAAGTTGATACCTATAATTCCGACAGGTGTTAATCAGTTATACCAGGGTCTCCAAGTACGGCCTGCGGAAGGATTTTAACGGGTTCGTGCTTGAGCAAACGCTTTTTAAGAGCCAAAAAGACGCTTACTGTGTAAGCCTTAGAGTAGCGCTGGGTTCTTTCCACCCGTTTAATTGTTATAAAGGCTGCTATATTTTAGAAACAGCCTCCCTTAACACAGTAACGGACATTGCTTCATGCAAAATAAAAACTATTATTAATACAACACCGCGAGATTGAATCACTATATTTTCAGTGTCTCAGATTCTCTCAAGAGTATTAATAGCTTATTGTGCATAGAAATGACTGTACAACAAATTACCAAATTTCCAACCGCAAAACACCTCAAAATAAAGTTCATTTGTTATACGAGGGCTGTTCAATAAAGACTGATCATAATTTTTTTAACGGTCATAATTTTTCGCACTAAAATTCAATCTTATTATATTCTGTTAGCTTAATGTGAAACAAGCACGCCGTAATAGCTTCATTGGTACTCCTGGTTCCCGCCTGTGAGAACCAGGAAAGTTCAGACATGTTCAGTATCGCCTATCTCTGCAATGGAGGTAACATACAGTTAAACTTGATGTTAGAGGAAGATCCGGAGTGTCTTTCAAACGTAATCACCGCTGATGAAACTTGGCTACATCATTTTGATCCTGAGAGCAAACACCAAAGCTCAGTGTGGAAATCTCCTTCATCACCAACCCCCCCAAAAAAGCAATAGTGGTTGCTTCTGCTGGGAAAGTTATGGTCCTCTCATTCTTTGATATTCATGGAATGGTTTATCAGTATGTTGTACCTGCACAAACATCAGTAACTGGACAATACTACAGGGATGTCCTGAAAACATTGCAAGTCTATATCATATGCAAAAGATCACATTTCCGTGAAGCAGGCTGGATGCTGTACCATGATAATACGCGGCTGCATATTGCCAATGTTGACGCTGAATATCTTGCAAAAATCAACGCGAAGTACATCCCTCACTCTCCCTATAGTCCGGATTTAACCCCATGTGACTTTTTTCTGTCCCCTAACTTGGAGAAACGCCTTCGTGAGAGGCGTTATCCATCAGAAGCAGTGGTGAAGGCTGCGGAGGCGTTTTTAAAGGATCGCTCAAAATTGGTTTTCAGCATGTCTTTGAAAACTGACAGAAACGCTGGGACAAGTGCATCGCATTCAGGGGAGACTATTTTGAGAAGGACCACCAAAATTATGAGGCTGAGTAAAGCTATGTTTTCAAAAAAAAAAAAAAAAATGTGATCATTCTTTATTGAACAGCCCTCGTAAATAACAAAATACCATCAGGGGCATTCTACCTACAGCTGTGGCTTCGTGGTTGTTCGTTATTTTGAATTTTCTTTCTTTCGAATACTATGCAATATGTCCAATGAAACTAAAAAGAGAAAAGTGTATAGCGCGTGGTATTTTCAATACAACGTGAGTCGTGAAATATTTCGTTATAGATAAAGATAATTAAACAATGTATTTTATTTGTGACGAAGTTACTGATTTTAAGAAATACATTGTCAGACCTCGGAGAGTCCTCTTCCATAGCTTAGAGATAGTAGTCTAGCTTCTGATTCCCAAGGTCGCGGATACAAACCAGGCGGAGAGCGATGGATTACTTCGGGCGTCAAGCTCCTTTGGAAGAGAAGTAAAGCTGGTGGTCGTATATCGCATTTACGCACACAGGAGAACTTCTGTGAACGCCTGGTGAAGAGGCCTCTAAGCAAAAGTAAGCGGTCTTTCACGCCCAGTATAGAATGGGACTCTCATAATAAAAACTTCCATAAACGACAACCCAATATACTTCGGAGGGAAGAAAATAATAAAATATATAAAACATGATGCACAGTTTGATACATTCAGAGACTAGATACGTGAACAGAAATTCGATATATTGAAAGGTGTACTCTGGTTTCAACAAAACATTTTTTTTAGAAAATGTGTTCAGGAGAGTAAAGCTATTATTGTAAGTTTAGGAATTATCAGTGAAATCGCCAACACTAACGGTGATTACAAAAAGAGGTGTATATTAATTACAAACAAGGGACAGTTTACTGGATAAGAAGGATACAGCATAAAGTATTTGCTCTTTCAGCAAATATAGTGGGGCGTGGAGTTGAAGTAATCTATCACAATAGTTTAAAAATGCTTCATAACTTGTCGATTCTCCACAATGACTTGCTCATCTGACTGCTGGCCGACGGACACCGCTGGCTAGCTGTAGTTTTTTTTCCCCGTGGGGATTCGTCACTGCGACCAGTCTTGGTCTATTGCACCTTATGCCCGTAAGTGGGGCATCCCCGGGAAGAAAGATGAGGCGAGTGGAGACATAGGGTGGTCGTTCCAAGGAGTCACTACAGTGCAGAGGGCAGGATCGCTACATTTTACTTCGATGGAAACCTCCCCCTGCAGGCCAAGATAACGGACATTCCCCGTACTGTGGTGCAAAAACCGTCCTAACAGTCGGTTCGGAGCCCGCAACCGACTTACCGGAGGAGGAAATGATTCATTCAGAGCGTATCATCCTGCCATGTACCGCCGAGACACTCGTCGACACTTCTACCCCGAAAGAGACAGCCATATGAGCATTGATATGAAATGATAATGGAGATAATGGAGGGACAGGAAATTTGGTGGATATAATTAATCTACCCAACATTCGCTTAGCGATCCTCGAAAAACCCAATGAGTCAGGTAGGTTGGACACGGGAATCGAGCCCGAACCTCCCGAATGTGAGCTACAGACGTAACCGCCTGAGCCATCCCGCTCGGTGGTTGGCAGGGTGGCTGGCCGTAGTGCTCCGTTATATATCTGCCAGGATCAAGGTAGAATGTTTTAGAGACTCCTCGAAGCCGAAGGCTTTCGAGCAGCCTAAATAGAAGCGTTTGGAGCCGTAAACGGCATATATAAGCGATTGTCTTTAAACGATCCATTATTGCGTTTCGTGGATTCGCAACTAACAAAGGCGCAGAGGGAATTGCCAGTGTGACTCAAACCACACTCTGCTGATGCGCAGGTATTCGCAGCCGCATTGACTATAGGTATATTCCTCTGGAGCTATTTGTTTTTATTTACCTCCTCCAACGTCAAAACAACGGAATATGAACGAAATGGGTGAAATGAGCTGAAATGAGCCCAGGATCCGTAGAGCTTAGAGTTACCCGACATTTATATTTCAGGATAATGGAAACCCCGAAAAAACTTATCTGTGTAACTCACTCTGACCGAGATACGACCTCATGACTTCTTGAACGTTATGCTAACTTGCTAGCTCCTACACTACAGAAGTGGGCAAGTGTGGGGGGAGGGGCATTTGTGATGTGTAGTGCTGCGCTCTAACTTCAAAGATTGGTGAGCTCAAATAACTGGTGGGCAGAGATAGGAGGAATTATGGAAAAAATAGGAATGGGAGATATATGGAGATTAGAGGAAAGGAACACAAGCGATGTGGGCAAACTGGTAAAGTGCAGAATAGAAGATATAGAAAGGCAGGAAATATGGGGGAGTGTAGAAATTATGAAATCATTACAATTTTACAGGCAAATAAAAGTAAATTGGGAGCGAGAAGCATATGTAGATTATTGCAATAGGCAATAGAGAGAAGGGTTAGCTTGGATGAGAACAGGAACAATATTTCTAAGAGGGATAAGAGGTAGGGAAAAGGGAATTTGTGAATTGTGTGGAGGAAAAGAAAGCATAGAACACTATGTAACAGAATGCGAGGAGGTTGCAATGTGGAGAGAAAAAAAAAAAAAAGGTTTGGGAGGAAAAATGGGAGAAAGTAGAGAAGAGGATAGTAGCTATCAAAGTGTTAACGGGCAGGGAGGAAAAGAAGGTAAGAAGTATTGGTGAGTGGTTACAGAAAGTAAAAGAAAAATGGGCCAAAAATGTAAAGAATATAAGAAAGGAAGATGAGGGGGAAGAAAGGGACTAATTAAGTAACAAGTAGGCATGGAGTTAAGAGCTACCTGGCAGAGCAGAGGACCAGGATATCATGTAAGCCAAGGTAGCAACAAGGTAAAGACAAATAAATGTATCCAAAAGTTGTAAATTATAAAATTTTGGATTATGCACAGTAAAAATCTAATCTAAATCTAAAATCTAAAAACATCAGAACTATAAATCAAGTTACCCTAAATTACCGTCTAAACTAATCTATATTGCCGCCGAGGCATTGTGGTGACGCAGCCGTGCATGGGTGCAGAGCTAGAGGCTTGCCGAGAGAGAGAAACAGCGAGAGATAGAGACAGAGATAGTTTCGTCTTTCTCGCTGCATCGTGATTGTTATCGAACGATCGACTGAATTCTACAACAATGGCTGGAGGTATAAAAGTTGGCAAAGTGTTAGTTGCTAGTGAGTTGTTAATTGAGCGTGCAGTTGTGTGGACATTTGGAGTGTACTGCATGAATTCTTTTGTTTGTTTACGTGTGGTAGTGGAACGGGACGACCTTAAAGACTGCGTTTGTGTATGTTACGTCACTTTGCTGCTGTAAGAGGTGTACAAAGCCTCTTTTTACAGAAATAAAAAGCATTTTAAATTTCTGCAAACAAGACCTTTAATTCTACGAACCCAAAAGTCACAATACTAATAGTACAATAAAGAAAGAAGCTATTTGCATGCGCGTGCTTATGTGTATGTACTTATAAGTGAACCTCGAAAAACAATTAAAACGAATTTGATAATCGTTTTGGAAATATTGCTCCTCCCGACAAGGATAACATACACAACTTTTTATCTCCTGAATACTATGGACGGTGTGCAGCGCCTATATAGTTAAGTGCGAACACACTCGAACGTAACACCACATACTTGCAAAAAAGGTTTAAATGTTTTAGAGACGGTTATGGAGTAGAAACAAAGTTGTGCTATTTAACAGAAAATTCTGAAAATCGGTGACTCTGATATTTAATTCCATGTAATATCTGATGCGTATATTTTCACGATTTAACAACTCAGATAAATAGAGAGTATAGGAATAAAATGACAACGGATTATGCTTATAATGTGCTTATAAATTATTGTAGATATGTTTGTTGTGAAGCTTTTGATACCAGAATCTTTTAATAGCCCTTATATATGATACTTTTGTTGTATTTTCTCTGTGTATTGCAATTAAGTTATTATCAGCATATGCCGGATAATTATATGAGAGAAAATTGTATCCTGCGTAACATCAAAATAACTTTATAATTATTTTGCACAACTCTACAACTTTTCAAAGTTTTATAATTAACTACGAGGTCATTTTTCTCGTCGATTTCATCTGGTGCTATCTCCGTAATGTTTAAACTGCGGGTCTGTATGAGGGGAATTTTCTTATTTTTACCAGGTTAATTATGAATATTGATATCAGTGGGTCAGGGCCAAAGAGCTCGGGAATATTATCTATGTCTAAGTATTCGGTAATATGTATACTTCGTTTTTGCTGCAAGGTATTAACTTTACATACATACAAGGTATACATAATCTTCCAAAATTCGGAATATTCTGATAAGGACGTTAAGGAATTCGCACATAAATAAATAAGTAAATGAATCTGCCGGTATTTCATATCCAGAAATCAGAAACTTCTCGTCCGTTATCACGAGAACTAAGACATTGTAGGGGATAATTCAATATAAAATAACAGAGATCATTGTTCAATAGTTTCATAAAAGATATTAGGGATAGTAAATGAATTTAATTTCATGCTCATTGGAGGTTCAAATCGTCACTATGCAACAGTGGGTAAGCTACGTACCATACGATCCAGCAAGTACAAAACTGTTTCAGCAGTTTCTAATATATCTTCTATTTTTAGTTTTTGTCTATCTCTGTTGTGTTTCCAATCATACAAAAATAAACGAGAATGACGATGAGTATCTGCAGTAAATTGAAGATATGTTCTAATAGTATGATCAAAATTGATACAGCCAGTTTATCTTCCATGCAAAGGTTGTTAGTATGCCACATGACAAGGAATCTTTCAGCAATTACCCTTTGACACCCTTGGTGTTTCTATCGCATAAAATCTAAAATTGAATTTTGAACCTTCATGGTTTCTCTTTTTACCTTGTTACAGAATTTTTCTAATTTAATGTCTAGTGGATCTCCTGAAACACTCCATTTCGGTAGGTAATAGTTTCAAATTTAAATTTCTGTTCAGTGTCCACGTTTCTGGTCCTTAAGTTAACGTACTTCTAATTATTGATTTATATATCTGTAATTTGGTTTCTAAAGTTATGTTCTTTTCCCATAAAACTCCATTTAGCAAGGATATTGCTGTTCTGCCTTTTTGAATTGTATATATAATTGACCTCTTCTTGACTACAATTTTAATTTATCTTCATTCTTAAATACTGTCGCAGCGAAAAGCACAGAAATTTCGGTGCCGAGAGATAAGCGCGGCTTGAGTACACAAAGAGCCTGCAGATAAAGATAACAGGCGGACAGTGCTTGCATAAGCAGATAAACATAGCGCTTGAGATAAGTGACTTGCCGTCCCAGATAGGGTTTCACGTAAGTAAGGTTCTAGTGATATCTCGATTGACAGAGAATAGTTCTTTTTATTTGCTCCATAAGTCTATCAAATTTATCAGTGAGGTATTTAAGAGAGCGACGACTCGCCAAGAGTCAGCCGTAAGTAGCAAAGAGTTGTAAAGACATGTAACAAGAGTGTTGTAAACAGTAGAAGTTGAGTAAGCTGTCTGTTATTGCAATCGACCTTGGTGTTGTAGATTGTGATGTTTGATGCAATTCTGCTGCTACGCAGTGTGTTTCTACGCAAATAAAGAACATTTAAAATTTCGGCGTATTGGACTTTTAATTCTGCGAACTCACAAAGTCACAATACATACTCTCTTCACTTCTTTTAATGCGTCCTATGCCATCTTGTAAAACTAGCTATTTTTCTTCATCCTCGCATGGAAAATGTACTTTCCTTAAAGTAATAGTAATAAA
This sequence comes from Mantis religiosa, assembly GCA_030765055.1. NCBI lineage: Eukaryota > Metazoa > Arthropoda > Insecta > Mantodea > Mantidae > Mantis > Mantis religiosa. The sequence continues at coordinate 127,974,579 of CM060952.1, read as the reverse complement.
AAATTATAATTAAGGGTAATTTTGGGGTGAAATGTTTGTTTAAAATCCTTATGTCGCATCCATGGAAGATACTACTTTGGATTTAATCAGCTTTTCGTGTTTGAACTATGCTTTATTTATTTTTTTATTGAGGACATCTCATTGAAATCTCTGCATCAAATGTTTGAGTTTGATTCATTATTTCCCGTACTTACTGTAAGCACATAGTAGAAAAAGTAAAGAACATACTATTTTAAAAGAATATAACGATAGTGGGGTAGAGATAGTCACGTGGATGTTAAGACTCAGTTTCTTTCTCTCTCTTCTGTTTTATCCCATATACACTTAGACGCGCCTTCTATTTAAGTACTTTCTTGGATCATCTTCAAAATAAAGGCATGTCTAAGATGAAATGTCTAAAGGAGCCGAAAGTAATATCTCCTGTACGTTAAGTGTGCCGCATACTGCAAAGTTTTCAGTATTCAGTGAACCTGATAAACAGTTAATGAAGCTGTCGAGATGCAAGAATATAAATGAAGGAAACAAGATATTGGTAACACGTTTGGGCTACAGAGTGTGTTCACTTCAACATGTTCATATTAATTCACTCAGTGGCTGGCACTGTGCCAGCATTTCATCTGAAGAAGTCGCGAATTGGGTCGTAAACTTAGCTTTAAACCTTTACTGTATTATAGGGCTTTCGTATCAGCATATCTACAGTCAATAATGAAAATAAAGATCCATTATAATCCCATTAAGTAGGCAATATATTTTATTAATATGCTCACTTTTCTATATTTGCAATCTTTTGGCAGTGTTTAGACCATCGTTATTTTTTGAGTTGCACTTTTAAATCTGCAAATTGTGTTCTTGAGTGTTCCAAGCACTTTGCTAAATTGTGCTTGCAGCCTGTAATAATTGCAGAGAGCTTTTAATGTTATCGTTTACAGGGATAACAGAAAACATTCGTCTCCGCTTTAAACTTCCTTAGTAGTAAAATTGAGAAACGATAATATTTCTTTCGTAGCATTAGGTGTTTCCTAAATAAACCGTGCTCAGACAAGTTTTGAAAGTAACCGATTCAGTGTTTCTTTTCCTCGCATGAGCGAAGTGACTTAGGTCACTTATAATTCAAACATGCGAATGTTATTTCATTACATCGCCTGTAACATGAGACATTATTTTAGGCAAACATTTGTAGTGAATAAAGTAACGGGATTAGAAGAAACAGTTTTATGTGGTATTAGGATTAGGGTTACAATGAGGGGATTCGGCACCAAAACCTGTGGCTTATTGTACCTAATCCCCAATGGGGAGGAAGGATAAGGCGAGAGGAGTCAGAGTGGATGACCCAAGGAGTCACGACAGCGCTGAAACACCCACCCTGAAAGAGACCACGAGATGAGAGATGATGTGAAATGATACTGGAGATGAAATGGAGTAAGAGGAAATTCGATGTAAACCTAACCAGCATTTACCTGGCAACCCCGGAAAACCCCGAAAAAACATGGTTCAGGTAGGTCGCAACGGGAATCAAAACCGGACCTCCCGAATGCGGGTCACAGACGAAACTGCCTGAGCCATCTTGTTCGGTTTATGTGGTATAGTTGGTATGCATGTATTTATTTAATAAATAATGATGTGCAGTTCCAAATGATGAAGTCCCGTCAGTGTTACACATCAGAAATTTTGAGGACATGCATCATGTTTGCTATCAGTAATCTAAAAAAACAGTGTTTGTATACGCAACAAATATATGTACATACATAAGAGTTTTTATGCAACGCTTCTGATTAGCCAGCTTATGTTATGAATGGTTCCACGTTCTTTTGTGTTATAACAGTTTTTTCAAAAACAATATTAATTACCGTTAAATATATAACCAAGTAAACAGAAACAACCCATTACTAGCGTCTGTAAGCATGTAACGGCCGCATTTAGTTCATAACAAAATGATGTAATATTAGATATTGTGCAACAAACGTACAGGACCATAACATGTTGCTATACGCACGGGTTGATTTGAACTTACATATCGCGCAAATTATCGCATTAAATGTGAATTCTCCCTCCTTCCCTCCTCCTGCATCAAACTTCTGTCAACTTCATTCCCTCCACTCTCTCACCCCTCACTTGTGCATTTAGCTTACGTGTCATCTGCTGGTTTGGAAATCTGTCGTAACTTGTTTTCCCTAGGTTTTAACAAAACGTTAAAGCGCAATTAAATTATTTAACATTGTAAAATCTGTCGTTTCTGCGATCTAAAATATAAGTTTCCCGGAATTTTTCCACTGGACAAATAGTTTTGAGAAGGTTTACGTACATCATTGTAGATAATATTGCTTTACTTTCTCTACAATAAAAAATTGCGGAAATATGACATGACACCCAAGAACTCTATATTAATTTTTCACTGAAAGACTTGCATGTTTTGGAACTTCTTAAATATAAAAAACAAAATTATTTTAAGACGAAGGAACGCGCGCATATGTCCAGCATAACTCAAAAACAAAACGTTGGATTGATACCAAACGTCGTATTTAAGTACAGAATTTCCTAAGGATGTGACATTTAGATTTAAAAAATCCACCCTCCATCCCAACTACCCGTTACATGGAACATATTTAATAATATTGAATTTTCTCAAAATTGGCTCATGAATTCGATTAAAATACCATAGACCTAAAGTATTTTCATGACAAGTGAAATGCGTGTATGGAATTTTACGATGTCTTCAAAATTCGTCTTCATTTATCATGACTTTTGCATAACTGGTAAACCATAAGACACACACAAAAACTTACTGCCCAGAAATGTAGATCTCGTTAAAAATACGATTTAACACGCTTTAATACTTCACTCGTGGAATGAACTATTTCAGAAATGTTCCTGTTATTTGTTTGGATTTTCCAGTGCTTATACTTTTCTAAAACGGAATGTCACTTTTTTCACTCTAGGCAGTACAAGGAGAACGAAGTTAAAACATTTGAATACTTTGAACTTAAGATTGTCCTCTAATCTGATGCAGTTCGACACGATTAGCTATGAGATAATTTCTGCAGATACTTATGGCGATTAACATAAAGTAGTCAGAGAAATAAGCGTTTGTAAGAATATTTTTAAAGAGTATAGAAAGTCAAGTGACTGGTACACGTCGGACTTTTTTTAACCTTTTTGTGGCCACTTGTCCTAAGTTCATATCGCGATTTTGCAATTATTTAAGATTTGTGAAGAAACAAAATCGACAGCTTTATAATTCTTCCAAGCTTTGTAAATTAGTTACCTTAAAAATAAATGTGGCTCTTCTGGATTGTTTGCAACTGCTATTCTATTAAAGGGAGAATAAATTCTCTGCCCCAGAGTCGTTTCCTAACTCTTTATCTCATAAACTACTCAAATCAGTTTGTATTTTTACAGGTTATAGCTTCATGTCTTCGAAGGTTTCTAATATCATTTTATACAATAATGCTGTTTAGGATTATACCATTCCTTCTTAGTTACACATTTTTGTATACAATTTATGAGCAATGAATTTTTTAAAAGATTACCGACCAATTGATTTACACCGAACAGATGAGTAGCAGTATTGCAATATTTTTTAAAAATGTAATTTTATCTTGGTCATTCTATATCTAAAAATATAATGTACAGAAAACGTTGTGTTAAGTTATAATTAAGAAATAAGCTATATATAACACACAAAATGAACACACATATTGCTTGGGTATTTGATAGCTACTATGTTTAGAACTGCTGCTAATTTATAGAGCAGATCTTCTAAATGATGAGCTAAAATCTACCTCTACCTCTACATCAAAGAATATAGGAGCTATGATTCCTTCCATAAAATGGTGCAGAATAAATAATAAATAAATAGGCCTTAAAATCCCCTTAGAGGAAGGACCTCCCACCCACTGGTGGGGTCAGCTCGGCCGTTTCTTACAGGATGAATAAGTCCCTGAAATGAAATGTGTAGTGTTTAACGCCCGCTTTTACTACATACGGCACCGCAGGCGGTGACACTGATGATACATGAAATGAAGGGGAAACCGGAGGTCCCGGAGAAAACTCGCCCCAGCGCCGTGTTGTCCACTACAAATCTCACTTTGCGGTCGCCTGGGATTGAACCCGGGCCGCCTTGGTAAGAACCAAGCGGTCTAACCACTGAGCCATGTCGCGGCCAGAACTACACGACATTCGTCTTTCAGGATAAGCGAAACCCCGAAAAAACCTTATCTAGGTAACTCACCCTGACCGAGATTCGAACTCGGGACCTCTTGAACGTGAAGCAGATATGCTACCATCTACGCTACCGAGGCGGGCGATTGTCGTTTATTTCCTACATATTTATCCTTACTTATCACTTGCTGTCTATATCACAATGTTTGGTTCCTAATTCTCTTCATTCCTATCTACCCTAGCTTGCTGTAATCTAATGTTTCTGTTGATATTTATTTACTTTTTTATTTACTTATACTTGGTATTAGCTGTATCGCTATATCTATAACTGTATTAGAAATGACTTCATTTTCACTGTCACTTTCACCTTAGAGCTGCTGTCACTTGCTTCCATTGAGGCCTGTCTTTTGCCGTTCTAATCCACTTTGCATCTAGTCCATCCCTGAACTCTTGGAACCATCGTAGCCTCGGACGTCCTCTGCTTCTTCTCCCTTGTCGCATGTTCCATACTCTTATGGCGTATGTCCATCTGTCTTGACGCATTCTCGCATGTCCTGTCCATTGCCATTTAACTCTCTTCGCTCTGATGCCTACGTCTTCTAGGTCACTTTTTCTTCGCAGCACTTCATTCTTCACTTTATCTTTTAGGCTGATGTTCAGGAACTTCCTTTCCATCTTCCCTTGGTATGTTTGTAGCATCAGAGCCTGTTTCTTCGTTAGTGCCCATGTTTGGCAACCGTATAGTAAGACTGCAATGTTGCAGGTTTGAAGGGTTTCTATTCTTAGAGCTGGTCTTAAATGTTTCTTTTGAAGAATGAATTTCAAGCTCCGGAATTTACTCCATGTAATTTTACTTATTTCTGCGTTCCTTCTCCCTGAGAGACTCTCCATTTGGCCTAGGTAAATGTAGTTACAGTATTCTATTTGTTCTCCATCTACTTGAATAATGCTTTCTGTGGAGCTCGTCATAACTTTTGTTTTTGCGAGGTTTCGTAATGGTGCAGAATAATGCAATATAAAATGGCTGATGCGGTATTTTCTAAAAGTATATTTAAAGATAATAAGAGCATGCATTTAATCTTTATCGCGTACTTCCCTTGCCCCTTCTTAAAACTGTCCTTATAGGTATTAGATGTAATTATTTCTGATCCATGTACTAATAACATATGAACACTGACACGCAGTAGCATGGATTGATCTTAATGTATGTTAAAAGTTCAACTGTGTCCACAGCGATTGTTTTTAAAATTATTTAGAAGTTAGATCCTCATTAATATCGTAAAGAAACCTCTTTCTGCATTTCCATCATTCAAGTTACCCTCCCAGACTTTAATTTTCTTTTTCTTTTCCTTCCTTAACAGTTTTTATTGCTTTCGTTAGTTTAACTGTTTTCTTTAGTTTCACACACATACACTATACACATAAACACCCATGCCCAAGACTGGACTTCAACCGCGACCCTCTACGCGGCGGAACGCTAGAGACATACACTCTAGCAACCACGGCTACAAAGGCCGGCACTTTAATTTTTTTTTTTTTTATCCATCGATCAGCAATTATGCTTTACAGATGTTTGTTATAAGATACATAGGAACAGGACACATAACAATGGAGGTAGCCATGAACGACTCCTCTAACTAAATATGGAGGATAACTGTAACACAAATTGAGAACTTAAAGTCTGATGGTAGTAATCACGTGTCTGAGTCGTCTGTGCTGGAGACGTCACTCAGGAGAAGATCTTGGGGCAGTCTGCGCTTCAGGCGAGTTGGCTGGCGAGTGCGACAGCCGAGACGGTAGGTAACAGCTCCAGGGACCTCCTGGAGATGGTAAAAGAATGGACGTGCCAGGCGTCGGATGTATTGGTGAACGGGTAGAAGACCAAACTCATGATGAAGCTGCTGGTTTCGGATGAACCATGGAGCGTTTGTAACTGTACGAAGCACCCTGTTTTGTAGTACCTGCAGTCGGCGGAGATTAGTCTTACTGGTGCCACCCCAGACTGGAGCTGCATAGGTAAAAATGGGACGGACTAGAGATGTGTAAAGAAGCAGGAAGGATTCATAACCAAGTGAAGTGCGCCTGTTGAGTAGAGGGTACAGTTTTGATAGCCGGGCAAACGCAAGCGTAACAGACCGACAGATGTGGGCGTTCCAAGTAAGTCGAGTGTCCAGTAACACCTCAAGGTATTTCACTGGCACATTGCTTGGTAACCATGAGAGCGGTTCCCCCAGCAGCCGTAGTGAAGGAGGATCCCTATCACTTTAATTTGTGAGCTACATGTCTGAATTGTAAGCTGAAGTTCTGTCGTATTTCTCTTTTCCTGACTCTAATTTCTTATTGGCATCTCTAAGCTGGCACTTGCCAAAGTCTGATCTTTATAGGATATATAGCAGACGTTCAAAACACGTAATCCAAGCGTGGAGGATGGAAATCTCAAATTTGTAAACGGAAGGTCCTGAAGTAGTTCTGTTGTTCTACATCTGCCTTCACTGTTTATCTTTTGGAGATGCTCCACATAGGTAACGTTTCTGAGTAGAGCGAGTTTCTGTAAGGGCATTGCACACTTTTACATCAATCATGATCATAACCAGATTGTGGTATACATCTTCATTTATTCCATTAACTTTAATATATGTTAGTTTAAGCTTCTATATTTGTTATTTGTTACTATTTTGATTAATCCTAGAGTTTCTTTTTTCTTTGCAAATTTAATGGGCGGGCAATGTCTTGCAGATAATGTCATATGATTTTAATTATTTCTTAACATTTTTAGAAAAAGTCCGGTGTATGTGTGTCTATGAACAGTATGAAAGAAAAACGAAAAGTCTGTTAATTTCAAACTTCGTATTTAAGTTCAGTATCTTAAAAAAATACCGCACCAAAGTTTGCAAGAAAATTACCCACATATCAGATCATCTTTTTATGGCAACTTTTCGAAATCTTTGGTTTTCTCAAGATGCTTTAACGATTTTGATTAAAATATCATACATGCATATATCAATATATACATTGCAAATAAAATGCACCTATATATCTAATTGTTTGTAAATAGATTGTAAGGGAAGTGTGGGTAAGATGACAGTATGCTTTCGAACTTTTTATATCCTCATGTTTTTGTTTGAAGTTCACATTTATATTTTAGAGGAACCATTATCTTTTTTGTTAATTATTGATTTTTTCGTTTTTCTTAAATATAGTATGAACAGTGATGTCTGTAACCTTTTAGAAATAATGTTACATTTATCATTTTACCCTTATTTGCAGGTAAAATAGCGTACAAGCACCATGGGCCCATTTATGACGCGAGAACAAGCATACCAAGTTTCTGATTTACCGTAGTCATTGCAGATTTCACGGGTTTGTTCTCCAACAAAATCATTGTCGACGTGGTTTCAGAGTAGACTGATATTGAGGATTCTGAAGGAACCCTCAAAAAGAATAATCTTATATTTGTTTTTATTCTCTCCTTAACCCCTTTTGTGGCATTCTGTTTTACAGGGCTTGTCTTTTTTATTTTCTTCTTTCTTCTCAGCTTGTTTAATTTCTAAACTGTTTTGAACAAGGCTGCTTGTGATGTGCAATGAGGGCAACTTTTTCCTCCGTTTCCTTTCTTTTGGAATACCGTTAGGTTAAAGGAGGCAGGGCAGAGTAGGCTAGTTATACACACAATGGATTAGATACTGCGGTTTCATCAATGTTAACTTCAAGAGTGTAAGATGGTCAAGCTAGGCCTACTTCGATGTTATCTGCGTTACCTCCAGAGGCAATGTATGGTCCAGCTACTTCTGTTTCATCCAGACTAACCACTGAGCATTATGTGGTCTCTTTGTTGTCAATGGCTCAAAGTCAGAATTACTGAATATTTGAGAATTCATTGAAACTAATGCAGTTTCTGTAATGACTTGCGGCATTACTTATTGTAGCAACCTTGTTGTATGCTACATTAAATAACCCAGCAGTACCTTTAACGGATATCAATTGTCGGGCGTCCCATTAATCATTACAAGCCCGGCTGTAGACAGTTTTAAATGGGCCGTCCAGTAGTTGCACAACATGATTGGTATGCACGGGAAAACCCACTAAATTAATATAATTTTCTCAGCATAAATTGACAGCTTTCAAGAAAGTGAGTTGTCCATGCTAGGCCTTACGGTTATTATGAAATATCCCCATCCAGATTCATTAATACCCCATTGTTTATAAAGTACTGCTGCATCCGCATCCTGAGGAAAATGATGAAAGGTGGGCTGTAATGACCCAACATCACTGAAACACTGACGTTCACGCTCCTCTCAGAAGAAGATAGTTGGATAAACCTGCGATTTGCTTTTGAGCTTAACACACTCAAATGTTTAATGAGAACAGTTGAGCACTATGACCAGTATTATAAATCTGATAAGGCTTATACCTTTTCTCATCTAAAATCTGTGAATACAGATTAAACAAAACCTCAACATTAATTTTGTTAAAATCAGCTAATGTGGCTGCAGATATAGCTTCTCGTTTTCTGAAAGTTTAATTTGTCCTTAAAACTGTGGATAAAGTCTTTGTTCCCTTTCTTTTTTCCTTATTGAAGCAATGTTTCAGCTTAGTCACAGGCGATTTTTGCTAATTGTTCCCTTCTTAAGTCAAAAACTCAAATACAGGACATATTCCTTGAGGTTTTTCGCTGCTCATCACTAAATGTAAAGATGTATTATTTTATCTTAACAGAAATAATGCGCGGTAATGATGAGTAGCAGCTGTGGAGGGGATAGTGCACCTATCGCCACAATGCGTCACACGCGTAAAATTACGAGAGGGGAGTGCGGTGGATAAGGTATCTAAAGACAAATCTCATTCTCGAAGCCAGTATTGCAGCTCTTGTAAGCTAAGTTGTAATTCTTACTATGGTAGTAATCTCCACGCTTTTGTTGGATCTTAGTGCATAGCCGTTTGGAACAAAACCCTGTTCTCCTCCAGCAGGCATGATAACCAACTGTCGGCCTTTCAGCATCGCTCCAGAGTCCCTGTAACGAATTTCACTCCAGGTATATGGTCTAGTATATGCTACGTTGATATTTCTTCCATATAAATTATATAAACTTCACTGTGATATCTCTGAATATTTCGTAAATACTTAAGCCTTTTTGCCCTATGGTAGGATGTTCGTTTAAAATTTGCCTGCCACGCTTAGTTGTTTTTTTTCCCCCCCCAAATAAATCCTAACTTCAAAATACCTCTTCTTAATGCCTTGGAAGTCTGTAGAATTTTGAAGTTTCATAAGTACTTTCTTCAGAGTTGGTCTTTGTTTTTCTGTCTTTTAAAAATTATTTGCAGTTCGCCTAAGTACTTCTGAATTAAAACATCCAAATTAGATTTTGTGCATGTTCTTAATCTTGTTTACTGGGCATAGAGAAGGACGTTGTTGCACTAGCACCAATAGCTTTTCTTTCCTTAATAACTCACCTAAATTGCTTTCAGACAAAACTGTTGCCTCAGATGCCCTTTCCCAGATTTTTATAGCAGACCCAGACCATTGTTCTTTTTTTTTAATTAGAAATCTATAGACATTGGTTATTACTTCTCGTGTTTTTAAATCTAGCTCCCTATTTCCTAATGTGCTGCTAGGAGGCACCATTAATAAATGCTCTCTTGGAACCAGGAGACACGCACATTTTGAAACAAGCTGTAGTATTACTCAGTAGCTCTGCACCTGTTAACTTGCTCGCAAATGATACATAACTGACCTGCCCTCCCCTCCAGTTGCACTCGTTCTGAAGTGGACTCGTCCAGATACCACTGCGCATCGCTTTCCATCTGTCAAGATATAAAAATGCATCTGTACGTTACGCTCCTTTCGGCTGATTCAAAAAAGAAATAACATTTCATTTATTTAAACGTAATGCATTAATTAAAAGCCATGATATTTAATTCCTAAGGTGCCTACAATTTAAACTGGTATTACATTTATTCCGTGTATTTCTTGTAATGTAATTTCTTCTTTGCAATATAGCTTCCCGTAGATTGTACTTTTTCGAAGTTGTATACGTCCTGCACAGCTATTATCATCGCTTCCCGTGACCATTGCTCCCTATTGAGGTTCTTTTTTACTTCTTACGCATGTTGATAACTACAAATTAAGTTGAAAAGCTCCTAAATTGATTTATGAATCGTTCAGGTGAGATGACGAATATAGTAAATTGGTCAATTTACCCGAAGCGGACGTTTATAACCTAAATTTAAATTCAACAGTTCATTAAATTTTCTATGAAGAAGAATACATGCTTTCAAGAAACAGCATAATTTATAGTTTACAAAAAAGACTGAAACATGGTTAAAAATCTTGCCACACGTAGTCCAGATAGTGTTTCATGCATATTATAACGAACATGTGCGTAAACAGAAATGACGCTGTTTCAAGACTAAATGATTTCAGCTGACCTTAGTTCATATTTTAGCACACGAAGAGCACTACCTATTATTAAAGCAAGTCCTTTGTGTTGCTATCTCTAGTCAAATCCATTAAATTAATAATTAGTCATCTTAGATGCCTCGTCATCTTAGACTCCCTTCCTCTACTATAAAAAATGTAGGTTTCTTTAAAAGAGAATATTTATTCTATATATTATGTTTGATCCATAAGTTGTTGCCAAATATCTTCTTTTTTGTCCTATAACTGCAGTGGTCATATCAGCGACCGTACTCATTTGCAACTTATCGCTTGTTGGCGATGATGTTAACTCATAGACGTTGAGTTGCCGGTACTTTGGATTTTTAATCATTAGATCACGCACACATTCGCACTCTCATTTCATACTTCCAGACTCTGGGGAAGATGGGGAATCATCTTGGTTGGAGAAAAATCCCCACCCGGGATTTCACCGGGACCCCTGACACAGCAGGCCGGTGCTCTACCCCCTGAGCTACGGAGCCAGCCAATGCTTCAGATTGTTCGATGGTCCGTCTGGCATTCAGTTGTTTCTTGCTAATTTTTTTGTTTCATTTATATCCCGCCTTTAATTGCAGTGGTCATAGCGGCGGCCATTCTCCTTTGGAACATGTCGGTGTTAACTCGTATTCATTGTTTTTTAATCATTAGATAACGCACTAATATAATAATGTTATCACATTAGATAACATCCTGTGACAACAAACCAAGACAGTCGCGGCCTCGCACCAGCCGGCCTGACGACATGATCCAGCGAGTGGAGAACATTGTTTTGGAGGATCGCCTATTAAGCATTTTCAGATCTTCATGCAGCATTGTGTGCACAGATCCCACGGAAATGACAATTTTGGAGGCGATGTCTGCAACTGTCTTGTTTTGTTCTCATATCTGCCTTCATTGAATTATCGTACCCAGGAACGCACATTAGACACATCCATGATACCATCACCACATGCCTCAGTCAACTGGCGATGCATTTCATAGGTGTCACACCACGAAAATGGAGAAAACGAATGATTACACGCTGTTCTGGCAATGAAAACGTAGCCATTTTAAACACTGCTAACTCTCGTCGCTATCAATAGAGTTATATGCACTGTACAGTGCTGCCATCTCTGTCACACATTCACAAAGAATCCAGGTGTATTTTAAACACAGCCAGAAGTTTCTATCTCGTCTCAATCCTGAAAAAATAGGTGTTATAACTTGAATGCACCTTGTATTATATGTTCAAGATAAGTTGCATGAAAAATAAAATGTATGTCTTGAAGTTTCTGGGAATGTCCTGAAAGAGAAGCCAAATCGTACTATGCACAAATATATATCTTGTTAAAACACGCAATTTTGTCTGATATTTTTCTTTTTGTGGAATTAACCATTTGAAGATATTGTTATTTGACTGAATTTGTTAATGGTTATAGATTTCTCAAATGGGAAGTCGTTGTTCCTGTTTTTATCTTTTGATCATCCAGAGAAAACGGAATTTCAAGGTCACCACATGGCGATAGCTATTTAAATATTTAATAATTAACTACCGGTTAGAGCTTGCTGCATTTCCATATTCCCTTGTACCTGCAGAAAATCAGCAATAAAATGTGCAAACGTTTATCTCCATTAAGTTGATAGAGGCTTAAGCATTTGTAAGTTCTGTAGAGGGCGTCATGAGAGTTCTGCATATCAATTGCATTAAAAATCAGCATATACTTTTTATATACAAATAAAATTAACATTTCCTGAGGAATTACTTGTAAGTGTGTGTTTTTATGGTGTCATTTTATCTATGTAGTTTGTTGAAATTAACAAGAGAAATCAATTTTCAGGAAGACATTTTAGCAACAGTTAATTCCAAGGAAATCTTGTTTTGTGAGGAAGAATGCGGTTTCTTAATGGATGGAAATTAAAAAAATGTTATACGTATTTCGGAAAACGTAGGCTAATTTTTGTAATGGAACTATTTTATGTCGTAATCGTTATTCGGAATTATTCTGTTATTTTTATATTAAAGCAAACCATAATTTAGCAAATTATTATTAATTTTGGGCAACAGGAAAGACTATTTTAGTATACTAAAATTCATTTTGTACGCAAAAAATATTCAGAGGGAAGAACGAGCGACTTAAATTATATAATCAGTAATCATGGGATTTTATTACTAAGTGGGCCAACTAAGATCACGACCGCAGGGAGTGATCTAGGATTTACAAGGCAATCAAGCTATTCTTGTAGTAATAGTAATTGCTGTATCTACGTTGTTCTTCTTCCTATTCGTGCTTTGTTATATAATGCCTTAGAACACGTTGCAAAGTAAAATAACGTAGTGACGTTTTCAGGTTTTTTTTTTTTTTTTTTTTTTTTTTTTTTTTTTTTTTTTTTTTAAGGCAAAGATTGTCAGATACGTGTCGGTTGTCTAGTTTCCAGCTAAGGTGGAGAAATGTATTTAGTTTTTCAAAATGTATATGAACTTTATTATGCTGTAGTAAACAGTTGAGCCGTGCGCTAAAAATATTGTTAAATAAACTCGTGATTGATTTCGTTCTTCACCAAGTTTATTTATATCTAGTGACTTAGGTATGTCGCTAATAGCGGGAGATATTTTATTCGCTTTTGAAAATAACTGTGTCTGAGCCAAATAACAATAATAAGGGATAAAGGGGAGCACTGACCGTATGAAATATTTACTAAGGTTTCTGCTCTGATATTTGCTATTGCTTTAAATTCTAATGTACTGTCATGTTTTGACAGATTTAAATAGATACCTACAAACTGAAAAATTATATTTATACTTTATCTATCTCCTGCCTGTAGCCCTCAAATCTTTATATTATATGTGTGAAAGTGAAGTTGCGAGTGAAAGACAAACAAGAGATACGTACTGTCTTCCCACCAACAGAAGGCAAGGCAGAGAAATGTATAACGCAATCACCTTTGCTGTGTTTATGCTCGCCTTCCGAAAAATGTTAAGGATGCTTGGTTGATGTAAAATACAGAGAATTGTCACATAACACACCCATGCATAATATCTATCAATGTAGTTGCTGAAACGAGCATTAGATCTGGCGCATGGGTAACTCATATGTACTCTCATACATGCATTTCCTAGTAAATAGGTCCAATGCCACAGCAGATAAACAGTTCAAACCCTTCCCTCTTCATGCTCCACTTGCCTTCTTGTGGTGGGCAGACAGCATAGTGTGCTATGAGTGTTGAGTGTAATAAAAAGCAAACGGTTCTATGGAGAGTGTATCAACTTCCGTTAGACGCTTAGGAGAAAGAAGATTATAGTAACTGCAGAAGTTGACGTATTAAAATAGTTATTGTGAAAGATTGTGTTGTCTCAGTTTATATTTAGTGCTCTTTAATTAAAGAATCAACTACAAAGAATCTTCAGTATCATTATAGTAAATTCAGAATGAAATAATGCACAATTGCGAGACCGCGACCGCTGGACAAGAACTGGGAAAATAAAGTCAAATTTTTTATTAATCCGTTACATCTTCTAAAGATAATTATCACGCAACTCAACCAAAATATAAATTACCAAACAAAAAACTAAAATGCAAAATTACTTACTACAAGTTCTTGACGTGAACACCATTACAGAAGAATTTTAATAATTTCATTACAAGTTGCATAAGATAAGCGATAGTGCGCAGAAAAAGCCACGTGAACTTGACACATACTACTTTTCTTTTCGCGTTTCCAGAAACTGAGATACTTCATTACAAACTAATATTTGGGCATACCGTGCTGAAAAACTTTGGTCCATCCACTAATTGGCGCTCTTTTACTTCAATATATGTCATATATCTAGTAAATAGGAATGAAATGTATATCTTGAATTGGCTTCTGAAATCCTCTTCATTCTGAATAACTTTTGCATCCAGCACTACAAAGAAATAATGCTCGCCTCGGTAGCGTGGTGGTACAGTGTCTACCTCACGTTCAAGAGGTCCCGAGTTCGAATCTCTGCCAGGGTGAGTTGCCTGGATAAGGTTTTTCCGGGGTTGCCCCTTATCCTGAAAGACGAATGTCGGGTAACTCTAAGCTCTATGAACCCTGGGCTCATTTGAGCATAATTTCACCCATTCCATTCATCGTCCGATATGACTTAACGTTGGGGGACGTAAAATTACAAAAAAAAAAAAAAAAAAAAAAAAAAATGCTATCTCCAAGACACGCTGTGATTGGTTTGATGATAAGTGCAGGAATAAACAGTATATAACTTTTTCGTAAGATGATTTTAAATTACACAAGCATTTTACTCAGCAAATATATTACACCATGAAAGGGTAGAGCCAGATTGAAAAATTCAATGCCATAGCCGGGATTTGAACCACGGATCTTCTGGTTTCCGTCCAGCCGCTCTAACCATTTGAGCTACTATGGCCAACGTGCCAACATGACATTAAATTGTCCAACTGACTCGTGTTTCTCCCGGTAAACCACTAGGAGTTCTCATAAACACATGAGACAACTACCTTAAAGGCGATTTACTATGTTGTAAGTACTTTAAAGCCCGGGCTTTATAGTTCGGACCACTATTAGATATAATTAATGAAAATTAATTGTTTTTTTCACACTAGCCGTGTGTAGGACGCACTATGAAATATTAGAGCGGCTGGACGGAAACTAGAAGATCCGTGGTTCAAATCCCGGCTATGGCATTGAATTTTTCAATCTGGCTCTACCCTTTCATAGTGCATCCTACACACGGCCAGTGTGAAAGAACAATTAATTACCATTAATTGACCTAATAGTGGTCCGAACTATAAAGCCCGGGCCGTAAAGTACTTACAGCATAGTAAGTCGCCATTAAGGTAGTTGTCTCATGTGTTTATGAGAACTCCTAGTGGTTTACCGGGAAGAACACGAGTCAGTTGGAGAATTTAATGTCATGTTGGCACGTTGGCCATAGTAGCTCAAATGGTTAGAGCGGCTGGACGGAAACCAGAAGATCCGTGGTTCAAATCTCGGCTATGGCATTGAATTTTTCAGTCTGGTTCTACCCTTTCATAGTGCGTCCTACACACGGCTAGTGTGAAAGAACAATTAATTTCCATTAGTATATTACACCGCTATAAGGCTTAATTTTATTTTTGAGACACTACCTAAACAACAATTTCTTCCCTTACATAACCATGTTCTTTTTCATATTTTCTTTTCTATTTTGTATGCGTTTATTTGTTATGTTTAATTTGTTAATGTTTTTTACTATCTCCGTTTTTCTTTTGGCAATCTTTAAATTATGAAAGTTTAATTCTGCTACATAAAATTAATATTAGGCATACGTACTACTTCAGGTACCTTTTCTTCAGACGTGGTCACCACTTCATTTATTATTCCCTCCCCCGAATGTATGTAAACCCGCGCGCCCCGTGTAGAACGTAGTCAATAGTCATAAACTGGATGCCATACGTAAAACTAATGGGGCACCATTGTTTTTCCAACTGGTTTAATTACTACATGTCCTCTTTAGGAACATTTACAAAAAGAAGCTCGCTGAATGTTTTTATTTACTACTCCTTTTAGCATTTCCTTAAAAGGAAATGTTTTGTATGAAAGGTACATGTTTATAAGGCTTGGCTAATTGTTCTGCTGCTCTTCAGTGTTTTTGTCTTGTTCTTGTTTGTACACGGGGAGAACTCTTTCTTTTCTTTAAAGGTCTTTTAGTGCTTTCTTCCTTTTCTGTAGGTATTTAACTTACGTAAGCCGATAGAGAATTACGTTTTTACAAGTTTTTTAGGACTCTTTATAATTATATAGACCTCTATAGTAAACTATGTTCAACATTTAATAAATAATGTTGTTATGATACATGTTTTCACAGATGGGCATAATTAACATAAAATGAAATAAGGGCTGGAAATGAAAATAGATTTATAATAATTACACAAATAAAAATATTTGTTAGTTAATGACCACTTAAAAAGTTGAAATAGAAGAAAGAAGTATTAACATCAACTTCTTAAGATAAGTGGTCATTAACTAACAAATATTTTATTTGTGTAATATTTATTACTCCACTGTAAATAGCTTCATTTTCTCTGTAATCAGATTTATAAATATTAATTTCTGGACATAAATGTGAAAGAGAGAAGCATTGGCTAATTTTAATGTTCATATAAATAGCGTATTGGACATGGGTGAATGTCATACAATTAATGTGATTAGTTTCACTGAAAACAGAATGCTATTTTGAACATTTGACTTTTTGTTCTTGCATAATTTTCTAGTCTTCCACCAAAGACATCTTCCTGTACATCTTACATGCAGCCATTACACTGAAAATAACCTGACTTGAAATTGTCTCTTAGAACTTTAAAAAGCATTCAACATTCTTCATTCTTCATCTTCGTGCATTGCTTCGTTTTATTATATTTGATTACAATTAGCATGTACTATACGTACGTTTTAATTGTATACGTAACCTAAACATGTGACCAATCTCTCACTCAAGTTTTGCGTCACAAGTTTCCAAAGCCTTGGGCGAAATGACACATTGATAGGAAGCAAACAACACGGATGACTTTATCCAACGACACTTCACGCGCCAGAATGAAAAATATGACTGCAGCCCTTTATTTTTTATATATATGCTGAACGATTTGCCTAATTTTAGTTTTGAAATATAAGTCCAAGGAAGCTTTAAAATGTGAGAAAAGTTAACCTGAAGTGATAATGGACCAGGTTATTAACTAAATATAAAAGTATACAAGTAAACTTTTATGGAACATATACACCTTTTATTTTCGACAAACAAAAGCACTACAAAATAGAAAGATATTCCACTCCTTACCAAAGTTTTCAAAGCTATTTCACTTACTATATTTTATTAAATAACGTTTATCGTTTGTTATAAAGACAGAATTTTTTTTTAATGTAGCATGAAGGTATATCTTTAGATTAGATACAAACTAATTTCTAAACGCACTATAACACTATAAATATTTGACCGCAGATAATGTTGTTAAATATTGGTAAATCCTTGGATACCTTATTTATAATTTGTGTTTGTAAATTCGTGAATGTGAATTGAATTGACAAAATAATTGAATTCCTTTGTGACTGTGAAGTTCGCGGAAACTTTGTTACTATGTCAAGGAGAACACGACCTGACTTAGGCCAGCGAGATGCAGACAATGCTAATAGTCGTGTTAGTATGTCAGATTTGCGTTCTAGAGTGTCTGTTTCTTCCGGGGAAGTTGTTTTCGTACAAATCAGTTGACACTGTTATAAACCAGGATGAAGTCAGCCATCCCACAGAGTTTTTAAATTCATTAGAATTGCCTGGACTCCCACCTCACAGTTTAAAACTAAATGTAGGATCAGTTGTGATTATGCTGCGTAACATTAACCAACCACGACTGTGCAATGGAACGAGACTATGAAAATGCTAATGAATAACGTCATTGAGGCAACAATCATCAAGGAAAAGTACAAAGAAGAGGATATCTTGTACCCGCGTATTCCTATGATTCCAACGGATTTATCTTTTGAGTTTAAGCGTCTACAATTTCCCGTGATTTTGGCCTTTGCAATGACCATAAATACATCGTTGGAAGTTTGAGGAATCAAGTTGGAGTTTCCCTGTTTCTCTCATATTCACGCGTCGGAAAACCATCATCTTTATATATTTACGCACCACAAAAAAGACAAAAAAATATTGTGATACCGAAATTAAAGGATTGCAATAAGTAAAGAATCGTGATGGATTTCAAAGGAATGTTGGATCTTTGTTACACGTGCAGGGCAGTTGGTTGAGCTGTGTAACAAAAGACACGGGAGAAAGAGGTTTCCTTAGCAAGAAAACCTAAATGAATAACACTTGACTGTTTGAAAAGGTATTCTTCGGACCCTTAATAATGGCATGACTGAGACTAATAATCACAATGGACAAAATAGTCAAAAAGGGAATCTTTGTGTGAAAAGAGGGCTTTCAGAAGTGAAAGTTGTACACACCCACGTACAGCTGTGCATAGTATGAGGACAGACAGTACGCGGCTTGGGGCCGATTAAGAAAGTCATCGCCTTTAACTTGGTCGAGGGCAGACCAGAAGCGATGAGAGAAGATATTTGTCGGTTCATATGTACGTGAAGAACGAATTAAGTTTTATCGAGTAATAAGTATTCCACATACAATAACTCTAAACAGTGATATTGGTAACCCTTGGTCGGCTACTTCGAGTTTGATGTGATGATAAAACGAAGCAGTCATTAAATCAGTTTGAAACGGCCATTCGAGTGTCATTAGAACCATCCTTCTCATACATATCCACGAATACCCTGAGAAAACCTCATTACTCAACCCTGAGCTATCCATATCATTCGTTACAAACTGTAGCGTCAACGTGGAACTCTTTGATTGCCACCCATTTTATTCGCTTCAGTTGTTTATCAGAAAGATTTAAATTGATTAACTTAATTGTAACTGTTGAATTTAAACTTCACCCCCAATTGCAGAATAAACAGCAAGCTAATCCGAATTTTTTATATTTATATGTTTTCTCCGGGGCAGCTAGTGGGGCAATATTAAAATCTTGTACCCGTATATTTACGTTTCTTCTTAACTGTTACGAATTCTACCTTTTCTTAAACAATAATAGCAAAGAATCACCTGCATTCTATCATCTATTAGTGATAGAGCCATACTTTGTAACTTAAAACATTTTATGGCATTATGAATAAAATTACTAATGTTTTATTCAACATAATTATATTTTATTATGCTAATAGTGAATTGGAAAGCAGAAGGAAAAAATATTGTTTGCCCAGCCTGTGAATTAGGTATTTTTTATAGCTGTTTAAATTTTGAAGTGATCTTTAAAAGACCCTATGTTAGTTTGCTCTTAGTTGTAATCCAAATCTAGCAGTAGGACTTTATCATCCTAGCTGATATTTAAAACAAAAATGTCATTTCTGGCTCCAGAGATTTGTATCCACAAACTACGAATTCTTGTTAATTTGCAATTAAATTAAATCAATATGACGTTGATTACCTATATTATGATTGTGATTCACATCGATGAAGCGAGGTTTCAGTTTCTGCATTCCTGCTACTGATCGGGCCTTATGCAATCGATTTTATTCGCAATGAATTCTCGTACTGGTAGATTATTTTTATTCCACGGCTCGCCCTTAAACTGCTAAAATAACAAATTCAGATATTTTCTTCTTTAAAATCTATGCATTTCTTTTATTAAAAGGCCACTACCTCTAAAAGCCTGAGAAAATTTAAATTTACTTATCAAAATAATGACTCTGCTCAGTCCAACAGTTGACACGCATGCCATGTACCATTATTGCATTAATATCCAAATTTTCAGCAGCAGCAGCATCTAAAAATATACTAAGCTCGCGGGAATTCTTCTTCAAATCAATTTCTTTGAGTATACTGCAAACTACGTTGACTAAATCATTATCTATACCAATATTACTGGTTACTAACTTTTAGCTTCAGTTCATAAGTTAATCCATTAACTTCCGTTATCTTTTTGTTTTCACTGCATTCAAATGCCGCTTCTAGCGCTCGTAGTTTTCCTGTAATGAAGTAGCTTGCTACTGATATAAATAATTCTACATTATGCCTTGTTATTCGTTTTTCACGGTACTCCTTGCACATTCGTGTTTCTCGAAATAATATTAATGAACTTTCAGTTGTTTTGTTTGTATCCACACTTCTAGAATTCATTAATGCAGAGTCGCTTGTGATTGTTTTCCAAGTAGTTAAAAATTCAAGAGGTCCAAAGTTCGAAACTCGGTCAGGGTGAATTAACTGGATAAGGTTTTTGCTGAAAGACAAATGTCGGTTAACTCCAAGCTCCGTGGACCCTGGGCTCCCTGTACCATCACTTCACTCATCGCATTAATCGTCCGATATGACTTAACACTGGAGGACAAATTAAAAACAAAGTAGTAGCTAATTTTTTTTTTACATTTACTAATATAATTTTGCTGTGCACTGTCGAAATATAACTATAATGCAATATTTGACTCCGTACTGTAATGACTTTATCGTGACTGTTGCTGGTCATAATTTCGGACGATGCTTAACGTTTCCTGCGGTGTCAAATCATCCAAAGTATTCCAAAAAGTGTTCCTCTCAAGTTTAAATAATTTTATGTAATAAATTCTCAGTTTAGTACTGTACTTAAATAATAAACACGACAGTTTAAGGTTTGACAGTATTTCGTCTTTTTTATTTTATAATTTCTAATTTAAAAATAGAGTTTTAAAATTGTTATATATGGCATTTGTACAATGATATTAACTGCATTTAATTGGAAGAATAATTTTGATATAAAATTTAAAGGTGTCACCGACATGTGGCTTAAACTAAATTTGTGAAGTCATAACTTGTTCATTAATGATACATGTTAGTAAAGCATTGATAATGATTCACATACGAGGAGCGTTTAATAAGTTATCTACCCCAGTGACTACACCAGGCATGACCTTGCACGTGCAGGTTGGGACATGTTTTGACATGTCCCATACACAGTTACAAATCATGTTAATTTTCATGGTCAGTTAGATAACTTATTGAACGCCCCTTGTAATGTGCTAAAATCCGTTATCGTCTCAATTTTGTAATGAAATGTTTAATGTGCTAAATTCATGTGAAATAATCGTTTATTTTCTAGGCTTGCTAAAAGTTATAATTTTTTTCTCGTTAATCTCAGCTAAACCTCTTTAAGTGATGGCAGATAGTTTTTGCTTCACTGTTGGTATTGTGTAAAGCATTGACCTCAAACGCTTGAGGCATCCTGAACATATCACAAAAGCAAAACAAAAATAAATTATGGTTAATATACATCAGTTAATAAATATAATAGTACATAACTTAATAAAGGTGTAACATAGAAGTCGGCCTTCCCTAAGTAAGATGTAAGTGAACAGTGCAGTAAATATAACCTACTGAAAATGATATAAGAAAAGAAATAACAGAATAGTGAGAGGCAGAACTGGGATCATTACGAAGCAGATCTTATGGTGCTCTGCGAGTTGGTCGACGGTTCTTTCTTCTATATTGCATTCTACTGCTCCATGGACTTGGTGAAGGTTGCCTAAGGCGGGAAATGCGGATGAACTGGTGTGTAGTGGAAAGTTACAGCTGCAGTGAAACTGGCGGGTGCGGATGAACCATGCTCTGCATGGTCTAAGGGCGATAATAGTTTTACTCATGTCATCCCAAATGGGAAGTGCATACAGGAAGAGTGGAGAGAGTGGAGAGAAATCAAAAGGCAAAGATGAAGTACCGAATAAACTTACCAGAGTCTGACTGAAGCTAAGGTGACCAGATGCTGTATATGGGAATTCCATGTTAGCATGTTATCAAGGAATATACCGATATACTTCACCGATGTTTGTAGTAGTAATCAGGATAGGGTTTCGTTGGGTAAAACAGAGCGCAAAAGATTGTTGTAAGATCGGAGGGAGACGATTTTGTTGTGTTTTGTAGGCATTCTGTTCTAAGGGCGATAATAGTTTTACTGATGTCATCCCAAATGGGAAGTGCATACAGGAAGAGTGGAATGTACACTAGCAGAAAGATATCAAAAGGCAAAGATGAAGTACCGAATAAACTTACCAGAGTCTGACTGAAGCTAAGGTGACCAGATGCTGTATATGGGAATTCCTTGTTAGCATGTTATCAAGGAATATACCGATATACTTCACCGATGTTTGTAGTAGTAATCAGGATATGGTTTCGTTGGGTAAAACAGAGCGCAAAAGATTGTTGTAAGATCGGAGGGAGACGATTTTGTTGTCTGTTTTGTAGGCATTCTGGGGAAAGGCCCAAGTGTCGAGTCAAGGAGCAAGTAGATCAGTGGAACGTGTAGAGCTGTGATAGTTGCGGGTAGATCGGGATGGAAGTAATAAAGTAAGGTATCGGCCCTATGGAATATCATCATCATCATCATCATCATCATCATCATCATCATCATCATCATCATCATCATCATCATCATCATCACAAGCAAGGTTTAGGCCATGAATGTTCTGTTCCGACTCCAAACTAAAATTGTTCTATCCATCTTCTGGCAGCTTTTCCTCGACTTCGTTGTCCTCTTGGTCTGTAACCTAATGTTCTTTAGGGAATCGTATTATGTTCCATTCTGCAGACCATCTTCCCCTGTACTCTGCTATTTTGTCTGTTTAAATGTTCCCAACTGCTCTCGAATATCTAAATTCTTCTGTTGGTCCTTAAAGTATAACATGCAGCAGCCCGTTACCCGAGCCCTGTGGAATATCTGTCATAATTAGGCACTGGGAAGATCGTACACTACCAGTGCGAACAACATGACTTGACACTGAGAAAAGTGCAAAGGGTTTAAAATAGATAATGAAGAAGGTTGATGCAAGACAGTTTGAGAGTTAAACTATTATGTCTCACCACAGCAAACGCCTCCGTAATGTCGAAAAATACTTCTGCTGTGTACTAATGACGTTCGAATCCCCTGAAAAATGGACTGTATAAACTGAAATACTGGTACTTCATGGGATGCTCTAAACTGTATGGAGTTAAGAGCTTAGTCTAATATATGTATGTGTAGAAAAACATTGATGTATTATTTTCACCAAAAGCTTAATTAGGGAATATCCATGGATATTGAAGTAAGGATTCTTAGGCTGCACACAATGATTTCAGCCAATTTCCATTTTTGAGGAAAATAAGTCGAAGAGCAGCTTTAAAAATAGAAGACAAATAATAATAATAATGATGATGATGATGATGATGATGATGATAATAATAATAATAATAATAATAATAATAATAATAATAATAATAATAATAACAATAATAATAATAATAATAATAATAATAATAATAATAATAATAATAATAATAATAATAATAATAATAATAATAATAATAATAATAATAATAATAATAATAATAATAATAATAATAATCTTATATCTTTTTGATGAGTTGTGTAAATGCAAAATGGAAAACAAGATCATGTCCATATTGAGAGGGACCAGAATAAGATGAACTAAATCAGTTGAACTGTTGAAGCTAATTCTGTCGGGGACGGCGGGTTTTCAAAAATTGATCCTTTAGCTCGTGTTCAATAGAAGCGTTAGATTGTGGATCATTACATATTACAATTCCTTTAACTATTCTTTTTAAACAACATGAAATATCTGCTACAAATTACTAAAAGGGTGCAACATTTCCGTGAAGCAGGTTGGATGCTGTACCACAATAATGCGCGGCCGCATGTTGCTAATGTTGTTACTGAATATCTTGCAAAAATCAACATGAAGTACATCCCTCACCTTCCCTATAGTCCGGATTTAGCCCCATGTGACTTCTTCTATTCTCTAATTTGAAGAAGTCCTGCGCCGTGGCGTAGCGGGCTAAGGCAGCATGTTTGGATCCCTCGCCACGGAAAGCGGCCCGGGTTCGATCCCACCCATGTGGTGGGGATTTTAGGTCCCGGGTATAGGACCGGTGCCTACTCAGCATCGTGAGGAAAGTGAGGAGCTTACGCTAGGTAAACGGCCCTGGTCACGGAAACCAACATTCCGGCTTGGGGATGCCGAGATGCTGACCACATCTCCTCCCCGTATCGGTTGGTTGATCGTCCACCTCTACCTTGCGTAAGTGGGCCTGAGGCCGGCAGTAGGGTTGGTAGGCCTTGGCCCTCTTAGGGTTGTCGTGCCAGTGGTTAACTTTTAACTAAGTTATATATAAGAACTTATATAGAGAGTACGAAAACACTATGTGAAAGCAAATATTGCCAATTCGGACATTTTTTCCCCCCAGATTCAGATTCAGAAGTAAAACAGAAAAAATATCTAGACAGAGTTGGGGAAATAATAACAATACCTCTGAACATTAGCAGCGTACTCAATAATTATTTTGTAAATATTGAAAAAAAAAAAAAAAATGCGGCTCAAAATAAAATGGAAAATGCCAATATACTCAAATCTGTGTACGTAGTGAAGCAAATGCTAGTGAACTAAACTCATTAATAAACTGCTCTAAGAGCCAAATATGTTGTAGATAGGATAGTTTTTCACCTTTTATACTTAAACAATGTAAGCATGCCCTAATAGATATATTGTAGTAAGTAAATTTCTCGATTAATGAAGCTTTTTTCCTGAGAAACTTGAGGTAAGTACATTGCATCTTATACACAAGAGTGGTAATATAATGGACGAGACCAACTACAGACATCAGTATTTGCTAAATTGTATGAAAATCACTTGAAAAACGAATAAGTTACTTAAATGCTGGTAGCATAGTAGTAAATTCCCAACATGTATTTCGAAAGGTATATTCGACTATTAGCTCTGCTGTAGAATTAATTCATGAAGTACTGCGAAATATTGGCAAAAGTGAAAGTAATATAGGATTGTTTCTAGACTTATCTAAAGCCTTTGACTGTGTACTACTGAAATATTAACAAATTTGGCAGTTTATGGGATAAGGGGTAAAATAAACAAGATACTACACTCCTATTTAATAAATTTTAAACAACGTTGTGAACTTTATGGGCAGTATAAAAATAATATAATATTTAGAGAATGAGGGGTGTCGAGTTAGGGATATTTGGGTGACAACGAGATCAGTATTATCTAAAAATTTAGTGGGATAAAAACGGAATTTTACAAATTTTCAAGATGTCAAGAAAGGTTTTCAGGAAATTACTGCCATATTTTACGCGAAACACTTTCGTTATTTATTTTTTATATCCTCAAGGAAGTCTCTAAATATTTTTATTAAAACATTCTTTGTTTGAGGTACTAACGGGACAAATCAAATGCATGTCTAAAATTTTTAGTGAATAGGTTGTGAAATCCTTTTCGTGCTTATTGAAGTTCAACAAAGTGCATATATTTAAGAAAGAACGTACAATGCCTTTTACATTTAGATTCTTTCATTTTAAACAATACTTTTCCAAGTGTAGTTGCTTTGTTACTGTTGAAATGGCATGTAATGTCAATATAGTCAAATAGAAAGTAGTGGCCGCGCCGTGGCTCAGTGGTTAGACCGCTTGGCTCTCACCAAGGCGGCCCGGGTTCGATCCCAGGCGACCGCAAAGTGAGATTTGTGGTGGACAACACGGCGCTGGGGCGGGTTTTCTCCGGGACCTCCGGTCTCCCCCGCCATCTCATTCCACCGGTGCTCCATCTTCATACTCATGTATCATCAGTGTCACCGTATGTAGTAAAAGCCGGCGTTAAACACTACACACATTACATTTCATTTAGAAAGTAGCTTTTGCCCCATATATTAGAAATATGTGTTGAAAGCATTTTGCTAATATTTGTCATGTTGATGAAGCATATGTATCTATATGAGAATAGATATTGAAGTCTGTGTTAGAGTTCACAGAAAATGGTCGTATTGTAGCACATTACTACTTGTATATTTTGTTGTAACATTACCGTTGTTCATAGTTTTTAAACTAAACCAAACATTGTACAAACGAATTGCCTGATAAATGACCAAGTTTCTAACTATGAATATGGGCTGTTTTATCAAGAAACACCTACCTAAGGGACTAGTATGATTCATTAGAATGAGTAATTAACAGCTTATGACATTGGGAATGCTCAAGAAGAAGGAAGCCTCGTGTGAACTAGGTTGAAATTTTCCTTTCTCTCTATCTGCCTCAGAAGGCAAATGAGATCACTTAGTTACTAGATCACTATCCTTTCCCCTCTTGTCGAAGGACGACACGTGGTTGGCCTCCATTGTAACAGTATATTCGTTTAAAATTAAGTTATTTAAACAAATGATTAACTCCTAATCTTCAATACTGTCCAGAACGTTTGGTTTACCCTTCAGGGTGATGCCAATACGAACATAGTCACTAAATGTTTACAAAAGTAGTTTATATGAATCCTTGTAAAATTGCTTCCTATAGTAGTTCGTAGTGTACCCAGAAGAGAAGTTAGCAAGAGTGAAATATGCAGTAGAAACACTACCATGTAACGTTATACTATCTTAAAGAA
Organism: Mantis religiosa; assembly: GCA_030765055.1. Taxonomy (NCBI): domain Eukaryota; kingdom Metazoa; phylum Arthropoda; class Insecta; order Mantodea; family Mantidae; genus Mantis; species Mantis religiosa. The sequence goes on along the minus strand of CM060952.1, from coordinate 127,948,016 downwards.
CATTAGAATATAATGCGATAAATTTAGAACTTTCTTACATTGTAGGTCAATTTGAATGATAACAGAAGAAAAAACGTTTTATGCACAATAGTGAAAGGCATTCCTTAATCAATGATCTATAATTTACATTAAAACGTCTGACAAACCGTTATTCTGGTGGTTCTGTTCTTCCATTATATGTTGCAATCAAGTTCGTTACCACTATGGAGTAAATTATATAAAGTGAGAAGAAAAGTGTGTTCGCCGCAATATCAAAAGCAATTCAGCTGGCATTAATAGCAACTGAGATTATTCTCTCGATGTTTAGATTAGTGTTTTAGGGTACATATCCACTGTTTCCTCCTGTTTAGTTAAATATTTATGTTAGGGGATTTTATAATTATCTAATGTGAAATTAATACGAGGTACGTCCAGAAAGTAAGTTCTGTTTGGTAATAAAATTAAATTGTGTACAGATACAGAAAAATTATTTATTGCACAAAATTCTACAACTCTTAAACTACTTTTCCACATAACTGTCGAAAATTTTGCAGGCATTTGTCATAGCGAGGCACAAGTTTTTGTATACCTTCTTCATAGAAGTTTACCGCCTGTGTCTTCAACCAGTTGGAAACAGTTTCTTTCAGCTCTTCGTCATTGTTGAAGTGTTGACCGCCAAGGAAAGACTTGAGATGCAAAAACATATGAAAGTCGCTCGGAGCGAGGTCAGGGCTGTACGGGGGGTGGTCAGACATGTCCCATCCAAATCCCTGTAGAATATTTTTCGTCGCATTTGCAGTGTGTGGTCGTGCGTTGTCGTGAAGAAACTACACATTTTAACAGCATTCCTCGGCGCTTATTCTGTATTGGGCGCCGCAATTACCTAAGTGTCTCGCAATAAACATCTGTTTTCATTGTTTGACCACTTGGTAAGAAATCAATGAGTAAGATGCGTTTCCTGTCCCAGAACACTGTGCACATCATTTTTCGGGGTGTCACGATTTGTTTCGGCTTAACCTTTGCTGGGAATGAGGTGTGCCTCCATTCCTTTGATTGCCGCTTACTTTCAGGGATGTCTTAAGAAACCCAAGTTTATCTCCTGTGACTATCAGTGGCAGAAATTCTTCGTCGCCTTCATCATAACGGTTCAAAAGCTAAAGGCACTACCCATCCGTTTTGTTTTGAGTTACTTAGTAAGAATCTTTGGCACCAAACGTGAGCAAAGTTTACGAAATTTCAGTTTTTCGGTAACAATTTCATGAACTAGTGATCGTGAGATTTGGGGAAATTCCACAGCGAGAGCACTAATTGTAAACTTGCGGTTTTCCTGGATCTGGTCTTCAATCGCGTGAACCAGTTCTTCTGTAACCAAAGATGGACGCCCACTTCGTTCTTCATCGTGCACTTCACTATGTCCTTCATTGAACTGTTGGACCCATCTGCTCACCATGGTATCACTCATCGCATTTTGTCCGTAAACATCGCAAATTTGCCGATAAATTTCAATTGGTTTCACTTTTCTAGCATTCAGAAAATGAATCACAGATCTCATTTCACAAGCGGCGGGATTTTCAATCAACACCGACATTGTAAACAAGCACAACAAAGCGTACGTGGCTGACAGCGATCTCACAATGGTGCACGTTTCTTCTTCTTGATACCGTGCAAGTGCAGAACTGCGATCGCAGCGCTGCAGCGGAGATAAATTGAGACAGAACTTAATTTCTAGACGCCCCTTGTAACTATCGGACCAATAGAAAGTGTAAAGATTAAAATGTCACCTTTGTACCGTTATAAACATGACTATAGTATTTGGACAACTCTTTGCACTTTATAGGCTTCCGAATTTCTAAAATTGTCGCAAAGAAGTTGAAAGTATTAGAAATGGATTATCTATCGAATTCATTGTGTTCTCTTGAAATTTCGAGAAGTGAGTGAGTGTGTGGTGTTTTAGGACCCGTCGACAACAAGGTCATTTGGACCCGAAGTTAACACTAAGAGCTAAAAGCCACACAAACTAAGCTAAAATATTGATGCATTTAGAATAATGTGTAACTCAAAACATTGAATTAGTACTAAGACACTTTGAGGTACAGTGATTGAAATTAATTCTCACGTTAAATTTAAAAAGCTATGTTTCTGTTGCTATTTAAATGTCTTTATTTAAGTGCAAAAGTTTTCACAGCCAGTGTAAGTGTGGCCTTTTCTAGAGATTGATGATGAATGCTGCAGCTGCGTCGGAATCGCATGAAAAAATTAGATCCAGTCAGACCAGGGCCCACAGTATGGCCGGATAATTTCATCATACCACGTTTTTATTGCTTATTGTCCGTTTAAGTTCTTGATCATATCGTGATAGATTTTGTTGGTTCTTTTGAGCGTTTCATTCAATGCTAGACAGCTGGTCTTAGTTGCATATTCCTTTCTTGTACCACCTGCTGGAAGAACTGGGTAAATAGCTCTGTCGCCTTCCAGTTGTTGCTATGGCAAAGTTTGGACTTTAGGTATCGTGGAGTTGCTGGCTGTTCTTTGGGATTATACGTAGTCATTGTGATGCTGGTAGATGGGCTTAGCTACGTAGTCGCCATCCTGCACTACAATATATTATTTTTATTCATTTTCCCCTGATGGCAGGACTTTGGATCATATTGTTGCATACATAATTTTAGGAAAATCACGAAAGAAACCCTACACAGATTGGACAATACTCAGGGATTTGATCTCGCAATCTCCCAAATTCGAGTGCTGTCAGGGCCAAGTTAATCACTCGGTAATAATAGTTGTTTTTAGTTAAACTGAATACGATCCACTATGGCCCATAAGGTTTGTGTTTGTGTACTGCTCTTAGTTGGGGCCTAGTTATAACTTTGTTACGTGAAGGTACTTAAACTGTTACGTAACCAAGTTTTTGGCCAATTTGTACTCCACTCTCCTTAAGCAGAAGCAAATAGGTCTTCATCTTGCTGACGTAAGTGTTCCCTAGTCTACTGCATTTGCTTGCCAACATTTGAATTAGATATTACAACTGAGAACGAGTAGAGAAAGATGACTTGAATTCTTAGTTGCGATTAACGATTTGTCAGGCAATAGCCATCAGGGGCTAAAAGCGTCCATCAAACGAGTTTGGTTCTTTATTTTGTACCGTCTATACCCTCGAATACAAATAAACAGGTTTTGTTAAGTGAGTTGGATATACTGACGTTCCAATGGTAGGCTGTCTCGTTTTATTCCTTTTGGATACTCAAAAATGCGCTATAAACTGAACTTAGTATATAAAATAGCTTGTTCTTATTGCAAACGGTAGTTAAATTGATGTAAATAAAAGAACAAGCAAATACTGCGGTCATCATTCTATTAGAGAATTTAATTAATTAACTTTGATTCGTATATAGTTTTATCTGTAACTATCACAAAAATAAAAGTTTATAAATTTAAGGGCACAATAATTACAAATTATATATAATCACTTTCACCTTCATTTCGTATCGTACCAGGCTTCCGGCGTTTCCCTCTCTTTCCTGGTTCTGTACATCACTCCACTTCCAGATGCGAAGACATACGCCGATCAGGAGGTACTGGACCACAACTGCCCTCCTCAACCCTGACGCCCGTTGTGGGTGGAGTTGGAGGTTGTGGCGGTTGATATACAATATAGTTTTTATCCCGTATTGTTATAGGAAGTGTCGAATGATTCGTCATTTCTAGCAGCCTCATAAATACAGCCTTTAATCCATTTCTGGTAAAGTTTTATCTTATTTCAGAAATTAGCTTCATGTTTGCTTTAATTATCAGAATAAATTCGCAGCTCATACTTAATAGACTCATATCGTATAATGCTTTCTTTAACCAATAACTACGCTTAATGACAATGGTTTGTATTTACGTCGGTAGCTTTTCTGAATGATGTGCTAAAACAATTTCTTCATTAACGCCCTTCACTTTCCTTCATTTTCTCCACTCTTGTACTCGCCCGCCTCGGTAACGTAGATGGTAGCATGTCTGCCTCACGTTCAAGAGGTCCCGAGTTCGAATCTCGGCCAGGGTGAGTTACCTGGATAAGGTTTTTTCCGGGGTTTTCCCTTATCCTGGAAGACGAATGTAACTGTAAGCTCTATGTACCCTGGGCTCATTTGAGCATCATTTCACCCATTCCATTCATCGTCCGATATGACAACGTTGGAGGACGTAAATTACAACAACAACAACTCTTGTACTCTTTATCACACAGAAAACCTAACTACTTAGGGATTCATGAATTCCTTTTCTCTTTAGCATCCATTGGGACCACTTCAGTAAAAAGGCATTTGCCATTTCTGTACAAAATTTTAATTTATTTATATTCATTATATCTCAGCATTGGTATCATTTTCCCAGCCATCAATTATTAATTTACGTAGTTAATTTAATTAGCGAGCGAGATGGCTCAGTGTTGTGGCTTCGATTCCCGCCGACCTTGGGTTCTTTTCCATTATTTCCCTTCAAATCCTTTTCCGTGTCATGTTTCAAGCATGTTTCTAGATTTATGTCGTATGTCAGCATTGGTCATTGGAGTGGATGCGTGCCCAAAGGAAAGAGTACTCCTCATGGATAATTAGAGTTGTTTGCTCGACGCGTCATTCATCGCTCTCTTTAGACAGCTGCAGCAGTGGCACGGGTCTTCGAGCCTCGAAATGCTAGACTCGGTGGCCTCCTGTGATTACTTTGTCTTTTTTTCCTTAGGGTGGCAGTTACAATAGATCTACATATGTCATGATGCATGAGGTCCCCCTCCGTGTAGTAGGAAGGTATGAGATATTCGAACAAGAACCGCGTAGGTGCATGATTAATGAGATAGTAATACCCCATAAATTACGTCAGAGTTCATAGTAATGGCCCATAAATTACCCTAACAGTGATAGTTTTTTTCTTACCGTGGCATTGAGTATTTAAGTGACAGGGATATTAATTGCATTATCATAAGTATTCAGCTAATATTCAAGGTCACATTCCTTTTCAGAGTGAAGACCCGCATTTACCCCAGTGTTTCCATTTCTTAGCCCTTGTAGGAAGATGTTCACTCTCTGGCTCCAAGTTGCAAATCAATTTGCACAGGTGTGTGAGGCTTTCTGTTTTTGGAGTAGAAATAGGTGTAGGAAAATTTTACCGAAGTACACAAATACACAACTAGTTTTCTAGGCGATAAAGCAGACAAAAATTAAAGTATTTGACCTCTATTGACAGAGACGTAACTTGAGCAAGGAAAAATATTAAAAAGAGATGTAGAATGGTGACATGATTTCTCATAGACAAGAGAAATTGTCACATATACGAATTGTTAAAATGGATAAACGACAAGTTGGCAGAAGAAGATAATATTGAGGATAGTTTAGGTGCGGTAAACCAAGAAAACTTTCGTAATTCATAAACTTTATGGCGAATGCAGAAGCCCAGGAAATTGCACTGACACGAGAACGGACGGATAAGCGAATTCGAGAAGCTTGAAGAGAAAAATAGCGAAACAGGTGACAGAAAAGGAATAAAGAAGGCGGTAATGGCATTAGTAGAAGTGGCGTAGGGGACAGTGAGACAGAAGTAGTTAGAAGAGGAGTATGAAGAAAATGCTGATAATATAAAAATAAAGAAAAGAGATGACGACAACAGCGATTCAACGGGGTGTGAAAATTACATGGATAGAATTTTGGCGCACTCTCCAAAACAATTGGTGATAAATGTGGGAGCAAAAACCTTTGGATACATGAAATATTGGAGTGGGTAGATAAGATAACAGGGGATAAGTCACTTGTTGGAAGGGGGAAGAGAAGAAATGAGCAAATAACGTGTATAACATATGGAGGAATGAAAAAGGTGAATGGCGATTCGTATGTAAGATTATAATTATAAGGAACTAAAGAGCACAAAGAAATCCGAAGCAGTTCGTCGTGTGACAAGACAAAGGAATTGGAAAAGGAAAGGAGAATATGTGCATCGAAAGTGCAGTGGCGAACTAAATAATGGTATACTTTGATCGAGAAGGAAGGGGGAAGAAAACAATAAAGTGGTAAGGATAAAAAAAAAAAAAAAAAAAAAAAAAGTAGCGAAGAAATTAAAAATGAAATAGAAACATTAAAAGAGTGGGTTACAAATATCAGTATAATATCAGACAATTTCCGCCCTCTGGGTGCCTCCACCTGAGAAATGGGTCCGGTCATCGCTTGGTGGGGTGAGGTTACCCCGAAGGCCAAGGTTGCCATGTGGGGAGCGTTAGTAACTAACTAACTATATCAGACAATTTTAAGGTAAAGATAAAGGTTTGGTAACTAGATAAAAATTGAAGAAAGATAAAATGAGAATAATGGAATTACAATTAAGATAAATAACCAAATTCGGGTAGAGACGATTCGAGAAGTATATGTTGAAATTGAGTAATAAGAGCGAAGCGAAGGAGGAACAGAGAGTGGAGAAAAAGAGGGATAACGTAAAAAGCAAATTAAAGTGGAAAGTGGGAGCAGGATAGATTATTCAAAGGGCAGAAAATAAGCGCACCCAAATGGAAATTGGAGTTGGAAAAGGGCCATCATACAGAACATAACCACGATATTCGGCTGTAGGAGTCCTAGAATAAATTAAAGAAGTCCCATTTTAATGTAAATGTTTAATGTGTAAATGTAATCAATTATGGTCCATAATATGTACTCATTCATTGATACAAGAGGTCACCTGCTTCCTAGAGCTCAGGAAAGAAACTAGAATTTGTTAGTTACTAACACTCCCCACATGGCAACCTTGGCCTTCGGGGTAACCTCACCCCACCAAGTGATGACCGGACCCATTTCTCAGGTGGAGGCACCCAGAGGGCGGTGTCCATTACCTCCGATGATAGGGTGATAGTGAAGATGGCGGTGAGGTGAGAGGACCTACAGTTTTTACCGTGGACTCCGAACCACGTTGGGCATAGGGGATACTTCACGTGTGCTAGACAGAGGTGAAGGCGTGGATAGGGCCGACTTAAAATCGCCAACCCCAGAGCCGGGAATCGAACTCGGGACCCTTAGAACGGGAGCCGCGAACGAAACCGCGCTACCCCGGCGCCCAACTAGAATTTGTTACCACACATAATACACATGCAGACAACTGGTCCCCATTTCTTCCACATGTCATTCTACCAGGAACATCTGACTTTCCTCTCCCAGATTACTTTGTAAGTCAAACTTCTTCAAGAAGTAACTAGATATACACATCAGGCGTTTCGTTTTCTTTGGAACATCTATACTTTTCCTATAACTATACTTCTTAAATGAAATACCTGCAAGTAATAATGCTAATTACATATCTATTATCCTTAGTTCTGTTGTACCTGGAACTTCTGCACTTTAGTTTTCTCCTCCCTCCACATTCCTTTGTAAGCCAAAAACTTGCAAACAGTTATGCTAATTACATGTCTCTATTCCTCGTTCCGCTGTACCTGGAACTTCTGTAGCTTACCGGATATTCCCTCCCCCAGATTCCGTTGTAAGTCAGACAGATGTAAGCAGTTGTGCCAGTTCCATTTACATCATTCCATTCTATCTAGAACACGTGCATTTTATTAGACTTCACCCTCCCCTATATTCTTTTATATATTGAACACATACGCTAATTTAATCCCAAAATTATATCTGAACTTACGTGTTCAACCATTAAATCGCAGATCTCTAGCTTTCATTACTCTATAGGAGTGACAATATAAAACCTGGTGTTCTCGCAGTGCAGGTTGCTAGATGTGCACTGTCGGACAACAATTACAATAATGAATATTTAGGCCGTGATCTTGCATAAAAAAACCGATGTGTCGGAAATAATGTTTTATCTAAATCGTGCATTGCAAAGTGGATTTGTTTAAAACTATTCTTCGTAAAAGTAAATCTATGTTCTTATTATTTATTCTTTTTGTTTTTTCTTTCTCTTCTGGCCTTTGTTCTTAAACTTTAATATGCATTCTACATGTAAAATGAAAGGTGATAATTATTCGAATATTTGCTTCTTAGATGTGTTACAGGGAGGTTTACGTTGCTGTTATCTAGAGGCTCAAAAGCTATTATTCTTTTATATAAATAGCAACAAACGTATAATTTCAATTGAAAGTGCATTCTGGTACAGACTGAATAAAATTGCATTAAGTGTGGTATATTATATGGATTCTGTCTCATACATAATGTCGTTTTTTAAGAAAAACAACTACTTTACATGTGTTCTGACAAGCAGTTAACTAGTTTTCAAGGTAGACCATTAGATTCTGTAGTCTTGAGCCATTGCTCAGCGACGGTTTTGGTTTTTGATAAGTGTTGTCAAAATTTTCCGCGTAGAAAATGGGCCAAGGATCGAAAAAGAGATAATCTGATGGTGCTAGCCCTGAGATGTATGCTGGGTGTGGTAGCACCTTGATTCATCCCAATTTCTGAATTTTTACCATGGTTGTTCGTCCAGTATGGGGTGTTACATTGTCCTGTTGCAGTAGAACTATATTTCTGCTAACTAAAGCTAGGTATCTCCGTCTCAAAATGTAATGAACTATTTCCAGTTGTTGAGAATAAAAATCCGCATCAATCACCTGCCCGTTTAGAACAAACTCCCAGAGAATCAGACCTTCAAAATTTCACCAGACACAAACGTTACTTTGAGGCCGAACTGATTTTGTTTAACGATGAGTTTGGCAGGTTGGCGGCGTCAAGCCGCTGTTTCGAGGCATCAGGTTTTCAGTAATGCATCAATTTTTTCATCTCAGGTGACAGTTTTCTTGATAAATCTATCATCTATGGGATTGGGTATAAGCTGACGACAATTCCATTCTACGTTCAGCCTGTTGAGGTGTCAGTTCATGAGATACAGATCTACAGCTTCTATCCTCAATATTCGATACTTTAGGTGTTCCAGAACGTTGTAAATCTTAAGTGTTTTCGTCTGCATTGTTGAAACGATGGAATCATAGTTGTGCCACACGCCTACGAGAGACACCTCCTTCCACTTCACAATTGCTTCAAGCTAAGGCAGCGGCTTTATAATCTTGTAGTGTTTTAGAAGCACCTAAGTTCAAACTTCGTTATCTCCATTTTGTGATTGTTTATTAGCAACTGAAGACTTATACATGTTGGCAATGTACGCAACACTAGCCGTGGCATTTTGTAAATAGCATTGCCAAACTAAAGAAACCCAATAAATTTTACAAAACACCAAAATAAAACAAAACCGACTCTACTTATGAGACCGCCTAGTAGTATGTGTTCTTTAGACGTAATGCATAATTTCATTACAACTTGTTTCCATTAAAAGTTAATTTATTCGTACTGAAACAGCTTTTTAACTCAGGTAGTGTTACTATATGTATAGAAAGCTAAGAGACATATTAAAAGTTTTTCTTTAAAATAATAAATCAAGCTGACGTTATTTTTACGCCCTCCAATGTAAGTCATATCGTACGATGAATGAAACGGGTGAAATGATGCTCAAATGAGGCTGAATCAATGGGAGAAGTAGGTTGTTTTTACAGCTATATATTAACACAAACCTTTTTAGAGAATATGCGTGTATCTAACAATGAAAGCTTCAACACAAGTATTAAGTAATCAATTATAATTGCCATCATCAACATCGTATATCTTCATCATCATAATAGCTAGTCTACTCATCACTATCGTCATTTTCTCACCGTTTATAATATCAACATCATCACATAATAATTGGCACTAGCTGTATAACAACTGACCAAACCCGGCCCGATGCGGTAGTTTTTATGTGAGATGATTGCTTCGGTGTAACGAAGGGAAACCTGAAAAGATATCTCCTTAACACCAGTTTCTACCATAAGAAACTGATCGAAATAATTGAACATTTGTGAGATCAAATCCGGCGTACAATATAGCATGCTATCCGTACAACTTTTAGAAGGCAAAACATTGGGTGCATCGAATACACATTAACTTACCGTTACCTACCCTAGTTTCAAGTATATTGAGCTAAGGTAAGCTAGTGAGACCATGCGCTAAACTTTTATCCTACTGTTCAATTAATCTGAACAGACTCGTGGCAGCTAACATATTCCTCATCCCCGCACTAGCCACTGTTTTATCTTACATTAATCTAATAAAGAAAATCAAGGACAGTTTGCAGATATTATCTAATTGAATCTAAGTAAACGTAAACTACCTAACCTAAACCTCGACTGACTCTTCTATACCTAACTTATCCTCTCATTACCTAGGTTATATTTACCATGACTTCACTCATACCAACCAGGGAAACCTAACCATGATCATTCTCTAATCTATTTTATGGTGCCATAATTTAAACTGACTCCAGCAGGTTTAAACTTTTCTCTCATTAGATATCTCTGGCAGTACCCAGAGTGTATTATAAAGTGCTTAAAATACGGCCAATGTATCTAAAATACAAATAAAAGGGTGCAAAATGCCCCACATTGAGGAAATATCCGTCAAACTGCTCAAAATGCACGTACCTGTGCTCAAAATGTCTATTGAAGTTCCCAGATGTTCTATCAGTGCACAAGGTTCTCTTGAAAATTCCAAGTTGCCTATAAGTACCCGAAATACCTGTCCCTAGTGTCCAAAAATGCCTGTCCTATTGGCAAAAGCATCTTCAATGAGACAGAAAATATCTGTTTCCCAGAAGCCAAATTACATCAAAACCCAAAAATGTATTCGAAGTGCACAGTAGTGCCTGTTCCAATTCCAGAGTACCTTCAAGATGCCAGAACATATCTGTTCGCTGGGGTCTGATTAGCTGAATCACAGCTCCAAATGCATTCAAAATACAGGAAAGTACCTACCACAGTGCCAAAAATACGCGTTTTAAAGTCCCAAACCGCTTTAAGTGACCGAAATTACAACAATCTGTATCATGCAATAAATCAAAATTACAAACTTATATCTCCCATTCCCTTAAAACAAATGAGCTAAACGATCCTGCAGTATTATATCCCATACTTAAAACCTGGCAAAGGCTCATACAGGATGTTAGAAGTATACGTGCAGATAATTTGATAATTGGTACTTACAATAAACTTGTGTTTCTTTCTTCTTCTTTTTTCCATTTTTTATCTAAGGAATTTCTCACAAACATATACATAATTTACTACTGCTGTTTTGTGCCCGGTGGTGTCTGCACCACGAAACAAATCCCAATTGGTTCCGCGTGTTCATACTTAAGTATCTTACATATTGGCCTACATAGTCCTTTACCTTCCAGAAAACATTCAAGCGATTACACTATAAGTTAAGAAATGAATCTTTTGGAATTGCAAGGTTGAACCTTAAATCCACAGTCAAATTATTTAAACATCATTTATAGTTATTTTCTCTCTGAGAGTGTGACTTTGGATAAGACAAATAATGTATATGTGGGTACCGAAGATTCTTCCATTTGTATTGGTTTCGTACGAATGACGTCAACATTCCCCCTTCTCGTTGGAGGTACGGCGCTTTACCCGTGGCCGCTAGACTGTCTCTAGAGTTCCATCGCGTAGAGGGTCCCAGTTTCTGGTCCCGCCTTGGGCATGAGTACTTATGTGTATTGTGTGTATGTGTGAAACCACAGAAACTGAAACCGTAGACACGGAAAGAATAAAAACGGAGAAAGCAAGTACAAATATGTATTTATATATAGAAAGACTATGTACTTAAAAAAAAAAAAAAAAAAAAAAAAAAAAAAAAAAAAAAAAAAAAAAAAAAAACTATTCCTTAGGAGGACTGCGCGCATTGATTTACCCATCACAGCAAGCTGTCTCACACACTCTTCTTCTTCTTCTTCTTCTTCTTCTTCTTCTTCTTCTCTTTGTATAGGACACAGCCCTATTCATTTATGATCCTCTGCCCCTTATGCCTTAGCCGTCGTTTGAGGAAGCCACAACTATGGATCAGAGAGACAGAGAAATCCCGGGATAGGTAATCATCCCGGTCCCCGGAATGAGAGTGAAGGAAGTAGATGAACGAAATGAGGGCGAAGTGCATCAAAGGAAAGATGATAATGCAGCAATTGATGTAATGATGGCTGGGGAAACTGGAGGTCCCGGAGAAAATCCGTCCCAGCGCCGTGTTGTCCACTAAAAATCTCACTCTGCAGTCACCTGGGATTGAACCCGGGCCGCCTTGGTGAGAGTGCCTCACACTTTCAGGTAATATAAACACGTATACCTTGTATGTGACACGTGCATTTGGAGTTACTAACCAACCTGAAAACATCCTACTCTTAGCTAAAATTATTGACGTCATTATCATACTAGACAGAGTTTACGAATACAAATATCCGCAGGTCTATTCATAACACCCTCTATAGAGACTAGACCATCTGTTTACTGATCGAAGGTCTAATCCAGGTGCGATCAGAGGGTTGAACAATATAATAATTACTTCTGGAAACAATCTTAGGAATTCTCCGGTTTTTTGGCGGAGTCTCGTTAATCCTAGGCAATAGGTGATGAGGCTGCCTTCGATTTAGGATAATTCAAAGCATGCGGAACAGTTTGGGAAAATTCATAAAACCGAATTGAAACCAATAGCAACTGAAGGTAAGGTTTAAGGTATGTTTGTTTTACCTAGAAAGAAATAACGAGACATACACTTTGAAGTTCTTATTTTTCAAGAACTGTTTAAGCATCTTCTGCTTAATGATGTTGCATTGTTTTTGCAGAGCAGTGTGACGCTATTGTACGATGTCGCTTCTGGCTATTGTTTCACATCTCCAGCATAACGAATCCCTCACTGTGACAATATCTTTAGTGTCTTTCTTGTAAGCCTTCCTCCTCACATTCTCAGTTGCTCCATTCAATACTTCAACAAAAGTAGAAACAGACGCATCAGGTGTATGTGTAAATTAGTTTGGTACTGTAGGGAACGATGGAAAAGCAAAAATCGACAATCCCTCCGCTCAAATCCAAATAAACTTCGTTTTCAATTAACTCGGATTTACCGGGTTCTCAGGTTGCCCGCCTCCGTAGCGTCGGTGATAGTTCTGACACACGTTCAAGCGTTCCTGAGTTCGAGTTTTGGTCAGGGTGAGTCATCTCGATAAGTTTTTTCCGGGGTTGTCCCTTATCCTGAAAGTTGATTGTCGGGTAACTCTAAGCTCTATGGACCCTGGGCTCATTTAAGCATCATTTTACCCAATTCATACATCGTCCAGCATGACAACGTTGGAAGGCGTAAATTAAAAGAAAAAATCCTTAGATTTGCAAGACATGGCTGTAGCCTCTAAATGTCTGTTATTAGCGAATGAGTTATCCGAATAGCAAGTAATTTTAGATAATCACAAAACAGTCTGCTTTACAGTTTCTTTGGTCACGTAGTAATTAAAATAGCACAAAGCCTCAACAAATTTTTGCGTAGTGTATAGATAGAATGCTAAACTTATGAGCCCCTATATCGTTCGGCACACCCAGGTCATTAATCTAAACATTTTGAAAGTGACATATTCTGCAAGTATCGACAGAATAATATTTCGGTTGTCACTTATAACAGTTGAATAGTTCAGTGCACAGTTTTGTGCCGGTTCCCAATTATCGTTATGCGTTTGGAATTGTGCCATTACCGTTGGTAACTGATTTGCATACATGAATAATAGTGCCTGTTTTAATAGTCACCATATCAATATTTTATGAAAAGTATTACACCTTCCAATGTTTTCTAAGTGGGTTTAAAACACGCACGCACACACACAGTAATAATGAAGCATTTTTGATTTTGCAATTAGTGTCCGACAGCCTTTGACCTCTTAAAAGAAAGTGATAAATATGATAAACGCAAACGGTTAGTAGAAAACCAGTCCCTTAAAAAAAAAAAAAAAAAAAAAAAAAAAAAAAAAAAAAAACACCCACACACACACACACACACACACACACACACACACACACCCACACAGACAGAGTTTAACGGTGCTACCCTCTAAAACGTTTAACTTTCCACGTGCCTGTCAAAAGTTTGTTTTTCAAAATAAACCTTTACAAAATAGCTAAAATTACCAATATATTGTAGTTACAACAGCAATAGAATAAAATGAACTGATGGCCAAATTATTTAAAACGGTGTCACCAGCTGATGGCTTTGAAATTCGGGACTTTGCGGGACAGTTACCGGAAACTACACAATGACGACGGTGCACTTCAAACACGTTGGAAACTTCAAACCAATACCTCGAATAGCTAATAAATGGTTAGTGATACAGAAATATTTGACATAAATTGTCTTTTAATAATGTAGTTACATTATTAAAACACAATTATTACATTTTCGGTAGTAATGTATATTATGGTTGAGGAGGTACTTGCCCGTTAAGTACCTTGAGCCCTCCCGGCACTCAACACCTCATATGATAAGATATGTGACTGGTAAGGGCTTTGGATTGGAGGTTTACTACGGGTCGGGTTTTTTCTCAGGGTAAGTCTGCATGGATTCTCTCTTTTGGGTTTCAGGGAGCGGACGCGTCCTGACAATGTAGGGCTATTACCACACAGGAGACACCACGACCGTTGAATGACAAGTTTATTTATACAAGTCGCCCTCTCCACTCGTCACTGTTGTGTTGGTGTTACTCGAACATTAGACGCGAGATTTAGGATTTGCCCGTTGCTGTGCGCGTGATATGACGGCTAGTTTGAATCACAGTCGCGAGTGAACTTGTAAATTTCTAGGACGCGCCAAGTGATGTATGAAGCCGTGTACGCGTTGTCGTTTCTGTACGTCGCGAGAGCATTACTTCGCCCACTATTTCCGGAGGATTACACAAGAACAGAGTTTGGTAGATTCTTGATGATGCAATGTGTGCTGTTTCGCTCACTCGCTTACACTGAGTGTTTGATAACCACCTAATATGTTTTGCTTCGTCCATTCGCGAACACGGACTTTGATTAACGTTCAGTACGCGTTGCTCCTTTCACTCGCCAAAACAGTGTTTTTCCTAGCAAATATTTCAGTGATTAGACCGCTTGGCTCTCACCAAGGCGGCCCGGGTTCGATCCCAGGCGACCGCAAAGTGAGATTTGTGGTGGACAACACGTCGCTGGGGCGGGTTTTCTCCGGGACCTCCGGCTTCCCCCGCCATCACATTCCACCGGTGCTCCATCTTCATCTCATGTACCATCAGTGTCACCGCCTGGGGTGCCGTATGTAGTAAAAGCGGACGTTAAACACTACACACTTCCTAACAAATATCAGACGTCACCATTGCACAAATTCCCCTTCCTTTCGCCGAATTTTGGACACTTCAGGGGTCATTTGACCCGTTACTCGTACCTTATAGGTTGTGTTTTATCCCTACTCTTAAATTTCATCGCAGTTTTGAGTTTCTGAGGCATGTATTCCATGCAACTTTCTCTTACCCACTGTGTAGGTAATTAATGCGGAATCACGCGTGCAAAAGCGTAGCTTAAATCCCGGTGTATTTCTCTACATCACGTATCATGTGCAAATCAAAGCCTCGACGGGCGACGAGTTGTCGGCTCAACACAAGGAACATTCCTAAGTATTCATTTTCCCGGCTCTCTTTATATGTTGGGTTCACGTACTTGCAATAAAATATATGTATTGGCATTGCCTGTTTAATTTCTGCACCTGTATATTAGATCATTATCCCCTGTATTTGTTATAATTTAGCTTAATTCAAAGTGTGATATCTATCCACCCATAACTATGCATTTAATATGACTTTCGCGGTTATTATACTAATGTTATGCCTAACTGGGACGGTATCATGGTTTACCATTCATACAAAAGTATGAAAAACTTTTGCTGTTGACTGCACATTCTGTAAGGTATCCCAGAAATTTCAGAATATATTTTGCTTATCCTAATTATCTTAAACATATGGTATAGTAATAAAAGCTTTTATAGATGTTTTTGGAAAACAAAGCTCTTAAAATATAACGAAACATGACTTTGAAAAGGGTTGTTTTTATGGAGATTTTTATTCTTGTGTCTCTACTTTGAAGAAGCTGAATTTAAATGTCCAGTTTGGCATTTATCTAACATTTGGTTTTCCTGTTATGCACACACATATAATTCTTTATTTACTATAAGTAAACAATAAATAAGCCAGAAACGATTCCTTTAATTATGAGGTATACACTCCCCCCCCCCCCCGTGACACAAACCAGGTATTATTAATATTTTTCGGGAGCAGTTTATATCCCTCAGGATAAACATTGATACATTAGTCAAATAAAAACATGGTCTGCTACTGTCACGAGAATGGGTTCAATAGCTCGGCTGTTGTGGAAGTCTGAAAGTTGAGGAATGAATCAGTTACGTGTTTGCAATTGCCTTGTTGCATCACAAGCAATGTTTCTCCTAAGAGGTATGCCGGTCCGCTTAAGCCTTTGCCTCGTGAAACTCCCCCGCCTCATAGGGTTTGCGTAACAGTACCCCGCCCTATTACCCAACTCTTGTACATTAGCTAACGTTGCATTCTCCGAAAGGCGAAAATGGCCGGAGCGTAGCTAAAACTAACATTACGTATTCTTGTAATATGCAATGCTATTTGTGGCTTGCAGAACCCACATGTGTTTGTTATGATAGGTGATCCTAAATGTAACAGAGGTGATAATAAAGAACGACCTGAAGCTTTTCTGGCGACGAATATGCTCAATTTTTTTCTTGGAAAGCAAGCCAGGTGAAAAGACGATAAGATATCAACGTTTCGGGTGTGTGCATCTCTCCCAGCATCAGGATATTTATTAAATGTTATAACCACAAATGAAATACTGGATATGCCACAAATATAAACAAAGACAAACACTATCAAACTTCGCATTACTGAACAAAATACTGTTTTCAATAAATTAAATGCGAGGTCAGGAGTTGGCGTGAGTATAGAAAATTAATTGGGTCAAAGAAACGTAACTACTTAACTTGATTATCAAGCTGTATTGATTCCAATCGTCTTTTCACCTGGCTTGCTGCCCGAGAAGAAATTGAGCGTGACAATATAGTGTCTGATAAACATCAGATGGTGATATTAAAATATTAATTTCTAAGCCGTTTCATACTTATAAATGTGCAACAAATGAGCGCAAATTTGAAATTGTATATGCCACATGAAAAACAGAAATAAATATCGGATATGGGGGATCATCATTGAAATCATTCTCTCCCCTATATTATTTCTCTGTTAATATAAAAGATAAAATCTTGCAATTTCATTTTATTAAGAGTTACAAATCTGATTACCCTTCTAAATAGCATTCTTACAAACTTCTTTCCTCTTGTTAATCGAAATAAACTTTCATTACATATTCACATAGTGACTTGGTGGGGGTGGGGGATGAGCAGCTACCAGGAAAACATCGGAAGCATTCTATGACGCTGCGTTCACAATATACGCTTTGGAAAGGTAGAGTCAGACTGAAAAGTTCAACGATTTGAATCCCGGCTATGGCATTAAAGTTTTCAGTCAGGCTCTATCCTTCCATACTTTGGCCTACACACGGCTACTGTGAAAGAACAATTAATTTTTGCAATATACGTTTTAATACTACTCCAGCATCACTTCAAAGCTATGCAATAGATAGATGCTTTACGGCGTGGCCGTATGCAGTAGCCGAGCGGTAAAATGCATGTGTCTAGTAAGTAGACAAACATGAGTTCGAATGTTTGATATGTACGAGGGGGGACCCAAAAGAAACTGGATTGTTGTCATAAAAACTTTATTCATGAAACTTTTTACAAAATTACTTTAGTCGCCTTTAAAATACTCTCCATTACATGCTGTGCACTTGTCAAGTCTATTTTGCCACTGTTGAAAGCATGTTTGGAACTCGTTAAGTATTATATTGTCCAGTGCCCTTTGCGAATCTGTTTTTACAGCCTCCACATCATCATAACGTTCCCTTTTAGCGTTTTTTCACTCTGGAAATACGAATAGGGGCTAGGTCCGGCGAATACGGAGCGTGGGGAACGACAGACCACCTCTGAGATGCCAAATAGTGCGTCACTCGTAAGGCCGTGTGTGCTGGAGCGTTGTCGTGATGCAGAAACCAGTCACCTGATCGCCAAAGTTCCGGGCGTTTCCTCCTCACATCCTCTCGCAGACGCCTTAAAACATCCAAGTAAAAGTGCTGGTTAACTGTCTGGTCAGAGGGTACGAATTCTCGATGCACAATTCCACGAACATAAAAAATACAATGATCATCGTCTTCACATATGACCTCACTTGCCGTGCTTGTTTTGATCTGGGAGAGTTGGAAGTCCTCCACTGGCTTGACGCTTGCTTGGTTTCTGGGTCATACCCGTAACACCAATTCTCATCCCCTGTAATGACTTTGTTCAAGAAGTTTGGATCACGTGCAATCTCTGTTTTCAAGTCCTTACACACATTCATGTGAATGGTTTTGTGCTCCTGTGTGAGAAGGCGCGGAACAAATTTAGCAGCAACACCTCTCATGTGCAAATCCTTCCTCAAAATCTGCTGGCGCGAGCTTCAACTGATTCCTGTCGCTGCTGAAATTTGGTCGATCGTTGAAGACGATCCTCGTTGATCTTTTGGCGGACCTTTTCAATGTTCTCCTCATTTCGCGATGTTGAAGGGCGTCCAGAACGAGCTTGGTCTTCAACACACATCTCACCACGTTTAAAGCGCCAAAACCACTCGAAAGCCTGTGTGCGGCTCATAGCGTCCTCCTGGAAAGCTTCCTGAAGCATTTGGTGTGTTTCCGTTGCAGTTGTTTTAAGCAGGAAACAAAATTTCACACACATTCTTTGTTCTTTTAAAGTTGCCATAACGACTTCGCAGAGGTAACCCGCCAACAGTCAGAGAAATACAATACCACACTTGCACGTTCAGCTCTACACTGACGCCGTCTGCACAGCTGTTTCATGAAGGTCTCTACTAACACCATCTAGCGTGAGAACCCTGCACCACGTCTACGAGTGGCAGCGCCCTCGGAGTCCGGTTTCCTTCTATTGTCACTTTAACATCAATGCCACGTTTTATTGCAGAAAATAAATAATATTTTAAACACATTCATTTATAAAAACGCAAAATAACATATTCTTGTCGTTTTCGAAATAAATTCAGTGTTATTAGAAAATTGCCTTAATATTGGTTGTGTAAACACTCGGGCTCATTCATCTGTTATGAGTGTTGCTGGCATATATGGCGTATCTCGTATCCTCTCGTGAAAATTTTACTAGGCATTTGGTCTCATCCATGCCACGTAGAATGAGGGCAGTAATAAGATCAGAGGGTCTGCACACCCTATATAAAGCTAATTTCCATTATTATATGATTTTACATATAAGAATAAAACATTTATTTCAGTTAGTTTAAAACCAGAGTAGAGTGTTTCAGTTTTCATGTGTGCGCATGTCATAAATTCAATAAACCATAGTAATTGTAAGTTATATTACAATATGCATAATGCACACTTTGTATTCCTACAATAAAAACAGTCAAAATGATATCCCGGATTCGAACCTTTGTAGGTGTAGCTCCGACTTATTTGTCTATAACCGCTCAGATATCAGTGCAGGTTTAGCAAGTGAGACTCATGATTACGTAGAAAATGAAGCTATCTATAGTGAAGCAATGAATATTACACAAATATAGCTATTTGTAACAGAAACTTCACTTATCTTAAAAAAAAATGTTAAATTTTCTTAAGATAACAGAAGTTTTTCTTCCAAATAGTTATATTTGTGTACTGTTCACTGCTTCACTGTAGCTAGCTCCATTCTCTACGTAATAATTAGTTTTTAATTTGAAGCATCCATTTTCGTTGTTTTCGTTTTTAGGTTACTATGGATAATTTTGATTATAATAACATGCGTTTAATTTAAATTTTATGGATTCTAAATCTGAAATTAAGCTATATTTAAAACTTCAGAAGAAAAAAAGGTCTATTCTTGCAGACATTCGTTTTCTAAATCTTTGTTTAACACAAAAAGTAGCGATGAAAAAAGTAATTCAAGTTGAAAGAAGTTTATTTTTAAAAACTTAAATAATATTGAACTTAAATTATATGATTTGCATCTAAAATTAACAAAGTGTGTGTGTGTGTGTGTGTGTGTGTGTGTGTGTGTGTGTGTGTGTGTGTGTGTGTAGTGTAGTGTAGTGTTTAACGCCCGCTTTTACTACATACGGCACCGCAGGCGATGACACTGATGATACATGAGATGAAGATGGAGCATGAAGTATGATGATACATGAGATGAAGTGGAATAAGATGGCGGGGGAAACCGGAGATCCCGCAGAAAACCCGCCCCAGCGCCGTGTTGTCCACCACGAATCTCACTTTCGGTCATCTGGGATCGAACCCTGGCCGCCTTGGTGAGAGCCAAGCGGTCTAACCACGGAGCCACGGCGCGGCCTTAAAATTAACAAAGATTTTAGGTAATTCAATTTGGCTTAATTTAGAATTCAATTTTTTTTCATATTTTTAATTTAAATATGAAAAATAAAACTGCTAGATTAAAAAAAATATTATGTGATTTGCGTTTGAGACAACATAAATTAAACCAAGTTATTAAAAATAATAAGGATAATGTTAATTTATCAAATTCTAACCTTAATGTAAAAGAGTTACATTTTTAAAATCAAGGTTTAAATACGTGTGTAGATTTTCCAAACAATATAAATGATGATATTGCAGATATAGAAATTGCTAGTCAATATTTAAGTGAAAATAATAAATTGATTAAATTGATATGTAGCAAAATATTACAAAATTTAGATGAATACTAACCTAAGAGAAATAATAATAATAATAAACATATTATTAAATCATTAAATCAAAAATACTTAATTTTCACCAAAGCGGATAAAGGTAAATAGAATTGTAATTTTAGAGAAATCCGATTATATTAATAGAGTAAAAGTTTTACTTCAAAGTGAATATTTCATAAACATTAATAAAAAAAAGTGTGTTGATGGACTGAAGATGCAAGTAATTTGTTTGTGAAATCGATCTCAATTAAAAAAGAAAAATGTTACATCATTTTCTTAAGATAAGTGAAGTTTTTGTTAGAAATAGTTATATTTGTGTAATAAGTGAGACTCAGTTTATCGCACACTGTAATGTCTGCGAAAAAAGGAAGGATTCCCTATGTGGATGTGCACGAAGCATATGAAACAATACACAATGTGTGAGAATAATAATAATTATTATTATCATTATTATTATTATTATTATTATTATTATTATTATTATTATTATTATTATTATTATTATTATTATTATTATTATTATTATTATTATTATTATTATTATTATTATTATTATTATTATTATTATTATTATTATTATTATTATTGTTGTTGTTGTTGTTACGAGAGGATTCAGTAGGACGAAGCTAAAGAGACGCGTTCCATGACATTATAAACCGGCTGTGGAAACAATTTAGAAAAAAAAAGAAAATACGTTTCCAGAGTCTGCTTTTATTTTTGCCCCCCTCAAAGGGTGTACTTCATTGAAGTTATAAGAGCGACACAAGAAGGGGGAAGAAAGAGCTGATAGAGAGCAATGGTTCTCAGCATTGTGAACTTAGCGAGAAATGAGAAATAAACACGAATTTGCCAAAAAGTTGTGCCAAACACAATTCCCTAGTCTAAGTTTTAAGAAAGAATCTACTGTTATTATCACCTCAGGATCTAACCGTATATAAGTTGCCTTATACCTAATTAGTTTGTAAACCACTAGATCCTTCTATATCTGTGCTGGAAGCAGTCGAGAAGTCTTTCTAGGGAAAACGTTTTCAATGGCTAGAGTAATTCTACTAAAGCTTGTGGCTACTTTTTACACATACTGAATGGCTATTTATGTTTGTTATTGTGCTCCAGTCGTGTGCACTAATGCTAAGCATGACTATAAATCATTATACAGGAAAAGACGATATAGTGTATATTTGCCTCAGTGTGTTGTTTTTTCAAATGTTCTGAGTAATGACCAGGGGCGGCTCGTCCTTACGTGCTGCAGTGCTGCAGCGCGCTCTTTTCTGTTTTATAAATCACATTGTAGAGATCTTAAAAGAACCATATAAATAACAGTGCATTATTATAAGTGTAAGAAATCGAGTACGACCAATAATACACTCTTAATGCATGCAAAACACCTGGGTAACTAATGGAACAGATCCTTGACTTTAACGTGCTGAGAGTCAGCAAGCTCGGTATGCGTACAACCTTGCTCTCTTGCCTCCCCTGATGTCTTAAGTTCCTAGACTATCGCACAAATACGTGCGGCATCTGGGTGTTGCGTGATCATTCGCTGCACGATGCAGCAGGGCCACCAACACTCATAGTTATAGCTATAGAACTTAAATATTCATTGAATATCATTTAACAGTCTATCATTGGTTTATATTTAAGTTTTAGAAGCTAATTCCACCCTTCTTACGTAAACAGAAAAAATACCTAATGGTTATTAAATCGCAGGGCAGATTGTTTTTGACGCACCTATCATGTTGGCACCATACTGCATTCCCGCTACCATAAGGAGAATCCCTCATAAGAAGTGCTTATGGTTCGCATGCTTGCATTTTATCCAAGTATTCCTTTGTGTAACGTTATTTAGTGGCTGTTATTAGTTTCTTTATGTTGTGTGAGTGTGAAACGTGTTATTAATTCACTTTATTCAGTGAGTAATTTAATATTACGAAAACTTTAACCAATAAATAATGAGCACGGTTAATGAACTTCTGAAAACTCCCTTTTCAAGGCGAGCATTAGAAGAAAGGCTTAGTATAAAAATGTTAGGGAGACCAACATCCGATCTAAAAATTGAGCAAAAAGCGAAAGGAAGTAGAAATTCTGTTTATACTGTGAAGAATCATCGGCGCGTGGACTTCATTTTTCGAACCTATATGAGTTGCATGGACTTTTTCCCCACAGCAGGCTGTCATTTTTAGGCACGAGCCGCCACTGGTGATGTTGCAATTAAACCAGTATTTTCAGAATGCCACTGGACTGCCAATCATCTTGGCTTGAGAAACAAACTACGCGAGATTTTTGATGGAAAGAAAATTGCTCTCAAGCGAAAGAAACTTGATTAAGCTGGAAGTTTTCAAGTGGAGAATGAAAGGGCCATCAAAGCATCTTACAAGCTCGCTTTGTTTATAGCCAAAGACAAGAAACAAAACAAGACTTGTTAGTAATTCATAAAACCATGTTTATTAACTGCAAGCAGTACTTTATTTGGAGATGGGAGTTATAAAAATATATTATAAAAATACTTCTGTCAAGTGACTGCAAAACGTAGAACTAATGAAGTAAAATGGATAAAAAAGTAATGTATCGTTCTCAGTTGCTCTTTATTGTAAATATATTTACGGAAAAAGTTTCATAGAAGAAATATTGTTTTCCTAATATCTTTGTACGCTGAAAAATTTGAGAATGTTTTTGTCTGTGCAACTTTTTGTCGGTAAACAAACTTTCTTTGGAGAACATTGTTTTTGGAATATGTACTGATGACGCACAAGGCGTGACAGGTTTCCCTTCTGAATTTGCTCAGCTTGCAAATAAACAGAACTCTAACATCATTAATTCTCATTGTATCATACCCGGACATACTTCGGCTTATACTCTGAAACGCTTAAAACTGTTTTGCAGTTAGCAAAACAGTGAGGTAGCGATTTGTGTTAAATCTAGTGTTATACTAGACTGTTTGAGATTTTATCTCAGAGTTAAGTAGTGAACAATAAACTCTTCTGTACCATACTAAAGTTCAGTGAATGTCAAAAGGTGACATACTCGCTCGATTATTCAATGTGAAATTTAAAGCTGAAATTTGTTTGATAATTAAAGAAAATGATTTGTGATTGCAGTTGAGAGTTGATAAATGCAGCATTTTGCGTATTTATCAGACTTAAACCTTTAGAAATATTACAGAGAAATATTTTGAAGGTTTCTGAAAGGTTTCCTGGATAAAGCCTGTTTATGGCAATGTCGCCTTCAGAGTTCAGAATTCTACTTTACGTCCTTTCCACATTTTAACGAGCTTCTTGGAACGTAAAATCTTCCATTAAATTAAAAATGTGAATTGAGGCATTTCATTTCATTGTATTTTTAATCCTTGAAAACCAAAATATTTCTTCAGAAAGCTAGCTGTTCCAGTTCACACGTGATCTATTCAGAGTAGATCTGGACTTGCTTCCTGATTCCCTTCAAGAGCAGGCAATCGACCTAAAATGTGATCCCGAAGCAAAAATGGAATTCTTAAACTCGACTGTTCAAGGACTTTGGATAAACTAATTTCCTGAATACTCAAAAGTTGTTAAGGAAGCGCAAGGTTTTTGTTGCAGTTTCCATCAAATCAAAATACCGAGTACGGCTAGATGTAAAAACTAGTGCTGCGTAACTTAATCGATTAACCGAAACGATTAATCGATTATATTTTATTTTAAATTAAAGATTAAAATATTTTAATCGTATGAGCGAGTCGATTAAGATCAATCGATTACAATAAATATTAATCAAAACTCTTTCAGCCAAATTTGGTCATCTTTGTTTTGATGTATTGCTGCCAACCTAAACCTAATATTATTATTTTCTCTAAAATAAACAACTAAATCTTAGATTCTATTCCTTTTTTAGTTCTTGAAATATTGTTGTAAAACTTACCTCTAAAATTAATAGGAGGATATCTGAGTATTCAGATTTCCCATGTTAAATCCCTAAGTCTAGCGATTTTACTTCCTCCCTGTACATTCTACAGTTAATATTTCTCACTCGTCACGTTAATCGCGGTAAACGTGGACATAGAAAATATTTCAAATTTAACGTTTTTTTTAATTTATGTCCTTTAACTTTTTAAGTCATATCGGACGATGAATAATGGTATGGGTGAAACGATGCTCAAATGGGCCCAGGGTCCATGGAGTTTAGAATTACCCGACTTTCTTCTTTTAGGATAAGGGAAAATCCCGGAAAAACCTTATGCAGGTAACTCACCCTGGCCGAGATTCGAACTCGGGACCTCTTGAACACTCGGGACCTCTTGAACGTGAGGCAGACATGCTACCACCACGCTACCGAGGCGGGCATGTAGAGTTTTAGTTTTATAGATAGTGTGTATGTGTATGTGTGTAGTGTTTAACGCCCACTTTTACTACATACGGCACCGCAGGCGGGTTTTATAGATAATTTCTAAACCGCCTTCAGTTGTTTTTTCTTAGTAAAGAGCATTGAACGTAGTAAAAAGAAAAAAGAATGCTGTATTCCCATAGCTTCCACTGCTCACTGTTTTATAGATTATTATTGTAAAAGAAAATCCTTCTATTTCTTGTTGATAAAAGATTAACTTGTATTCATTATTTACACATAACGTTGTAGGTATAAGAATGTGGAATATGATAAAGCGATTGTCAAATCTTTCCAAAGTGTTTGCTATGTGACGAGTTTAAATTCCTTCTTTTTGCATCAGTACTAAAGAAATGAAGAAAATAAAGGGGAAGAGATAAACGAATAGTACTTTTCTGTTGTGAAAAATGCTAACTTTAGAAATTCAAATTGATTATAAAAAATATCAGGAAACTTTTAACGCCACAAAAGATTTGCCATAAATTGTGTGCTTTAAAGAGATTCACATTTTTAATGTACTGAGATTGCGTCTATATCTTGCAGTTTACCAGTTATACAAAAGTTATTGAGAATAGAGAGAGCACTTCACGGAATATTCTTAGAAAATTCAACCTATAGATTAAGTACGTTTTATCATGCACTTAGTTGTAACGTATATATTTCTTCGTCAATATCGTTTTGTTTTGAGAAATTCAAACATCTTTAAAACTGTTATTTGTAAATAGTAGTTTGGTATAGGTTTTTTGGGACATCTTTTCACATCCTTGGAGAAGGTCCTGAAATGAAATGCCAATTTCGCAATTAGCCACCTTTTCGTTTTCGAGTTGAGCTGTTGACACAAATACATGCGCACACACATGCATGTACCTTTTGTAAAAACAATGTTTTGTTTGGTGTGGTTCATGAGACTCAGTACATGAATTTACGAATGAATTGTGCTTCCTATACTAGCCGTGATTTACATAACAGAGGAAATAAAAATCTGATGCAATACTTAACCCTCAGACAATTCCTTATAAACGAAAGTTTTAATGTGTTAGCTGGAAGTAATCCCATTTAACCGTTACCATATCGTTATGTAGTTATTGTTACCGGTGTACCCAACAATTGTACTCGTACAAACTATTTATGCATACCATATGAGAAAACGTAAGATATACAACAAATATTTCATAACGAACAATGCTGTAGAACAGCTGTTTGACACTCACTCGTGTGTATTTCAATGAGTTCTACGTTAACTATCATCCTGCACATTGGGCTGAAGCGTGGAGCTGTGGTTGCGGCCACGGAAAGCGTCAATCGATCGATTCCAATAATAGGGCTGCAGATATTAACTCCTAGGGCCTGAGCCCACTCAATATTATGAAGAAACTGAGTAGCTGGGATGTGCAACAATCCTGTCAAGAAAGCCAACATTCTGACTGGAAGATGCTATTTTCATCACCTCAGCATATGGGTTGAATGATCGCTTATATCCATTATAAGTGCCAAATCCAGTCCGTCGGTAGCAATTTAAATACCTTTTCACATAGCTCAGCATCATGTTCTCCAACTTTGAATTCATTTTTCCCAGCCTAACTGAATGCTTCCCATAAGCCTTAATACGAAATCGCTCCTAAACAGACATATTTATTTGTTTGTTTATTTATTGAGTAATATATCGCAGATAAAGAAATGTTGTAATAGAACACTATAATTATGTGTGCGTTGGTGATTGATAGAGGAAATTGAATATACATATCGCCTCAGGCAGTTAGACATCTACTAACACTTAAACTATTACTGTGAAGCTTTGCAGGCAACCGTACTAATACATGCCAACGCTAACTTATTAGTAATACTTGCTTTAAAGTGTATACCAATGAAATGCATACACATTTAAGAATTAGGAATATATGAAAAGAATGCAAAATATAAAATAACATATCCTCTCCGCGATATTTGTAGTGCATTTTCTCATTTACGTAACCCTGAAAAAAGTTTAATGCCAGACAGTTTAAACGCCACCATAAAGTGAAATTATATTTTTAAAATATCATAATTAGGAAATCGTTTCTCTAAAACATTAAAAGTTATGGAAGGATATAAACTTCTGAAATTCAAGGTAAAAAGAACCAAATCACTATGTGAAAACATTAAGATGCACTGCATTCACATGACATTCTCTGTTCACTCAAACTTATTATTTTGCTCTCTGTTAATCCAGATAATTTTTCAGTTTGCATTGTAGTATAGGAATAGTAGATAAAGTAGATAAAGCGATAGTCAGGTGTCTGAGGAGTTATGCGATCGCTTTGAATTTCGATTCTCTTTGAAAGATCATAGGAGAAAAATAAAAGAAAGAAACCGACCTCCCAGTTGAAAAGTGTAAGAATTTGAATATTGGAAACCAGTAATAAGAAATCTCTCAGAAATCGTTAAACTCACACACACACACACACACACACACACACACACACACACACACACACACACACACATACACACACACGCAGGCACACGCAGACGCACATACACACGCACACGCACACGCAGGCACACACAGATCCTTGGCTTATATTATGTGCTGTAACGAGATCTTCATTATTATGTGGTAGGATTTTGTCTTTCTTTTACCAATTGTATAAAAGTCATTTAGAATGAAATGGACTTAACAGGCCACTCCAAAAAATTCAAAACATATTTCAGAGAAATATTAAAATTTTGGATAGCTTGCAATACTTCCTCTGCTAAGTACGTAGTCGAGAAAGTAAAAATACGCAGACTTCACTGATAGGTCACCTTTAACACAAATTCCGTAAGTGTTCTATTAGTTACACAGATATTTGGAACACAGTTAAATTAACCAATTTTTGAGAAACTAAAAATGAAGGTGTTTTGAAGTCAAGCTACAAATCCTTTTTATATAATTTATTTTCAGTTTTGTTTTATGTTTTTAATAAGTGGTAACAGTGGTGCAACTGTTATCTGCAAAAATCAAAATACAGGCATTTTAAGAGACACTTCAAATAACATAAACGGTAAATTGTAAGTGTGAATTTATAATCAGAATTAATATGTAGATAATTCTGATGTAGACATGCATAGATACGCGAGAATAATGTTATTGTATTAAAACAGTGTTGACGTTTTATTGTTATTAAGTTGATGACATCTCAGGGCTATTTTTTCCTCATACAAGTCATCTACCCCCTTCCCTCCCCTCCCCCTTGTTTGAGAACTTTTGACTTTAACGTTTTCGACATGAATGGCTGTAGCGCCTTTCTTGCTCAGCTGGTAGCATAGGAAACAAGTTACGTTTGATTTGCTATTCAAGAAATTTTCCACTAAGGGTCAAAAAGTAGAGGCTGGGCGGATCTGGTTGCCATTATAATCATTCATTTATGAGAGTCCAAAAAACTCCAGACATATCAGGGCCACCTAACCAACTTAGTCGTTAGGGAACTACATAGAAATAGAGGTGAGGATCCTGGTAGCATAATTCGTTTAGCTTCCGCGAAGAAATATTTCAATATGTTAATTGGACTGTCAAGGGGTAATTTATAGAATCACTTTTTCTCTGTTCACTAAGAAAGGCAAAGACGCAGCAATTAAAACGACTGTAGTGATATGCTGCAAGAATGCCTTTTTCGAAAAATTGGCTGTGATTATATCCCCAGAAATGGTGAAATACTCGTTTTCTAGAGTCTGCCTCTATGATTGTATTCAGCGTTCTGCTACTTAACACATAGGTTCCAGGTTCGATGGCTTTTGTAAGAATAGTTTTTTGAAGAATGGGCAGAGAAAATCATCCTAATTTTTATATCTCTTATATGAAGTAGGTCATGCGCCGTGGCCTAGTGAGCTAAAGCGTCATGCTTTGGTTCTATGCCACGGAATGCGCTTGGAATGGTAGCCTGAGTGGTGCGGATTTTAAGTCCCGGGTATAGGACCGGTGCCCACTGAGTATCATGAGGAAATTGAGGAGCTACGCTGGGTAGTGAACCCTTTGACCCACTTGGGCTGTTACACCATGGGTTGGTCAATACCCAGAAAACTAAAGCCGCTATAATCCACCTCCATCTGTACGCCTTCTGACTGATCATATGCTGTGGGCTCACTTCAGCTACACCAATCAAGTACCTTGGAGTGTTACTGGACATTCGGTTTACATGGAAGCCTCATATTGACCGCACCATTACCCTGGCAGCCGCTCGTCTTCCACAACTATCTCAATTATTTCACAGACACACTTCACTTGCTTTAGAATCTTCACTGCTCCTATACAAATCTCTGGTTCGGCCTCTTATTACTTATGCCTGCCAGGTCTGTGGGGCTGCCAGTACTTGTCACCTTAGGCGTCTACAGGTCATCCAAAGTCGATTCCTGCGAATCGCCACCAATGCTCCTTGGTTTGTCCGCAACCAGCAGCTGCATCACGAGCTGGGACTTCTTCCTCTCCACCATTTCATCCGACAGACTGTTTGACGCTTCTACAATCTACGCCACGTTCCAGGAGCTGTGACGTATAATATTGGCGCCCGAAGTCGCCGGCCAACGCATCTGAAGCGATGACTACCACAGGACCCTGCTTTACAGTGATGACACTTCCACTTCTGTTTCAATTTACTGTACTGTTTCAATTTATCTTTTCTATTCTTCTGTTCTACTATGTAAATTCTCACTATTGAAGTATGCATACCATTTTATTAGTTCAGTGTCACCTTTATATTAGTACAGTAACACATTTGTTTTAGTTCAGAGGAGGCACATTGTCCTACCTCTACAATGTCATTACTCTGTAATTATTTTGTATCTGTTCTCTCAGATCTGCAAAGCATATATTATTGCTGACCGATCTAATAAATATATTTAAAAAAACATGGATTGGGGTTGATTATACAAAATAGTCTTACTAAAGCTTGTAGGAATGATCAACTGCACCTTTCGTTATGGGTTCAAGGGATAGTGAGATTGGACCCTCTGTCAAATCGTTAAAATTGGATCACTGTGTTGGGGAAGGTCGTGCAGCATCGGCCGTTTTTTTTTTTTTTTTTTTTTTTTTTTTTTTTTTTTTTTTTTTTTTTTTACTTTACTCTGTAAAGTGGTTAATCGGAATCTTACCTCAAGACCGTTGCTACAGGTAGTATAATGTAATTATTTTTAGTTTTTATTTATAGTACTTTATTACATCGAAAGTAAAAATGCTGGACTTGTAGAAAGTGTCTTGCAGTATCGGCCACTGCCTTTTCTGTTACAATATAGATTGTCAGTGATACATTGCACTGCCACATATAGAAAAATAGTATAATACAAAAGCATGGGAACCTATTGTAACTATTTCTGCTCAGTTCACAATGTTTAGCTCATTGGTTTACAGAGATTGCAAATGTAGCGCTGCTATAGGCCTCAGAATATCTTCCGTGCGCCAAGAACTACACTAACCAACATCAAGCACTCAGAGCAGACAAAAAACTGAAGAGAGGAAGAAGATATCTGACTATAGTGTACGTGGATGCACAAGCCTGCTACTATTTACTGGAAACTTCTGCCACATGGAGGCGAAAAGGGAAATCACAGAAGTGGAGGGTACTGCATGCCGGCCGATACTGCACGACTCTCCCCTAATGTAAAAATACGATGAAAATTGATGCCTCAGAAATTCAAGAAGTGCAACAACATAGTTAAAATGACAACGAATATCTTATTCCCACAGCAATTTAACATAAATTGTATGTTAAATCCAATGTGCATTTTGTGTGTGTTGTGCGTTTGTCCTTTTATGACTTCTAAATTGTACAAAATTCATTCAGGATGAATGGAAGGGAATTAAGGAGCTATTCTCAGAAAATTCCAAAATATGCATTTTATTAATCATCTTATAGCTTAAATATATTTTTAAGCACAACAGGTAGGGCTATTTTTTAATAAATAAGATTAATCTGGGTTTCTTTGCAAAGGGTATTTGGAGGTTTGAACGCTATGAAAGGTTATTTAAATATAAAGTTTAACATTTATGCAACATTTCTCTTTTAATTTGTGCTTTTAAACACAGGCCAGAATCCCTGTTTTCTCCTCACATTTGCGATTGTTTGAATTGATTTTTGTCCTGTAGGTTTATAGGTAAATACTTGTCTAGGAATTCATTGTTTTGCATTACATCTTATATATTTTGAACTGTATCTGTGTAAAATGGGCTTTAAATTTAATTATTTTCCAATATTCTCATTCCTTATATTTTCTCATTTAAGTTCAGCTTTCTAATTGATTTTAGGACTCTCATTTGCGTGCTTAAAGTTTACTTTTATATTTCCTTTAGTTGTTCATGCCTCACTTGCATACAGAATCACATGTATTGGGATATTTCTTTGTCTGTAAACGTTTATGTGAATCAAAAATAAAATATTGGGGTGGAGAAGTTCCAAGAATTTCAAATTGTATTATTAATAAATTTTTGATATGGAAGTTTTGGATGAAATGCAGTACTTCCTCTATTTATTACCGGTTTGTGGTAGAGAACGTAAAGAACGTTAATTCCTAGCTCTATTAAAGCAAGAACTATTGCAACTTCATTAGAAATCTATAGGAACAACTTGAACAGAATAGAATTTGGGGCTGGTATGTAATCACAGTACCACATTCCCCGACTCTTGTAATCGATCCTCGAGGACACCATGACCTCAGCAGGACAGAATTCTCATACAGGACCTTGAACTTCTATGCCAGATGTTGCAGTAGCGTATCCGGTGAAGGCTCAGATGTTAGCTAAATGGAGTCACTAATATGCATTGAGCGTAACAAATTGTTTACATATATGAGTTGTATTAGTTACTACATGACAAGACGTGAAGGCGTATCGGAAAAAATTCGCAACACAGAGATACCCCAGCTTATCGCACATACACAGCGAGTCCAATGTATGTATAGTCTGTTCAGATATAATCATGTCTTCTGGACAGCGATGTGCCATACATCGGCAGGAGCGAGAAATTGTATCATATAGACACACGCAGCTTCCAATCTCTCTATTTGTGTTTCGTAACTTACTTTACATAAACTTATTAATATTTCACTCTTCTAATCGCCCAGATAAGGCCAGATAAGAGACGATCGCAGCGCTGGTCACCTGAAGGTCAATAGCCTCAAAGCTCTGTCGAGCAATTAATCCCGTACCTGTTCACTGGTGGACATGATTTCATAAATGTAGATAGTATGAAAAAGTTCCGGAGGGGGGCTTAGCACCTGGACCAATGAAAGATCTTTTCTAAGACTGTAGGGGCGTCTTCCGTGAGGGAGGGGTGGGGTGCGAAGAGTCGATGGTGGCCGAACCTAGAAGACACGACAGCAAAGAACAGGTCTGTACAGTTTACAGATTGAAACTCACCCGTGGCAGCTTGTAAAACACTCCCCCCTGCAGGGTTACATATTCCAATTGGTAGCGCGGATTCGGAGCCCGCTCACCATACGGAGGACATATTCCCTGCCATACAACCCCGAGGCACAATGAGAATGAAGGTGGAAAGAAAGTAGATTTAGTGAAGTTAAATGTAAAGGGCGGTGAAGTGGATGGACATGAATTCCATAATACCATAGGTATAAAATTTACCTTATCAGCATTTGCTTAGCGACCTGGGGAACCATCCGAAGAAATCGGCAACGGTATAATTTGCAAAATGCGCAAGAGGGATGGATGTTTAATCAATTGATCAAATCTTTGGTGACGAACTGGTAGAATTCTTGTAGATATATGCCTCGGCGCTCTGGGGCAATGAGTGAAAATTATTTTACTGTTATAGTAGGGAAATAACAACTTTTCTCCTTTAAATATTTTGGAATTTATTCCGCAAAACCATCAATATATTCCATCACAATGCTAAATTTCGTAGATTCCGTCTGTTCACAAAATAATTATTGTTGCATCGCTGAGCTATAAGTTTCTGAAGACTTGCAGAACGACACCCCCCTCCCCCCAAAAGAAAGTCTTACTACGATGGTGATCTTGTGCAGAATGACGCCAAATTATATGAATATCCTGCATTCTATCGCACGATGTTTCTAGAACATCTAAATTAATTCTATTCTATTGGTGCACGTCACAACATTGCGTAATTGCATCATTGTAATGACCAATAGGATCACTAGTGCGTAAGTTGTATCATTCTGTGGCCTCTCCGGTTGTACATTTACTATTTTATGCAAATCACCTTTCCAGAACAATCCAGAACAAATTCCCAAATACCTAAAAAAAATATGTAATAAGCGTCACAAATCCCATGGTTAAGAAAGACCGACCGCGGAGATCGAAGCCATGACCTTCCGCCTCCTCACCCGGCCCAGCCTTGTATTTATTCCGATTACATTGGTAGTGTATATGTAGTGACCGCGATTGAAATAACCCACAACTCCGTTATCTTGTTTGCACCTAGATTGTACCAGTGCATAAAAGAAAAGAAAAAGTCAGGCCTGTAAAATTTCAGTTATATAATTAAAAGGTGCAGAGTGTTAACCAAAAGTGGGAGGAGAACTGGAAATAAACGGTAACAGAGAAAAAAGGTATACATGCGAGATAATTGCAAAACAAGATATGCCTAAAGCGGCATACGGTCATTAAATTTTAAACATTTATTTTTAACATACTGTACTTAAAACTGTAACTTATCTATGTATAAATCACTATCAAAAGTATGCTTAGGTGCTTCAGAAAACTGGAAATATCGGAAGATATCTAAAAAGATCATTTACGTTAAATCAACCTTTATTGTACCTAATTTGAATAAATGATTAAGGACAACTTCAAATCAGAATGAATTGATTTCCAGTACTATATCTACAGCTTGGAGCTAGCCATCGTCATTAATCATAATCACTTCAGTTTGCGGATGTGCAGTGTCATTTTAAGAACACGGTTGCAAGTAACGAGTTATTATTGTGTATGACTGCCTCTATAATTAATTAATTACCCGTTACCTCTATCTCTGATAAAAAGAAAATAATCGTTAACTTCTGTCAGGAAGGATTATAGCAGAGGATTATGATTGCAAGGTAGATACTATTCAAGCATTTAATTAGTAGAATAACATTACAGATTGAAAAGTTAACCAGTACTTTACTGTAATTGTAACATAAAACAACCTATTTTGTTCCCGTATAAATAACATGCGAATTTGGTATCACCTGTCCGTCCATACGTATGCAAAAACTTGCCATTCGGTGCGGTGCTATGGCGCGGTTAAATGCTATGTAAAATAATTTGAACAAACTTTGACTACAAATTTCAAATATGATTGATATTGTCACTTTGTGGGTTCGTAAAATTAAAAGTCAAGTTTGCAGAAATTCAAAATGCTCTTTATTTCCGTAGAAAGACACTGTTTGTACACCCCTTTGCAGCAAACTGACGTAACATAAACCAACACAATCTCTCGTCACTTCCAAACACGTAAATAAATAAAAGAGTTCACTTTCAAATCACAGTTGCACGCGCACAATTATCAGTTCCGATTATGACTGTCCAATTGGCGAGTCGCGGCTTCTTTTTTATACCTCTACTCATTGATCTAGAAATTAAACTGGTCGCCAAACTAGAATGTGATTAACAGTTAGTAACCACATGGAAGAACGCTCTAAATAAATGGGAGGGGACGAGTACGTCATAACGATTGTCATGGTAACGATTAGAGGGACCAATTAGAGTCGAGACGTTTCCATGACAATGTTAGACGCTAAACCTTGGTTGCCGATATTCTAACACGTGCTTAGCATGATTTGCGGGCAAGCGAGTTACGCAAACGCTGCAGTAAATACAATACCTAGGGTTTTATTTCTCTTCTGATAACGCTGCATAAACAGAATGGCCTCACAGTTAGAGATCCTGTGCTGGCAAGTTACTTTACATTTTATTTGTGGCAATTTGCCTTGGTTTCCGTGTGTGTGAGTTCGTGTATCTCTGCGCGTGTTGTGATCATTTGCAATTGTGTTTAATGAATGTTTATGTCAAAATATAGTGACAAGCGAAAACCTGAACGTACTCGGGAACCAACTAAAACTGTATTTGGTAAAGGTATTCCAATTAAAGGACATACACGGGAAATAATATGCTCTGTGAGAGAATACTCCGAAGAGGAGAAATTGAAAGGGGGGTCTAGTATTCCATTCTCTAAGTGTTTGATAGGACTTCCCGTGCTGTAGGTATCAGCAAGGGCATTAAAGTTAAGATTGGGAAAGATAAGTATTTTAAAGAAGAAAGACATTGGGGTATAAATTAGAAACTCCGTAAAAAAAATATGTTAGCTGCATTTTCCCCACTTCATTAAGCATCAAAATGTCACAGGTGTGCCTCTTTTGTTACGACGATCTTTGCATGGATCTGTTCTTGCATGTTCTAGCGTTTGCATGTAGATCCACGACTTTACTATTGTCTTTGTGTACAGCATTATAAATAATTAACAATAATTAACAACAACAACAACAATAATAATAATAATAATAATAATAATAATAATAATAATAATAATAATAATAATAATAATAATGATAATAATAATACAATATCAATTGCAGTCACAAGTGAATCACCTTCGCACGCGTAATCCTATCGCGCTCTCCACGTGGCAGCAAAAAGCGGCAACGTCGCCTCTCTCTCAATACGAAATGTCAATCACTTTCTAGATTGGCGACCAGTATTGTGGAATTTTCTGTAACAATCAAGAAAGCGAACCTTCCAGTCATCTATCTTTATCTGTTTCGGCAAGCTTTTTAGCTCCGCGTTGCTCTATTGTCCCTTTGTGCACGCCGGCCACGCCAGTCGCAACAATGGCTCGCGAAAATATTGATGCAAGATTAAGAGCATTTAAGGTGTAGAATTACGTATAAAATTTCAGCTTAATAACATCACTGCCTTACGAAAGTAAATAGCTATACGCAAGCTGTTGAACTAAATGTATTTAAATATTTAAAATTTGGCTGAGATCGGTATAAACATACGGGAAGAACTGCCACATAATTGTATCATAATTTATCACTATAGCTTAGCCGAACGCTTCCGAATTGATACTAAAAACTAAATATGTTAGCTAAAAGTATATGCGTGATTAACTAAAACTCCGGCGAGATGAAATAAATATGTTATAAGGGAAGAAATCGTGTGATTGTACAGACCAGATTTGATTCCTATTCTTTTTGTGTACACATTTGTGAATCATTGTTACTCTCTGTTTACATATACCGGAGATTTTTGTGGGAGACTACTCAAGGTATTTGAGTAGGCGTTGCTAAATTCAATTCCCTGCCTGAAATAGACGTGCGGAATAACTTGGTTATATGAATGTAGGGAAATGGGTCAGGAAAGAAACTGCGATAAGGTTTTCACGTAAGGTTCTTCATCTTGTTTCAGTTTATTGGACTGTATGTGTTTACAGAGAGGTGAGATCGAGGTTACGAACGCTTGCTTGCAAAACCTCCCTGCTCTTATATAAGTAATGTGTTGTGTACGCTTAAAGATGGTGCAATGCAGTGCAGCCATTGTAACGACCGGTTTTGGGGTTTTGACGCGTTGGTAACCCTTACCTACGCTTGGCAGCGGCATTGTGTCTTTTGCATGCAATGCTCTCTTGGGCAATATATCAGTGCTGGTATTGTTGTATACTTTCTAAGCTTGTGTAAAAGTATGTGTATCTCTAGAG
This sequence comes from Mantis religiosa, assembly GCA_030765055.1. NCBI lineage: Eukaryota > Metazoa > Arthropoda > Insecta > Mantodea > Mantidae > Mantis > Mantis religiosa. The sequence continues at coordinate 127,911,345 of CM060952.1, read as the reverse complement.
TTTGTTCTGTTATAAAGACCACAATTAGCTCGTAACAAAATGGTTATGGATGAATCACTTGTGTAAGCAAACAGTTTTGAGTGTTCCTGGAAGATGTATATAATTAAGTGCACTGATGCTGATCTAACTTTCCGAATGAGGTAATAACTGGACATTTATTTTAAGAGAACACGAGGCTAGAGCTGCGTTTGTTGTGGCTGTTAGCGAATAGCTTTAAATCTTATATAAATTACTATGGTAAAGATAGATACTTCGTTATGCCCGGGCCTTATTGATTACGTCGTTACAACAGAATTAATTATGACTGTGATCTATACAGAAAAAGTACTAATACTTCTAGCAAAGAAACATATTTTTCAATGTCCTATTTAATCACCTTGATAAAGAAGTGTATTACGGAGTACCATTGCTGACGTGTATAACTATCCATCCGGTATTGGTTCTTGTGCATTAAAAAATACAGTTATAACACATTGTATAATTTAAACTCCTAAGAGACTAGTAATATTAATAGTAATTTATTTCCTTTTACATCAACAAATGGAAATACAAAATCAAGATTACAATTATAAAATCATACTGAAATATGCCATATATTCCTAAATCCTGAAAATCCTATCATGTTATCATGTTGCCCACCATTGAATAATAATTCAGCCCCCTTACACCTAACCCTAGGTTTTTGTGTAATGGAGGCCCTCTGCTCCTTTTTACACTTTCTGCCATTTCACCTATCTCACTCTACATTTTTCTCTTAATTGTTCTTAGCCATCTCTCTTTAACTTTCCCTAAATAATTCCCTATATTTCTCCTGTTCTTTTCTCCTTTTACTGACAACATTTTTCTAATTACTACTTCACCCCCCAAACTGTCCCATTTACGTAGCCAAGCCTGCTCTCTCCATATCTTTGTTTGACTACAATTTAATATACAATGGAAATCTGCATTCTCTTCTCCACACAATGGACATTTATCTTGCTCCCTCTCTTGACCTATACCTTTCAAGTTTCTCACTCCTGTTCTCGCCCAAGCCAAACCTTCTCGCCCTAACTTACTACATATATCTATATATCCTTCCCTCCCCCAGGTTATTTTTATTTCTCTATATAATCTTAGTGAGCTTTTGTCACTTGTATTGGCAAAAATGTCTTGTCTGTCAATATCTTCTAATCTTAGCTTAACCTCTTTCCAGAAACCTCTATACCCATACTCTGCATTTATCCAAGAATGACCCATACCTATCTGCTTCAACAACTCATACATTTTATGTGCCCAAGACCCAAGACCCCTAAGAGACTAACATACTAAACAAAATGTACAGAACTTGGGTATTAGAATAGAATCACATGCTTTTCATTGAAAATACCATGTTGTTTTTTTTTTTTTATTGTTCCCGTCTTTAACTCTAATGGTCATATCGGCGGCCGTTCTCCGTCGGAACATATCGAAGGTGTTAACTCGTATTCGTTGGGTTTTAATCAGATCACGCACACATTCACACTCTCATTCATGCTTCCAGACTCTGGAGAAGATGAACAATTATCTTGGTCGGAGAAAAATCCCCACACCCACCGCCCGGAATCGAACACGGCACGCCAAGCACGGCAGGCAGGTGCTCTACCGACTGAGCTACGGGGCCAGCCTAATACCATGTTGTAACTCCACAGTTCATGTAAAAATGAGACAAAAGCCGGAATATAACCGAATACACAGTGAAACAAAAGTAATTTGGAAAAGTGTGCGATACTAATGTCAAAACCTTGTGTAAGAAAATGTATTTATTCGTCTGTATATTGTACTGCATTACCGGTGTGTGCTAAATGATTATATAAAAAGAGAAAATTCTATCCAGTGTAACATCAGAAATTGCTCAAGGATATTATGTGCCATTTCCATAATGTTTAACTTACCGGTCTGGGAGAGAGGAATCTTCATATTCACGAGTTTCGACCTACTTCGTCGTATATTGATGTCAAGGATTTTTGTATTATGCAAAAACTTTGAAGTCGCTAGATAACTAACTGCTGGGCCAAAACTAGTAACTCCATATCTAACATTTACTCAGCTATTCCTACAATTGTCTCACGTCTCAAAGTTACAGGGAATACTAAATGAGGTTAAGAAAAGTCATAAAATATTCATTGATATTTCTTACTCACTTATGTGAATGTATGAGCATTTTCGTACCTTATTAAGAAATCAAAAATTTCCTTTCGAAAGTGTAAGTCTGGCGGGTAAAGGGATTTTTTGTGTGCAATTTACGTCCTTCAACGTTAAGTCATATCGGACGATGAATGAAATGGATGAAATGATGTTCAAATGAGTCCGGGGTCCATGGAGCTTAGAGTTACCCAACATTTGTAAGTCAGGATAAGGGAAAACCTCGGAAATAGCCTTATCCAGATAACTCGCCCTGACCGAGATTCGAACTCGGGACCTTTTGAACGCTACCATCTACGCTACCAAGGCGGGCAGGTAAAGGCAAAAATTTAGAATTTAAAGCTTGTAGTTGCACAGTGATTTCAGAGTCATGTATGCAGGACGGAGGTACGATCAACTAATTAAATGGCCATTTCTGGTTGGTGAGCCGCTCCTGTAACATCGGGCAAGTCAGATACTATGTCATTAAATATTTGATTGCGCTACAAAGATAATGCATTAATTGCGATTAAATAAAGACTATAAAACAGCAATAACAGCTCTTTGCTTTTAAACAGCTGTGATTGGTCCAATTTATTGATATTCTAATAAGATGGGTCAGTGGTACAGAAACTAAATGGTGTAGGTACATAAACCCTTCAATGTGAATTGTACATAAAAACTCAGATGATTCTCTACGCTTGTACAAACTGTCATTACAAATGTTTATTCCTCTTTCTACTTCATGTTAATGAGATAAATTATCTTATCTTATTTTCTTGAAGAAATGATCGCAGTAAGCGATAGTCAAATCTTTTAAGAGTTGGTCGCTTATTGATGGCTTTGAAGTACAAAGCCATGCAAAGCCAAGGGATATAAAATGAATGACGACTTTCCATATGAGAAAAGTATACCATTCCAAAACTCAGACTAATAAGAAATATCTCCGAAATTATTCACTCCACAAAAATATGTATCAGACATATATTGTATGCTTTAGCGACATCTAAAGCTTTTGTGTAGTAAGATGTCTCTTACAGCTTACCAAAATTAGTCCAGAATGAAGAGGACCTCTGAGGACCTTCCCAGAAAATTCAAGATGTACCTACATTTAATTGGTCATGAAAATATATAAAACAATTTTAATTAAAAGTATTAATCATTTTGAATAAGAGTTTTTAAAAAGAGTCTCATGCAAATCGTAGTCTGGAATAGAAAGATTTTTGTGGAAACCAAAATAATAGACAATACGTTTATGGCATTTATAAATAATCCTAATAGCAAGGTGCTCTTGGACCACTGCACGTATTATACTCGTATTGTTATACTAATCGTGTATTAGCTATTTTTTAATTTTAGCCTACAAAGTCACTGAGTTAATTTCAGTTATATGAGACCTAATAATGTAGCAATCCCAGAAGTTAAGACTATGAGATGCTATGTATGTATTTCCGTTATTTAATAAGAATAATCATTTTGGAGACCAACTGCATTTGCATTTGAAAAACAAGGTACTGCGAACTGTAGTTGGATTTTATTTTGTTTCAGCCACTTTGAAACTCGAAACATATAATTTTGGCTGTAACTTAAGCCATTATTTCTTTATATTCACGCGTTCTTATTCATTTGCTTTTTATAAAAGTAGGCATAACATCCATAAATGGGCCTTGCCTATTTACAAGTATCTACTTAAATGAATCACTCTGAGAACAATAATCTAAAACAAGCAAGCACAGTAATTGCATAACTCATTAAGTAGAGCACATATTTCATTTCATCCAGATAGTTACGTCTTAAGACATACATAAATGTAAGTTAAACAGTTCAAAAAGAAGGGAAAAAATAACGTTAAAACTTTGCATACACAAATTGGCGTACGTCATTTGCCGGTGTGTATTATAATAATTTATTCTCCAGCTGCACTAGATTCAGCAAGGTTGCCCTGTGATGGCAGCTCCGAAAAACCGGTGACATAATATGCTGTGCTTCCGATTCCCGCCGATAAGGATGTAAATTCCAACGTCCAATATTTTAACTAATGCAATCAGATTACACGAACTGTCGCAGATTGAATAACAAAAAGAAAAAGTGTAAAAATTACTTTGCTTCAGTCAATGTGGTATGACATACTATTAAACCAATTAATGATAAACTGTTGCCATCTTGTCCAGAACAGAATTCTTTACTTTCTCTATGGTGTACCTCACGTTTAGAGGAAGTATGTTATTATATCCAAAAATTGGATAACTGTAAAACGTTTTATAAATCTTTTAATCCTCCCGTAAAGCAATTTTAGATTAAACATATGCATGTCTGTACGTGTGTGGGAGAAGAAAGAGCAATATTACTTAGAAAGGAAATGTCGGATAATCTTCAAAAAATTCGACATGATCATTTAAAAAAATCGTAATCAATTACTCCTTTTGTGAAATAATTTTCGTTAACTTATTTTGCCAATTTGCTCTTAAAAGTATTTATTAAACTGCTAAATCTTGAAGCTAACCACATGACTAATATAGTAATGAAGCTGTGCATTCTTGAATTTTCTCTAAGTATCATATGAAGTTTTCTATTCATTCTGAATTAATTATAGGTATATTCATTTGAATAACTGGTAAACCTTGAAAACAAATCTGCACGAAAACTGTTGAAGCCATCAAAACACACAATATACTTCAAACATTTCGTTGTGTAATTAACCATTTACGAAGTATTTGTTAAAATTTGATGCATTTTTTTTTTTCAGAATTTAAACATAAGTATTTGAAGTGTCACATTCGTTTCTCGCGATGTCATTCAAAGAGTGTAATTTCAAAGCCAGCAAATAGTAACCCTTCTTAAATATTTGACTGTCCTCCTAGCCTCCGACATTCCCTTGTACCAAGACGAAAATATAATGAAACCATTTCTGCAAATATTTATTTCTATTAACACGCAATAGATAGAAAAATAAGCTTCTGTAAGAGTATTCTTAGAAACAAAGATCGCGTTTATGGAGGTTGTAGAAAACCATGTGAGTTAAACACATCAGGTTTCGAAAATAAATATTGTGGCTGTAAAGTTTAAGAAATATAATTTTTTTAAACGTTGGAACACTCGAATAGCATAAAGACATCACTTTAATATACGAATATATTTAATAATCTAGCACGAAAGACTGTTATTTGGAGTCACTCCACTTTACAGCTGAACGGGATTTTATGCTTGATTTTTTCTTATTGTTGAAATATCACCGACCACAAAAATAAACCTTTTAGGGCACTAGGCTGGGCCGTATTAGTATGATTTAGTTTTTGTGTCATCCGTACTTCCTGCACAACTGTTGCAAATGTTAATGTACGTGTATAGGACAGCCGCATAAAAAGCAACGTAAATATGCAATTGAAGTGGTTTGAGTGCCAGAGTAAATTATTGGAAGATTTGAAATTATTTGTATGTTGAATATTGCAACTAATTCGAGAAGCTATATCCTAAGTTATCCAAATAGGTTTGTTATTCAAATGCAGGACTTCAGGATAAAGAATAAAACCAATTTAAGATACCAGTAATGCACAGGTAAAATTCCTAATTCTCATGATTTTTAGGTTTTAACCTTATTTCACCTAAATAAATCCCCAATGAGGGTTTGACACCTAAAATACCCTAAATTGCTGCTTTCTCTTTTTGAAACGAAGAATATTTTCCCATTTTCATTGTTAATTTGGAAGGTCATATTCGAGAGTAAAGACTGGTCGCAGTGCCGAATCATCTCCGAAAAAAAATAATAAAACAAGTGAAATGCACCCTTAAATGATATTCATCTCAATAAACAAAAGGTGTACGGATAAATCAGTCCAACCGAGCTTCGAATATATTTCCATCTTATCTATATCAACCAAGATAAACACATGCAGAAATAATTTTACTGCATATTACGTTGCAGATACAAAAGGGAAAAAGCGATGTCTTTCCGATGTATGCAGCTAATGTATGCAGCTATTAAAAGCTCATTGAATTATTGTACTCGAAAACTTCCATCGCCTTTTGTGTGTTTGAACCTGTTACCTTTGCCCAATTTATTCCTCTGAGCTACAGGTTATGGCAGGTTAAACTATACGATGTACATAGGAATTTTGAAGTGGACATGAACAAACCATGTGCGTTTTGACCTGCTGCACTGGCATCAATGGTCTACGCTTCAATGACGTCGTGTTTTGTTGAAAGAACGTTTTCGTCATACAAGAATGAGTTGTGTAACAATAGGAAATCGTTTACCCCAGAACATTTGAGTATGTGTGTAACTATTTACTACAGTGCCAAAAAAAACCTACAAAGCAAACAGTGAACTCTATTTTGTGCGTCCTTTGATGAATATCTTTGACAATGTAAAGGTACTTTTGTGAAAGAAGTTCATGAATAAATCTTAAAATAAGTAGCAGAAAAGGAAAATTATAAGTATATGTACTGATAAACAAAACATTAATGAAGCTTATTTTAATAAAGAAAACATAGAAAACCTATTTTAATAAGGAAAAAACTAAAATACTATTTTAATAAAGGAAAACCTAAAAAAACTATTTTAAAGAACTAAAAGAAAATCTAAAATGAAGGAATATTCTACTTAAAAATCCGGGCGCTAGCTATAGGTTTCTTTAAGAATCGTTTTTAAGCGCCAGGACAAAGACAGAACGTTAATTCTCGATCTGATTTGCGCACTTACATCACGTAAACATGTACGATTGTATTAATATCCAGGAAATAAGCTGATCCAGACATGTGCTAGATTAACGAAAGAAGGATCCGCAGAAGTTCTTCGAAATAATTTTACAGTGTTGTAATACAAACATAAGAAGATATAATAATTAATAATTATCAGGCTTCTTTTTCCGGTTTTACTCTGATACAAAACCCTCCATGCCAGTCGTGGCCTTATAGGAGCGTCCTGGAAGAAAAACATTTTAAAACTATTACTTCCATCTAAAACAAACTTAATATGCGCATGTGCACGACCTGACTAGTTAAAGGACGTTCAACTTACAAAAAAGACACGAGCATTCGCCAAAGAAAAACTTGAAAATAAATTTCACCGGCACAACTTGTTTAGGCAGGCATCAGAGTGAGGCTTTAGTTAACCAGATTTTCCACTGTGGATTTGGCAATAGCAGACGCGTTATTTCAATAAGCGTACATAACGTAAATGTATTTGCTCAGAATTTTATGGTTTGGTTATATAAATAATCGTTATTTCTTTATTATATTATCATTTGGTTTTTTGCTGGCTTTTACACAATTATGCAACTTTTTAAGGGCAAAATAATTACTTTTAGTTGGTGATGGAACAAATTCAACCTTATTATCACTTATGCAACGGTGTAGTTACGTGTCTCATTATTTCTGAAATGAAATGTCAGAAATTTATTTTTGTGTACCAAAGTTATGAACAGTCCTCATTCATCGTGAAAATCGTTAATAATGCATTAAATTATTGTAATAAAATTACTTTAGTAAGAATAACTCGTTTTTCATAAATGATGTAACAGTGGGAAACTTGACAATCTCAACTACTTTCTTTATTTTGAACACATATTTTAGTGTCAAGTGCTAACTCTATAAAAACGTAATATAGGACTTAAGATAAATACATGTAGTATGCATAATTTAACATCATTAATAAAGTAATTAGTTTAACTGTACTATATTAATTTCTGCTTAGATGTACGTCAATACCAATATGTCCTAAATACGCATAGCAGTTTTACTCTCATTTCAGTTAAGAAATCGCTTGTATTCATTCTCAGAATTAACATATTAAGAAATAAGTTCGGTAGGTGACAAAGTAAAGCACATACAGAAAGTTCTTATAAAGTAAACATCTGAACGGTCATATCACATAGGAGTCATTAAAACCGATAAAAAGCAACGCACGAAAGTGACTTCTAGGGGGAGGGATCACGGAGAGATGCCGAAGGGTGACCACACCCCGGAAGGACGGGCTTCCAAAAGTTTCCAGATTGTACGTATTGTACGTATTCAAAGTCCCGAACTCAAGGAATCCGATTAAGAGAAACCTGCTCGAGGGGAATCTGTCAGCAGTCCGACTGAAGTCTAAGAGAAACCTTCACATAGCGTACCTCCACCGCCCGCCACAACACATCGAACACCTGGTCATATGATGAGAAAGGAAATTATGCGTACAGGTAATGATGCACATTAAAGTATTGGCAGAAGAGCCATCCAGCTTTCGCCTGAGCCCGGGGAAAGCCAAGAAAAATTCACTGTGATTCCGCGGTCCTCGGGAGTGGTCGCACCCGGGACCTCCTGAACATCGTTGTGGCTTTGCGGCCTATGATCTCCCTGTGTTTCTTATGTTCTTCGCGTGGCTAACAATAGTTCCCTGGGGATTTTAGAATAGAGTTTGTGGTGTGTGTGTGTGTGTGTGTGTGTGTGTGTGTGTGTGTGTGTGTGTGTGTGTGTGTGTGTGTGTGTGTGTGTGAGATCATACTTTTCAAATGAAATATGAAACGATTGCCAAACTTAGGTACTTAAGTTCGCCATCTTTCAAAGATGCAAAAGGAATTTTTTTACAAAAGTCCTTCACCTCGAACTACCCTTTTAATTTCTCAAAAATTATTTAAACCTTTTTATTAAAACAATGTATGCTTCAGATGCTTTGCATAAGCAATAAAGCTCACCACTTTAACTCATTGGATGTATCCAGTAAAATTCTCTATTGAATTTTATATATTATAGTACTGGTAAACCCTGAGAGGGACGGGAAGGAGAGAAAGAGAGCGACAAATTCATAATACAAAACAATGCCGATCTCATACGAAAGAATCTTTAATTCCTTTTTTCTTGGCATTAGCTATTTCCGAAACATCTCTTGCTATTGATTTTTTTTTTTTTTTTTTTTTTTTTTTTTGTTATTTTCCAGTTTAAGTACTATATTACCATTCTTTTGTTTTTCATGAAGTGCATTCAGTGAAATTTTAAAATCAGCATATTATAGTACCAAATTTTGAAAGATTTTGCTAAAGCTTCAGTTTTCTGTATCCTCCTTGTATCCGTTTATTTTAAAAGATAGGTAGTTTGAAGTGGAGAAATTTTCTTAAAGTCTCTGTGTTTGATCCTTGGAAGATCTCGACACTGAAAATACCCAGTTTAGAATTTCATCAGGTGTTTCGTTTCTAAGCGTTTTGTGTTCAGGGAACTTCAAAACAGGCTTTTCATGAGAAATACTGATACTGAACTTAATGAAACACAGTGCCTCCTGTATTTTAGTAAAGACGAAACTACATATATAGATTATATCGCAAATCGAAAGTCTAAATATTTTAACTGAAGGTGCAACTCGTTTACATAATGTGTTGCAATGCTTCATTGTTATAATTCAACCTATTAGTCTCTATGCCAGTCCAACAGAACTTAATCGTTACTCAAAGCCTTTTCTTGTAGCATAAACGCAAAGTTGTACTGGTTACATGAAAATAATGATTTATTGTATTACTAGAAGGAGCAGTAGAATTTTGTGGCTAAATTGTTAAAAGCCACAATGCAAAGAGCAGAATGCACGCCGCTGTTGCCATTTACTGAGAGAGACCGAAGGTTGCAAGGAACTCATCTGTTCCACTTTCTCAGCCTCACAGATGAACTTGACATTCTTTGGTTTATGTGTCGTAACATTTTCTCTCAGGCGAGACAAGATGAATAAATTAAACTACGAAGCTTCCTTTGTTATGTTGCAAACAGAACTGGCCGTACAGCTGATAAATTAACGCTATTGTAGTTACATATTCCTAGTTCGTGCCCCTCCCTTTTGACATACTGTATTCAACTAGAATGTAATTTAACAAGAATTCCTAGTGAGAGAGAAAGAAAGTCATATAATTACTAAAGAAATAGTAGACCAAAACGACATTTTGTGAGGGGACGATCAATCCAAAGATTATTATGTATACTCTATTATATCACTTGTTTGATATAGAACATTTTAAGGGAATCAGAAGATTATGCACATTTAGAAAATATGTTTCAGATAATATCCGCTAAGGGAATATTACACCCGCGACAAAAGAGTTCAAGAAATAAATATAGCAACACTTCAACCTACGAGAAAAGAATATTATTTAAGAGATCGTGGAGGGAAATACTAGAACCAAGAGAAACTGAAGAGACAGATTACTAGACTTACACACACACACACACACACACACACACACACACACACACACACACACACACACACACACACGCGCACACACGCACGCACACCCACACCCCCACCCCCACCCACACACACATATATACATACATATTAGATCGGTCAGCAATAATATATGATTTGCAGATCTGAGAGAACAGATACAAAATAATTATAGAGTAATAAATAACATTGTAGAGGTAGGACAGTGTGCCTCCTCTGAACTAAAACAAATGTGTTATTGCACTCATATAAATGTGGCACTGAACTAATAAAATGGTATACATACTTCAATAGTGAGAATTTACATAGTAGAACAGAAGAATAGAAACGATAAATTGAAACAGTAGATTATTCAGAAGTGGAAGTGTCATCACTGTAAAGCAGGTCCTGTGGTAGTCGTCGCTTCAGTCGCGTTGGCCGGCGACTTCGGACGCCGATGTTATACGTCACAGCTCCTGGGACGTGGCGTAGATTGTAGAAGAAGCGTCGAGCAGCCTGTCTGATGAAATGGTGGAGAGGAAGAAGTCCCAGCTCGAGATTACCAGACTTGAGAAAACCTAATTTAATACGCACGACCGATAAATAGAAGACGCTGGTTATGAATATCGGAAAGAAGAGCTGAAACCACCCAAAGAAGGAGAATCCAAGGAGAGCCAAAGGAGGTACATGAAGAGAATCAGAGTGGACAAACACAAATGATTACGTAGAAGAATAGCGATGATAACTCGCATATCTGGAAATGAGAACCAGTTCCATCTGCTGATGCCAGTCCCTTTAGGAAATAGATACCAATAGGAGGATGCTTTGGATATCAGTTGCATAGGTGGACGTTTAAAATTATAGGAAACAGTCTTTCGTAGTTTCTTATAATAATTAAGCATATAGATTTTTTTGGTGTAATTTACGTCCTCCAACGTTGTCACATCGGACGGTGAATGAATTGAGTGAAGTGATGCTCAAATGGGCCCAGGGTCCATGGAGCTTAGAGTTATCCGACATTCGTCTTTCAGGATAAGGGAACCCCCGAAAAAAACCTTTTCCAGGTAACTCACCCTGACCGAGATTCGAACTCGGGACCTCTTGAACGTGAGGCAGACATGCTACCATCTACGCTACCGAGGCGGGCAAACCTGTAGAAGAAATATAGATTTGAACTATATTGTTAGAGTAGAAGTAAAGTGAAAGAAATACTGTTTTAGATTAGATGAAGTAGATTTAGTTAGTTCGTTAAGGTAGCAAGGAGATTGTCTGCAACATTTGTAAATTGTTTTGTGTAATTTGATTTAAAAAGGACTAAAGTATAAAATGAAGTTTGCATAATAAGGCCTGGTATAGATTCCAAAAACCCAGCTACTAATCATGCAGATTTTATTTTAATTTTAATTTTGTGTTTATGTAAGAAACATACACTGTTGCGGTTTTTATAATTAGGTGTGTTATGTACACTAGCCCAAGCCAGATATAATAAAATGAATCCATCAGTAGTAGGCATAACATTTCTCTTATTATTAATCAATTCAAAAATTTCCTACCATATATGTACACCCATTAAGACTAATACTCATTCGTCTGTTAAGTCAATTTTTATTTTCCTTAGCACTTTCTAGTTAGAGGAAGCTTTTGTTATATTCAACCAAAAGTTTCGATATCAGGATTTCTTTGGCCCGCCTAGGTAGCGTGGTGGTAGCATGTCTGCCTCACGTTCAAGAGGTCCCGAGTTCGAATCTCGGTCAGGGTTGGCCACCTGGATAAGGTTTTTCCGGGGTTTTCCCTTATCCTTAAAGACGAATGTTGGGTAGCTCTAAGCTCAATGTACCCTGGATCCATTTGAGCATCATTTCACCCATCTCATTCACCGTCCGATATGACTTAACGTTGTAGGACGTAAAATGACAAAAAAAAAAAAAAAAAAAAAATCTTTGGAAATGTAGATTTTGAAGTTCCTTAAGTCCAAATTTCTATTTCAGAAAAACGTTTGGTGTATCTTATGTTGAAAGTATAGCTATTTAAGTTCCACATCGTCCAAGAGAATTCAGGAAACATTTTCTGAAAATACCGGATCATTTCTGATAAAAAAAATGAAGTTGTTAGCAGAGTAAATGAAGACTTGTTTACGGACGACAAATTGCTACAGTAGGTACATTACTCGAATTCAATTCACTCACTCAACATACTTGGGACCAGGTTCCCCCCAGGGGCCTACTTCGGTAGGTACGGGTTTGGAGCACCCGGGGTCCCGAGCCAACAGTCTCCCTCGTGTGGGCTCCTCTTCGTGGTTGAGGGAGACGGTCAACAGGCCCACCCACGTGTAGGCCGTGCGTGGAGACCCGTGGAGAAGGTTTTTAGATTCTTGTCTAGTTTAGAGTTTAGGATTTAGTGAACGAAATTTTTAGTAGGTTTTGATTGATGTTTTTTATGTACGTGTATTTTTAATAGGTTTTTTTTTACACTTGTATAGTTTTTAGAAAGTTTTATATCTGGCTTTTGCCATGACTAATTTTTTAAAGGTCGCTGATGACCGCCGTAGTTGAGCGCCCTTTTATATATCATCATTGGGACCAGGTTGGAAGAGAAGCTTTGATAAACCCATGTAAAAATATGAACTGGGGTGTGTGACTCGCCAGAAAACACGATTGAAGAAGAACAAAAAAATAAGCGTGGAGGTAAATTTTATAGACATTTTTAAAAATATCTATGGATGTTTCAATATTTAGGAAGAAAACATTGACAATTGTTGAAAATCGATAATGACGGATGTTATAAACCGATTACAGAGAAAGACATTATTGCATCATGCAGTGTTACTGAAAATGAAAAGAGTATTCCGATTCAAACATGTTGATGAACCATATGTGGTTATGACCAGGGAATTTCATGCTTTATTTAGAGAGGCAAGCCGAAACATTGCAATGGACCTCCAATGTTAAAGCGGATGCGAGATCGCGCTGCTTGTAAGCGATACACTAAACTGAGGCAGTAGGAACTCACTGAATTTTTCACTACCGACTACTTTGTAGTAATATTGTATACAGTGCCAATGCATAGGCTATTACAATATATACAGTGTATGTGCTTTTAGGTGAAAGTGTGCCGATAGTAACTTCTATTCTCCATTAAAAATATTTGCGTGAAGTTGTACCTGTTTTTTATCGTTTTTGCGCCATTCTCTGGATAACCCCGATTTTCGTTAAATCGGGTCAGCCCTGGTCCCAGTTGATACGGCTCAGCGAGGTTCTCTCAAATATGGTTTTTAAGTTTAAGGTGTATTTTTTATTGTTTGCTTCTGCAAATAGGTCGTTATCTCCACTACATTTATTAATTTTGTATGATTTCTTATTCTTGGTAAACTACAAGGGAAGATAAAACTTGAAGATATTCTTAAAATGGGCAACTTTTGTAATAATCTTGTTACATCAGCCAGTTCAAAGATAATCTTGTTTTGATTTGAATTGTCCAATATTTCGTCATTTTTTAAATTGTCACTATTTAATATCACGAAAACAGAATGGAACTTCAGTGTCCACTTTACATTTGATTATCCTTCAATCTCTTGTAATATGTGCCGAAATGTGTAATGAATATATTTCTCAAAAATTTACCTTCATTAATATCAAGTACATGTAAAAACTTAGCTCTTGCAGAAATGTATTGTAGAAGCTATTTAAAAATAAATGATAATGGCTAGTGACCTTAATGTGGTTGTTACACATAATATTTGTTTTGAAATTCTATACATATACTCCTAAACTGCTTATTTGAGTTGCACCTGTAGTCTTAAATCTTTCACAGATATTCAATCAATTCTTTCAATTCTGATTGAATTTCACAAAACTTTTTGTTGTTGTTGTTGTAATTTACGTCCTCCAACGTTAAGTTATATCGGACGATGAATGGAATGGGTGAAATGGTACTCAAATGAGCCCAGGGTCCATAGAGCTTATAGCTACCCGACATTGGTGTTGAAGGATAAGGGAAACCCCCGTAAAATCCTTATGCAGGTAACTCACCCTGACCGAAATTCGAACTCGGGACCTCTTGAACATGAGGCAGACATGCTACCACCACGCTACTGAGGCGGGCAAAAAAAAAAAAAAAACCTTTTGTTTAATGGTAAGTAGTAACAGTTAAGCTAAAACTTTCTATGAAGGATAAGGGAAACCCCGTAAAAATCCTTATGCAGGTAACTCACCCTGACCGAAATTCGAACTCGGGACCTCTTGAACTTGAGGCAGACATGCTACCACCACGCTACTGAGGCGGGCAAAAGAAAAAAAAACTTTTGTTTAATGGTAAGTAGTAACAGTTAAGCTAAAAACTTTCTATGGAAAGCGAAGATGTTGAAATACACAATTATTTATCAAATAAATTTTTTTGCTGCACTAATAGTTACCATATATTTGTTGCTACTATCTTGAATACTCTGTATCCTCTTTACCTTCTACGCAGCAGTATATAGATACTCTATTGCATTCCCTCCAGTAATTCATTGTTGAGGTTTCACATGAAATACACGTTTTAAGGTCTCCTGAATCCAAAAAAAAAAAAAAATGTTTACAGAAAGGCCCATGTGTGTATGGTGTGTATGTACAAATGTATGTGCGTTCCTGCGTGGATGTGAACAGCGATAAATGAAATGTATGTGTTAGGTAAATTATCTAGAAATTGCCTTTTAAAAGGCTTCATACTGGGTGTATTTTGCATAACCGATAAACTGTGAGAGTTAAGGAATATCTTACAAAAACATATAACTCGTTGAAAACATAGTTTATAAAAAGTGCTTATTTTTTGGTAGAGTTATCCATTTCTGAGATATTTCTTGGTATTGTTTTAAATTTTTCAAAACTTACAGTTTTTTCAGTGTCTTTACCTACTTTTTTACTCTACTACTGCTACTAGAGTTGGCATAGCAAGTTACTCAACTACTATTTTTTCTACTTATTTGGTTTTGTTTTTGAGTTACGCTGTTCAAATACGAGATCCATGCCTTAAGAGTTGGCGTGCTTCAAAACCGACTTTTGTGCATAGCAACAGCAAAGAAAAGTAACTCTTTAAGTAATATCCATTTAAATATTAGGCATTTTTAATTCTGAGCGAGAATTAAGATGACAACCAAGCCCAAATAGTACAATAACAATAGGAAGTGGTCTACTATATTCATTATTACTACCATGACATGCCTGTTAATACAGTTTAAAACGATAATAGTGAGGGATTTGATATCCCTTTAACATTTGCAAAACGCAGAATCCATTATGTGTTTACTTTTCGTAGTGTTCTGAACAAACCTTCGAATATCCCTTCAAAAACATACTTCTTATCGAAATCAACAATTTTGAGTTAAATGTGTAACTTTTGCTTAAAACACAGAATGTTTCATTATTTTACGAACATGAAATGATCAAATTTTGATCTCGGAGGTTACGAACAGAAGATAATTGCTTGTCCTGCAATATAGGTTAAGACCCTTCACTAATGGAAACTTGGTAGGTTATGCGTTTAACCTTGCATTAGTTTCAGCCTGCAACTCAGTGTCCTTGACCTACCTCACGCAACGCTTACGTAGAGCGAATATTGTAGAATGGCTAAGTCCATGAGTACTTTACTACGAGGGCTGTTCAATAAAGAATGAACATACTTTTTTTACGGTCATAATTTTTCGCACTAAAATTCAATCTTATTATATTCTGTTAGTCTAATGTGAAACAAACACGCCGTAGTAGTTTCATTGTTGATACTCCTGGTTCCCGCCTGTGAGAACCAGGCAAGTTCAGACATGTTCAGTATCGCCTACCGCTGCAATGGAGGTAACATGCAGTTAAAGTTGATGTTAGAGGAAGATCCGGAGTTTCTTTCAAACGTAATCACTGCTGATGAAAACTGGCTACATCATTTTGATCCTGAGAGCAAACAGCGAAGCTCAGTGTGGAAATCTCCTTCATCACCAATCCCCACAAAAGCCAAAGTGGTTGCTTCTGCTAGGAAAGTTATGGTCATCCCACTCTTTGATATTCATGGAATGGTTTATCAGTATGTTGTACCTGCACACACATCAGTAACTGGACAATACTTCAGGGATGTCCTAAATACATTGCAAGTCCATATTAGGCGAAAAAAAACACATTTCCGTAAAGCAGGCTGGATGCTGCACCACGATAATGCGCGGCCGCATATTGCCAATGTTGTTGCTGATTATCTTGCAAAAATCAACGTGAGGTGCATCCCTCACCCTCCCTATAGTCCGGATTTAGCCCCATGTGACTTTTTTCTATTCTCTATCTTGAAGAAACGTCTTCGTGGGAGGCCTTATCCATCATCAGAAGCAGTGGTGAAGGCTGCGGATGCCATTTTGAAGGATCTCTCAAAAATTGTTTCCAGCATGTCTTTGAAGATTTACAAAAACGCTGGGACAAGTGCATTGCATTCAGGGGAGACTATTTTGAGAAGGACCATCAAAATTATGAGAGCCCTCGTATGATGTATAATAGTAGTTAGACTGACGTAGGTGATCACAGAAGTAAAGCGAAACCAGCTTCTTTCAAGTAAGAAATTATGGGCTATAATGAGATGTAGAGTACATCTAGCACATCGCATTTAAATCATGCAATTAGCTACACTAGTTGCAGTAAGCCTGTATGTGTATTGGAAAGTAATATGCTGCAGTGTGGAAAGAGAACGTAATTCAAAATTAGCTGATTGGAAATACGGAAATATCTATATTCAGTGTGTATAATTTTCTCCAGGAAACGCAATGCAATTTCGTAATAATGAAGTTTTATCAGAACCACTGTGATTAACTGCACGTGGGAAAGATGTTTTGGTATCTCTGACTGGCGAAAGTTAGAAATGAATCGATTCATATTGAATGGAAGCGGGGTAGCATCGAATTTACTCCAGGCAGTGAAGAATGCAGACGATTCGTTGGAGTATGTTAGCTTTTCTTTTAAATCGACAATTTTATCTCATGAATGACGCACATGGACAGCATAGTCTATCAAGTAAGCGTTAATGCGTTGGAATTTATATTGGAACTGCCAGAGTATTTCTTCCACAGATTCTTCCTTTCCTAGCCCGCCTCGATAGCGTATTGGTGGCATGTCTCACGTTCAAGAGGTCCCGAGTTCGAGTCTCGGTAAGGGTGAGTTACCTGGATAAGGTTTTTTACGGGGTTTTCTCTTATTCTTCAAGACGAATGTCGGGTAACTCTAGGCTCTATGGACCCTAGGCTCACTTTAGCATCATTTTACCCATTGAATTCATCATCCAATATGACTTAACGCTAGAGGACGTAAATTACAACCAAAAAAAAATTCCTTTCCTAAAAATACAAAAGATCCGGTAACTAAGCAATTTGTGTTCTTGATACCCTGTACATTTGGTGAGATTTAATCCTACCCTCGAAGATTATTTCGTACTAATGTAACTGATGAAGTATAATAATAATTATTAATAAACAGAGCGCTAACAAAATTAAGTATTGTAACTTTGTGGGTTCGTAGAACTAAAAGGTCGAGTTGCAGAAATTAAAAATCTCCTTTATTTCCGTAGCAATACTCTTATAAATTACAGCAGCATTACGTTACATACACCATCATTCTACCAAGGTCGATCACAATAACAAAGTGACAGCAGATTACATCCTTAGCTCTTGTTACAACTACAGAGCTGCCTGTCTCTCATTTCACAACACTGTTTCACACTGACACTTTGCGAGCCGTCACGTCCTTAAATACCTATTTCGTAAATCGAGACTCTTCCAGAAGAATAAAGAAACCGAATAATCAAGATATTACCAGAAATATCCATTTATCTCAGTTTGTTTGTTTCGGTAAGTCTTTTATCTCAAGCGCTATGTTTATCTGCTTATGCAAGCTCGTTATCTACGTGAAACCTATCAGTTCCTTTGTGTGCCAAGCCGCCTTATCGCGATCGGGTTCGCGACTGTATTCACACGCAACCCATTCTAAGTGCTTTGACTTGTGGACGCTAGCCATACGTTATGTCGAAAAAAGTACATACCCCATTATATGACCAAAACAGGGTTAAACTTTTCTATTAGGGGTCTGTTATCCTTATTAGCAGGTGTAGAAATTTCTAGCCATTAAGGTCAGATAAAGAAATAAGGTTGAGATGTTACTGTACTGCAGGCAGGGACGTCGCAGATGCCTCATACAGTTTATGGCGATTACTTATAGGACTACCATATCAGTTTTACCTGATTGTCACGACTTCTACCGACTGTTGTTTACATACTGTGTCTTGCCCTATGGTTTGAATGTACAATACATATCTTGAAACGAGCTGTTTGAGAATACCTATGGGTTTTTACTACTATTAGGGGGATTTTAGTTTTTTTTTTTTTTTTTTTTCCACCCAAGGCTGCATCAGGTCTTATTGCGCCCTCTTCAGCCAACATGCTTGTTTATGTTGAGGGAGGGAGAGGTGGCTCTTTTTTCATTTGAATCTAATTTGCATAATATGTATTATTTGTAGCGGTTTAGGGAGGTCTGATGCTACAGGGTCGGTCTGAGGAGCAAATCTAGATGCCATTTTATTAGTGACTTCATTTAAATAATTCGAAATTTTCATCATCGTAATAGTTTCCGTTTCTTTTTATAGTTTTCATTTGTGTGTGCTGCTGTTGCGCACCCACACTTACATACAATTAACACCCGTGCCCGAGATGGAACTCAAATTTGCGAACCTCCCCACACTGAATACCAACTCATAACCTTTAATAACCATGGTTATGACGACCGTGTAGTGATTAAAACAATAAGCCAACCTCCTGCATGACGTGGTTTCTATGACCAGATTTCACGTAAAGTTCTGATTATGTGCTGGAATTTCTTCCTTCTCCATGATAAGGTTCGGAGCATCTGGTTTTGTGCCTTTAACAGTGACGGCGTATTCCCAGGGAAGAATGAATGAGCTGACAGGATAGTAAAGGTGGTCGAACTCAGAAGAGACGACCGTAGAGGGCAGGGTTCAGAGCAGTTATAGATGTAGTCTCCTCAATGTCCGAATCCAAATGAACTAGCTGTTGACCGGCCCTTAGCACACTTTCTTATTCCCAAGGGGCAGCTCGACTCCGCACCCCACTGCGGGCTTATATATCCCCTGAGGGGCTCAGGAATCGAAGGCCGTCCTCCCCGAACTGGCACGAGGAGTTACAGAGAGCAAACTCGTTGCCATGAAGCATCAAAACTTCCACTACTTACGAGCCTGAAACAACCAACAAGGTGAAAGGTGTAGTAATATGAGAAGTGAGTTTAAATGAAGTTCCTGGGATGTAACTATCCTTACTAGCATTCACTTTGCGGCCCAGGGAAACTGCTAATGAAACCCATGGTTTAGGACCCGAACCCACGACCTCTGGATTGCGGATCACAAGTGTTGCTTCATGAGTCATCCCGCATTGCTTACAGCTGACAGTTACGTATGAATCAAAGGGACACTGAGTCAGGATACAGATATTAGTTTTCCTTGTAGTTATTAATAGTTCGTGCTCGCACTGATTAATAACAAAAGTAGCTTAGAAACAAGCCACTTTCATTAAAGTTACACCCGCTTTAGGTGTTTTAGAGGTAGATACCGATGTTATTATGACAAGTATTTATTATTATTATTATTATTATTATTATTATTATTATTATTATTATTATTATTATTATTATTATTATTATTATTATTATTATTATTATTATTATTATTATTATTATTATTATTATTATTATTATTATTATTATTATTATTATTATTATTATTATTATTATTATTATTATTATTATTATTATTATTATTATTATTATTATTATTATTATTATTATTATTATTATCATTATAGTCAAATTAGCGGGATATAGAGATGATGAAGGGATTTAGAGCTTAATTTGAAGGTATCAGATGTGCCTTACATCGCCGAATTCGTATCTAGTCATTCATATTACGTTTTATACCGGATCTGTATAACGTTAAGTAGCACTGAATGATACCTTAAATATACAGTTTAAAGCATACCTTATTAAGAAGAAGCCGCTATGGCGCTAGCTTATCGGGGCGCCAACTGATCAACCGACAGACCGACCAGTGCCCTCGGCGAGTATAACAAACACCAGATGCTTTATCGAGAGATAACGGGATTGTCGTTCCTCCTAACTTCCGAACATTCTAAAGCTCTGAGGAAAATTTCAGGGCTGCATAAAGGGATTCAGTGTTTCTGGTGCGTTCCCTGCGTGAGATTGTGGCGCTAGGTGTATCTCACAGTGAGTTCTGCTTCTACGAGACATTATTGAAGTTCGGCGAGTGAGGTGAACGGAAGAAGAGGCGACTTCACACGAGTTTCACCTGCGCAGTATCACAATACTGAAGTGACAGGAATTAACAGCGAGATTTCAACTAGGTCATTTCAGTGAAGTGTGACATTAAAAACTAGGCGCAGTCATAGTTTCGCTTTGCACTACATCGCAAGAAATAATGGTGACTTAGCACTCACTTAATGAGTATTGAACATTCAACTAATAGCAATGAATATCTCAGAAAGTGTTAATGTCACAAAAGAAATAATTTGACATAAATTGCGTGTTTTAATAATGTAATTAGATTTTGTTCCTTATTGCTTACGAGTTATACAAAATCATTTCAGAATGAAAACGACTTCATAGTCCATTCGCAGTAAACTCGTTATCATTTTAGCCATAGTGCATGTGTATTAAACATAGCCATTTTAATCGAAATCGTTAGACATTTTGAGAAAAGCAAAAATAATGAATAATTTTGCATGTAAAGCATAGTTTGGAAGGGGGAAGAATTTCCTTGAAAATCTTGATTTTGGACCCTTCGAAGTTGCTCTTAAACATAAGTTTGTTATTAAGCACTTTCATTTGAGTTGTGAATCTCTCTCTGTCACCCCTATCCATAAACTTTTTTCTAAAAATGCTTCTTCAGTTAAATTTCAATCTCAATGTCACTCTCTGTCACTGTTTTTGATGACTGAGGACACAAGCGATTTGCTTGTGAAATCGATTTCTATTAGAAAGCAGGAAGAAGTATTAACATCGATTTTCTTAAGATAAGTGTAGCCTTAGTAGCAAATATTTATATTTGTGTAAAATTCAATCTTATATTTTTGGGAGGGGGGCAGTACATTATTTTCTCTAATCGCTATCCTTTTTTCGTTTATAGCTTTTTTGAACTTCCGTACAAAATCTGGTTTGTATATCTGGCTGTGGTAATATAAATAATTTTTATAGAAATTTCATTACATATGCATCTCTTTGTGAATATAAAAGAGCCACAGAAGACGGAGGGAACGCTGAAATTATTACAAAACGGGTCGCTGTATGCTGAGCTTGCAATTCGTACCCTTTTCACTACATCCAGCTGTGACACAGCACTTCAAAAGATCTGAAACATTGAATTTTAAGTTTTGATTTTTTAAACAATTTATATAGGTCGCAGAACTCCTAGGTCTTAAAGCGACCACATTGATAATTACAGTATTACAATAATATTACAGCACACTGTGAGAACCAAAAGTCACTTTGACATAACATGACAAGAAGTTGGATTCTGAGAGCTATATACAGTCATATAGACAAATTTCCTTAAAGAACGTTAACAAATTAACTAATTTTTTGTTTCTGTAAGTGTTAATAAATGTTATTTGAAATATTGTGTTTTTTTCTGGCATAACTGTATTTTGTGCACTGAAATACAACATGTTTAAATTTGTAAGAGAGCATATACATACATCACAAGATGGAGGTGTTTCTTTTGACAGTAAGTAGGAATGTGTTAGTTGTGATATCCTATTCTTAGTATTTCAACTTGATCTTTTCTCTGGCATTTATTGTAGAATACACTCTGGCTATTTATTGACCTTATTTCATGAAGTTTGCTGGTAGATGTGTTGTTCCAATGGTTTTGTCACATTGCTTTGAATTTGGAGGCTGTGACCGATGCAAGGTCTCGATGAGGTGTAGGGATGTAAGAGGTGGACTGGATCCTTTGCAATAGCTCTGGCTTCCTTGTCAGCTTCCTCATTACCTGATATACCTTTGTGAGATGGTATCCATATGAAGATTATGTCCTTACCCTTAGTTCTCAGATTATGGTGTAGTATCTGTATATGTTGAATTAATTTATCTGTAGTCCAGGGGTCACATATTGCCTTTTGAGAACTCATGGAATCAGAAAGAATGATGAAATGGTTCTTATCAGAATTTTGTATTTGTAGCGTGGAATGTTTAATTGCATAAAGTTCACAGGAGAACACTGAGAAGTCATTTGGAAGCTTAAAGGAAGTAACTTTATATGTAGATATTATTGCACAGCCACACCCATCTGCAGTTTTTGAGCCGTCAGTCTAAAGTGCACAGTGTTTTGGGTATTTACTTATTAATTCATGAAATAAGCATTTAAACTCAATAGAGTTGGTGTCTCTCTTAATCTGGTTGGCCACATACAGTAATATGTGTGGTTTAAACAGTGTCTAAGGTGGAGAGCTGTGAATTCCCTTGGTTATTGTTAATATAATATTAATATGTATTTCATTTACAATATTTGGTAACTCTTAGGTGTGGTGATATCTGCTCTGTTCTGGATGTTGTGTATTTATCTTTATATTTCTTAGAGGTATTTCAATGCAGGTGATACACTGATTGCTGATACTCTTAGAGCATATTGTACTGTTAACTGTTTTCTTCTCATGTATTTCATTTGTCTCAATTTGTATGCTGATAGTAGGACTAGTAAGAAAGGCTCCATTTGCAATTCTTAATGCAGAACAATGAACAGTATCTAACTTTTCAGAGCAGATAAAGATGCTGAATCTTTCTAGAATAAAGGTTATGATTTCCATACAGTTGTGTATACTAAATAATTCTTACATATAAAAATCAAATTAATCTAGTTCTATAGCATGGTTTTAATGATTTGGTATTAATGTGACAGATAAAATGTGACCTTAAACTTCTCCGCAATGCCTTTGAAGTTCCCCTTATCCGTATTGAATTTTGTATAGTTATTACATGTAATTGGTAAACCATAAAGCACCACAGCTTACTAGAGAACAAATGTAGAACTCCTATAATCTTCTATGGAATTTATGCCCAGTTAACCCTTTCAAGTTATTAAAAGTGTTCCAGACATTCCTTGTTATGGTTACGTTTCCCAATTTTGAAACGCGTCACTTAGTACTGGGATTATTTTTACCATCTACGGCAAGTGCAAAGTTTTTTTTTTTCGTTTTGTTGACTCACAAATCAGAAACAGTAGGGGATCTACGCAACAATGTCGTTTTGACAGGTCTTCAGCGGTAATTGATTCGTTGTAAACTGACAGGGATTATGAATTAGTTTAGTCAGTAATGAATATCTTGCCCATGAAGTAAACAGCAAAGGCTTTTTTGTTGTTTTTGTTGTTATTTTGTTTATTCGGTGATCGATCAGCAGTGCATGCTTTACAGATCCTTGTTAACTAATTGAATTTTTATGAACTATATAATAACATGTAAGGAAAACCAAGTTGGCTCCTATTATCTACTAAACACTGTGAAACAAGGATGACACACAAGAGAGGGAAAAAAAAAGAATGTTAAAAAATCAAGTACTCAAAGAGATAACAAGAACAATGTTCATTTTGAAACAATATTCATGGTGTTTCATTCAGGGTCTACGGAGCAGATCCTGTGGTAGTCGTCCCTTCAGGCGTGTGGGCTGGGGGGTTCGTACGCCATGTCATACATCACAGCTCCTGGAACATCTGGCAGGTTTGAGAAGAAGCGAGAGGCGATCTGACGTATGTACTGGTGAAGAGGAAGGAGACCAAGTTCTTTAAGCAAAGACTGATACCGTAATAATCCGAGAAGGGAGGGTAAAGCAGCATGCAATAGTTCAATAATGAAAGAGAATGCATATCGATAACCAAATCAAATACAAATGGGATTTAATTTGCTTGTAGTTCTGACAACGTAAAAGCCAATGTCAAAATTAAATCGAATAAACATGTTCTAAACGCAGATTCTATTACAATTTTGGATTCCTCTAGTTGTACCAAGCGTTCATTATCTTATTAATGACTTATATTACAGATGTTTGTTGTTATTTGTTAATTTATTCCGACTTTTGCTGTTCGTGATTTTCGCTATTGTTTTTAGGCAATAGCCAGTTTAAGTTATCTATAAATAAACTACAAATATCGCGTGCACTACAAGAAACATTGCTCAGTGAATCTGATGTTACGGCGCACAGAATAACTGCTAGAGTTTCCTCCAGCTTGGGCTATAGAGAATTCAAGTGGCTGCCATGTGACATGGCCGCCTTGAATAATTTCTACATTGAAGAGTCTAATGTGTACATAGTAGAACTAGTTCGGAAAAGTTAAAACTTTGACGTCTTTTTGTCCCGTTCCGAAGATGAGAGGAAGCTTTCGCTAATTGTCGTATGTATAATGCGTGCATTTTCAACTTTTTCTGGTTACCCTTCTCGTTTATTTTGAACCAGTTTCAAATATGGTTTAAAAGGTAGACGGATTTCAGCACCATAGCCATTACATCCACAAAGAAGGTATGAGGCGTGACTATTGTTACCAGGTGCTCGAGTGACGTCTGGCCACACCTGTGGAGTGTAAGTCGGGACCTTTACCTGGATTGTCGACTGTGACCACATGCGCGATGTTGCCAGGGAGCGGCGCAAATGGGAAACTGTTCAGAACTCGGATTATTTCAGCTGCGGAGTGATGTTTTGCCAAAAGAAATCCTATAACTGCGCGCACCTCACACATGGCGGGATTTTCTTTGTGGCGTTCATGTTTTGACGTTACATCCATCAAACTCGTTACAGTATGATGCTTTGCTTTGCACAGTTAGAAACACTGAGCAGTGCGTACGCTGATATGTAAATGACGGCGCTATCTCCACCACTACTCGCACTGCGTCATAGATTATGCCACGCACAAACTGCGGTTACTTTCTGGACCTCCCTCGTAGATAGGTGTAGATTGAAGGGGACTGCTCGCACACTTAGACTTACATACATCAATTACGGCTACCACCCCTAAGAATAAGTGAAGGAAGCACAAAGAAGAAGGAGGCTATAGATTAGGAGGAGGCTGTATAGGCTGCAGGCGACAGATCACAGAGGCTCGTGAAAGTTCCCAACAATTCCAGACTCGAAGACGCGTCTCGCTGCTAGAACAGCCTAGAGAGAGCCATGAACGGTCAAGGAGTTCTGTGCTGTCCACAGGATGTATTTTGTCCTTTAATCAGGCATCCGTGGTATCTTTCTGGCACCGCCACACGCCGCAAAACTTAGTAGTAAACCTAACTTAAATGAGAGATAAAGAATGAAAAGCGTATTAAATGAAATATCACCATATTTGCCTATCGAACAGGGAAAACTGGAAAATCTGAAGGTCAAGGTGAGCGGTTGACTAGAAACAACCGGAGTAGAGTAACCGTACTTCCATAAAGTCCCTGTATTTAAAATAGCTAAACTTAGAGGCGAGTCCCATCCAGTTCAGTTAGAATGGTATGAGGTTTGACGTTGGTGCGCTATTCTAAGAGGATTGGAGAAGCTTATCCAAATCATCATCCGCTTCGCTCGTGTAAGGAACAATAACAATCCCACATGATAATGTCGCCAGCTTATCCCCTTCCCTCTTATCCTGACTTCCCCGCATCAGGTAACCACACACAGTGCCCGCCTCGGTAGCGTGGTGGTACCATGTGCACCTCACGTTCAAGAGGTCCCGAGTTCGAATCTCAGTCAGGATGAGTTACCTGGATAAGGTTTTTCCAGGTTTTCCCTTATACTGAAAGGCTAAATGTCGGTAACTCTAAGCTCTATGGACCCTGGACTCATTTGAGCATCATTTCACCCATTCTATTCATCGTCCGATATGACTTAACGTTGGAGGCCGTAAATTACAAAAAAAAGAACGAAAGAAAGAAAGAAAGAAAGAAAGAAAGAAAGAAAGAAAGAAAGAAAGAAAGAAAGAAAGAAAGAAAGAAAGAAAGAAAGAAAGAAAAAAGAAAAAAAGGCCACACACAGCTTGGTCACGTACAGTATTACCTGGGACAAATCTCTTGGAGCTTTGTTTATGTGCGGCGGTAGTGTGTAATGGCTGGCTATAGGCTGCATAGTTTTGTGACGCATGAGTACCGCAATACAGTGTAGTGTCGTATCACAAAGTAGGTGTGTCTATAATAATTTTCAAACATGGAAACTTCGGAAAAGGTCACTTCGGGATGTTGTAGCTCCCAAAGCAGAGCGATTATTTATAATAATTCAGAACGTTTTCCAGTTCTACACACACGAAGGAAAAGCAAAACGATCTAGCTTTTCCTTTACAAAGAGCAGTGGCTAGAACGATAGGATAAAGGATAATAGGATAAAGTGAAGCCACAATATAGAGAATCGTTAAACAGTTTGAGAAAACTAATGTTTCATTTACATGAGTTATTTATTACTCCAGGAACACAACGTAATCGGAAAAAGAAGTTTCAAATGGGTGATTTCGATAAGTGCGCCTTTCGCAGAACTTTTAGAGTATTATGAAGTACGTAAACAAATTCCAACTGTGAAAAAGTTATGTTATGCAATAAGTGAGAAAATTAATTTCAGTGTTGTACAGAAAACATTCTGGCGAGTATTAAAGAAAATGTGATTTCGTTTTTAAAACATATTTGAATATGCATCACATTTTAATGGAGCTTCAGGATATAGATTGCTGCCTAATCATTCATTTCGATTTAAACCCGATTAAACTGGTATGGAAAATTATGAGGCAAAAGTAGAAAAAATGTGTTATAAGACGCACGAATAACCAGACAGTGCTTAAGTGATAACACTGAAGAGGATTGGAAAAATGCGTTCATCAAAATTAAGTCCATAGAGTAAGAGAATAGAATAGGAATAGAATAGGAACGAATAAGAATGGCATCGAGATGCCATGATGGAAGAAGAAATAGAAAAAATAGTAATCAAATATGGATTTGGATAGCAGTGATGAAGAGGAAGAGGAAGCAAATTCTTAGTTGGTTTTGTAGTTTCCAGAGATAACAACGGCAGTTTTACAGACATAACAGCTAATAGCCATCCTTTATACGAGATTGCCATACATGGAAGCTCAAGCAGAAATTGGAATCTTCCCATCAGAATTAAATAAGTCAATTCTGTTCTGCTCCTTAGTACATTTTCTACATTCAGTTAGTACATATTTTTGTGACCTCTTATTTACCTCTCCTCCCCTCTGATAGCTAATTAGTCGTGCGCTGTAAACAATGCCTTTCGCGCATACAGGTTTGCGAGCATGAGGCTGAACGGCTCGCATAATGGTATCGCCGCCATTGCCATGGACTTTATGGAAGTGCGGCTGCTCTACCTCCCGAATGCAAGACTCTCACGATACAGAAGGGCCGCCTCGCTCGGTCTAACTATAGGTGAGTTATGGAGAAAGTAAAATAAATAAAGACCATGAAGACACTTGATTATGTTTTCAATAAGTTTATGAAATGGCAAATGGCACGATGTTCCGGTAGTTGAAAGGAGCAACTTTAGTTTTTCTTATATAAAGCACTGGGATAATCCCAAAAAAGGCTTGTGCGTAGTTGTCATTTGTGTCACGCACGATTTGCCAGGTTAGGTTTGTGTTGAAAGCCATTACACAGAGCGGTATTCCTACATTCCTCTCGCAGCCTTAGTGACATTAATGACTACACATCATGAATTACTAAAGATATAGCCATAAATGCTCATACTATGGTAAACAGTATCGTGTTTTTCTAGATATATACTCGTATACTCGTGAGAAGATGTGCTATATTTATTTAACAATTTTTACAATTCTTACAGCATGGAATCTGCAGATGTGGGCAGAATTGAAAGGCGACCTTGTTTTTCTAGGCGTGTGCACTACATCACATCACCTATTAGCCTTCCAGCTTCGACATTTGGCGCTACTACTACGGAGTTGAGATTAAAAAAGAACAAAGATTACGAATCCATTTCATATTTCGCTACAAAATTAGCCACAGTAATACAACATGTATTCGAATCGATATTAGGGCTCAATATCTCAGATATTGTGCTAGCTAAAACAAATACTGTAATGGCATATACGAGGGCTGTACAATAATGAATAATCACAATTTTTTTGACAACGTACCTTTACTCATCCTCATAATGTTCATGGTCCTTCTCAAAATAGTCTCCCCTGAATGCGATGCACTTGTCCCAGCGTTTCTGTCAGTCTTCGAAGTTATGCTGCAAACCATATTTGAGAGATCCTTTAGAATCGCCTCCGCAGCCTTCACTACTGCTTCTGATGATGGATAATGCCACCCACGAAAACGTTTCTTCGAGTTAGGGAATAGAAAAAAGTCACATGGGGCTAAATCCGGACTGTAGGTAGGGTGAGGGATGCATTTCACGTTGATTTTTGCAAGATATTCAGCAACAATATTGGCAATATGCGGCCGCTCATCGTGGTGCAGCATCCAGCCTGCTTCACGGAAATGTGGTCTTTTGCGCCTGATATGGACTTGCAATGTTTTCAGGACATCCCTGTAGTATTGTCCAGTTACTGATGTGTGTGCAGGTACAACATGCTAATAAACCATCCAAGAATATCAGAGTATGAGATGACCATAACTTTCCCAGCAGAAGCAACCACTTTTGCTTTTTGGGGGTTGGTGATGAAGGAGATTTCCACACTGAGCTTAGCTGTTTGCTCTCAGGATCAAAATGATGTAGCCAAGTTTCATCAGCAGTGATTACGTTTGAAAGAAACTCCTTTCCTCCTCTAACATCAACTTTAACTGCATGCAGACCTACAAACGAATGTCCTTTTTTTGTTCGGGAATCAACAGTCTTGGAACCCATCGTGCACAAACACGTCTCATGTGTAATGTTTCTGTCACCAACGTGTGGGTGGCACCCAATGAAATGTTCAGTATTTCAGTAAGTGATCTTAAGGTAATTCGTCGATCCTCTCTCGCAATGGCAGCAGCAGTGTTGATATTTTCTTCCGTAAGAGCAGTAACGGGAGTACAGGGTCCACCTTCCTTTGAAATTGATTGCCTGCGCTCTTTAAACATTTTAAACCACCTTCGAGCTGTGTTGTAGGGAGGAACAGACTCTACATAGGCCACCTATAATATTGTATAGGCCTCAACTGAAGATTTGTTGAGACGAAAGCAGAATTTCAAAGCCGCATATTGTTCCTCGCGTGTTACCTCCATTGCAGCGGTAAGCGATACTGAAAATGTCTGAACTTGCCTGGTTCTCACAGGTGGGAACCAGGAGTACCAATAGTGAAACTACTACGGCGTGTTTGTTGCACAGTAAGCTAACAGAATATAATAAGATTGAATTTTAGTGCGAAAAATTATGACCGTAAAAAATTATGATCATTCTTTATTGAACAGCCCTCGTACATAATTGACCTCAAATTGGCTGAAAGAAACATACACGCTGACTTTTTAATTTGTATTTCTATGTTAGAGATTTAAAAGCGGAATGCAGCCATAATCGTACCGAGACCAGTAATGGAAATCTTGTTTTATATTTATATACTCGCTGCGAAACAGCTACTTCGTGATGGAAAGGTTTTAATTGGTGTTTGTCATATTAAAGACCGTGCTACTTTTTAATGAACATAGATTATTGTTAACTAACATGTTAAACCTTGAATGAATTAAACGTGTTTTAATTATCTACAAGTAGATACATTGAAGTACATAGCTACAAGTTTTGCCTTTTGGCATTAGATTTATATCCATGAATTAAGACTTGATTGAGGTGACTCCGCGGAAGTGGGTACAGCTTGCATTCGGGAGATCCTGGGGCACACCAGCCAATTGGATAATTTTATCTGCGGTATTTTCTATCGTTTATTTCATTATCGTATTCTAGTTTCTTGTTCCTTACCGCCATACCAGGATTGGATTGATCACCTGTCCTGGATGTGCTATTATGATCCCAAGTTTGCTTCCTCCTCGACGGGCTGCTGACCCTATGCCTTGACTCTTAAGTCCTTCAGAGTTAAGCCCAAGAGGAGGTAATCTATTACAGAAGAAGATGAAGATCTGTGAGTCACTCTCATGAGCATGCTCACTGTAATATCATGTTTGCTAGAAAAATATCTTAATAAAATTAAAAGAAAACTTGGGGAAGCTCATACAAATAATTATATTACACAATGTAACTGTAAAACTCC
Source organism: Mantis religiosa (assembly GCA_030765055.1). Lineage (NCBI taxonomy): Eukaryota > Metazoa > Arthropoda > Insecta > Mantodea > Mantidae > Mantis > Mantis religiosa. The sequence continues at coordinate 127,880,807 of CM060952.1, read as the reverse complement.
AGACACGTGTATAAATGTAACCCATTATCTTGAGAGCAAGATTGAGGAGGAAGAATGAGGTAGGTTCTAAAAATGCTATTCCTTTTCACATTGCCATCAGCAAATTGGAACATCATTTCCTGTTTGGTCCTACCCAGTTCATCCGCAAATCATTCTTTGTCCTTTGAAGTCTCTACCTACAGAAGACATTGCTTTAATGATTGCCAAATGAGTAAAGATTTATAAAAAATCAAACTTTATACTGATCTATGTAATAACAACGGAACCGTTAAGGTGTTATAAAAGAATATTAAGATGAATGCTAAAGAAATATTCGTGAATGTAATTTATTTTAAAACAAACATGTAAGATTGTTTTATATGGATAGTTGCTAAAATGATATGACGAAATTTGCCATTTACAAAATCTGAAGCCCGATTTTAGAAATTTGTTCTTCAACATTAATCATTTTTTGTAAACACAAACACAATAGAGGTGCATTTTCAAAACTATAGTCGTAACTACAGAACTATCTTAAGTATTCAAAAGTCTATTTCTTTCTTTGTGGATCTTTAAAAAATGTATGCTGAAAATTTCAAATGGAGGATGAAAAGTCAATCCTGTGGAAGATTTGCAAAGATGAAAAATAACCGGAATTAAGTTCTTGGTTTATTCCCTCCAGTTTATGGAGATACTCATCACAGTTGAAAGGTATTATACGAAAGTTTCCATCTCATTAGCAAATAAAAATTATTATTAATGTACAAGGTTTTAAATTTTTACTGAGAGAAAAAGGGAAGAAACTGACGGAAGAGTTTAATTAAATTGCAGCGTAACATTCCCTTGAAAGATGATTCTTTCGTTTCTCATGAACTCAAGGCTGTCTTCTTTTTGAACAGTTTAGAACCTTCTTGCACGTTCGTTAATTAATGGTTTTCCTTGCTTGTATTTATATCATTATTTATAGGAAGCATAAAAGTAAAATTTCATGTAAAGAGCCTATAGAATCTCTGGCGATCGTGTAACTGTAAAATATAACGTTTTTTCAATAATAATCTTGCTTTTAAGATAATAAACTGCTGAAGTTTTATAAAATCTCATAAAAAGGAACATTTTAACTAACGTTTTCAATCATATTAATTGCTATATAATTCATATACCATAATATAATATTAATATATGATGTATATTAAGCTCCTGAAGTATGTGTTTTTCGAAGTTTTTCCTTACTTTCCTAAATTTATTTCGTATTATTCACTGGTTCTTCTATTTGAGTTTACTTCCTGCAGGGATAACCGGCGAGCCGAGGTGATACCCGGCTGAGAATTGGGCACACACGAGCGACTCATGGCCATTTGTTAAGAGGGGAACCGGCCCCTGTGTGTGCTCCGTGTGCAGTACGCCTCACTGTGCGGCATGTATTACTCGACTGCCCGCAGTACGTCCGCGTTCGCCAGTCAGTAGGCTTGGGGACTAACTTGCGGAGTGTTTTAGGGGACGACCCAGTGGCCGTGGTTAAGACACTGCGGTTTGTTGCCGAAATCGGTTTTAATAAACAAGTCTGACTTGCATTTTATATTTGTTAATTTTAGAGATTTTAAATTGTTAGTCTTGGGATGGGTTTTTTTTATGTACTTTTAATAGTTGAGTGTTTTTATTTTATTTTACATTTTAGCTTAATTTGAGTAGCTTTTAGGTTTTAGTGTTGACTTCGGGCCCAAATGACCTTGTTGTCGGCGGGCCCTAAAACACCACACACTCACTCACTCTATTTGAGTATAAAAGTCTATTGGATACTTGGGCATTCGTTCTTGACGACTGACCTTCAGCGGAAATCCAGTGAGTTGGTCCACCCTTAATAAACAGGTGAGCTAATATTTTATGTTACGATAATAAACAGTTCTATTGCGTTTGTGTATACCGTAGACTGCAAAAGTTTTGTGCGGTACGAATATATGCATGCAGTGTTTTAACGAGTGCTAGCCCGCCTCGGTAGCGTGGTGGTAGCATGTCTGCCTCACGTCCAAGAGATCCCGAGTTCGAATCTCGGTCAGGGTGGGTTACCTGGATAAGGTTTTTCCGGGGTTTTACCTTATCTTGAAGGACGAGTGTCGGTTAACTCTAAGCTCCATGGACCCCGGACTCATTTGAGCATCATTTCACCCATTCCATTCGTCGTCCGATATGACTTAACGTTGGAGGACGTAAATTACAGCAAAAAAACCGAGTGCTAGTTATGTAGTTACGTTTTATTATAGTTACTAACGTGACAATGCCTCCTACAGTGTCAAAAATAAAAGGCAAAACTAAACATAGTAATGGTCGCGAGATTATTGCTAATATTTATGAGTATATTATGAAGGAAGAATCCAAACAGCTCACAAGCATGTGTGTAAACGCACATCTCACTGCAGACTGTACACTCTCGATACCAAAGTTCCCGTAAGAGGTGATAAGTGACTTACAACCCAACCTTTTCATACATTTTCATTCGTCAAGAACAAACGCGCGACCTGTATTTTTCCTTTACAAGTTAATACATAATATGATTAGTGATGCTAATCTTAGGCAAGTAATGTGTTTTTGTGTTTCAAATGTTGCACCTAATAGATTTCGTAATTTTGTTTCTTCAGAAGGTGAATACTGGCTTACAATAGTTTTCATCTATGCCTAGAAGCCAATCATTGTACAATAAACTACGTCCTTTAACCATTGATATATTTAGTATGAATATCAGAAGATTTGGTTGATCCCGTGATTCTTTATTACCATGATTAACTGTTCTATTGTACATGTTAACCAATATTGCCAATTCTTCTTTCTCTTTATAATTAATTTTGTGGTGCTTCACGTTGTTTCAAGTTTTTGTTCACTTAATTTTGTATTCAATATGATATTGAAATAACATTTAAGTGAGCACTGTAGTTGGGGCAACCTGTTATGTTCACAGAATACATGAATAAATCATTAATCAAAATCGATGTAATTATGCTCCAATGATCCCTGGAACCATAGAATTACCCGACATTAATCTTTCAGAATAAAGGAAAATCCGGAAGTAACCTTATCCAGATAACTCACTCTGATCAAGATTCCAACTCAGGACCTCTTGAATATGCTACCATTGCAGAGGCTGCAGAGGCGGGCAGATCAACATTTGAATTCTCTGCTTGAGAACTATAATAACCCATGACGCGACAGCCCTTAGAGGATCAAGGCCTACCAACCCGACTCCCAGCCTTACGCCCACTTACGCACGACAGAGGTGGACGATCATCCAACCGATACGGGGAGATGTCAACATCTCGGCATCCCCCAGCCGGAACGTTGGTTTCCGTGACCAGGGCCGCTTACCTAGCGTAAGCTCCTCACTTTCCTCACGAGGCTGAGTGAGCACCGGTCCTATACCCGGGACCTAAAATCCCCACCACATGAGTGGGATCGAACCCAGACCGCTTTCCGTGGCCAGGGACCAAGGCATGCTGCCTTAGCCCGCTACGCCACGGCGCAGGACACTGCTTGAGAACTGGTGTTTTATAAATTAGTATTAGTTATCGGTTCTATAAATGCAGATTTTCAAAACACAGTTTTAAGTTTTGATGGGCTGATCTTTGTCCTTTTTTTTTTAATTTACGTTCTGCAACATTTAGTCATGTCGGACGATGAGTGAAATGGGTGAAATGATGCTCAATGCGTCCGGGATCCATTGAGCTTAGAGTTACCCGACATTCGTCTTTCAGGATAAGGTAAACCCCCGAAAAACCCTTATCCAGGTAACTCACCCTGCCCGAGATTCGAACTCGGGACCTCTTGAACGTGAGGCAGCGGGCTTTGTCCTTTATATGCGATAAAGTAAAACTATAAATACTTTTGTTTGGCAATGGAATTCACGTCAGTTTCCTTGAGCTTTTCCAAAGTTTGAAAACATTAAAAAGTATGAGGTGAAATTATGTTATGGAAGGTATTGTTCATTTCAAAGCGTTAAGAAGGTTCTTACTAATTCAAACATTTAAACATAATTATTAGAAGTTATAATCTCTTAAACTAAGGGCTACTACGACATCTGGGAGCTACATTTTTTATTGTTGGGTAAATAATGCACCCTTTTTATATATAATTTCTTTTCTTTGCAGGAAATATTTGGCGTAGGGACACAGATGTATTCTTGAAAAGTAATAGTTTAAAAATTAGAGATGAATTGGAATGAAATTTTAAGACAGTCGCTGTTTCTATTGGGTATACTGACACAGACATTCTTAAACTAATTAGTTATGTACCCTCTTGAACGGAAAATATATATTACAAGAGGAAAAGCGGATTAGGTGGAAGCAGAACATAAAGGAAGCTTGGTCTGTAATGGAATCATGTATCAGGTACACGGTTGCTTCTAGCGCTTTATCACCGCGATCTTTTAATATCGTTATGTAACGATCACATACCTTTGTATCGCAGTCGTGTTTTGATATTGCAACAAAAACAGGCACATTGCAACGTGACATGAAGCTTGAGTAATGCCTAAATGTATTTGCGCAATCACTCTTTCGAGTTTCTGACTATGTTAAGTTGTGTGCTTTTAATGGTTCTTCATTAGGTTTGATTCTGAGTTTTCCAGAGTGTCAATAAAATTATACATATTAAGCTATGCTTGAAAAATACAACTAGCATGCAAGCTAAAACTTCTGAGCTCTTGTTTTACAACCACTTTTACATTCAGATGCTGAATTAGTTTTACAGATCTTTAGTCAAATAAGAAGCTTTCTTTCAAACGCTGGAAACAAATATGGCAACACATAAGGTGTTGCAGTTCTTCCTATTCATATCGTGATCCGTTGGTGAAACTATCGCTCATATAAAAGGTAAGCACATTACATAAAGTATTGTTAAAGTATGGCTAAATATATCTTGAAATTAAGTCGTAATAGGTGTCTGCAAAAGTTTGGCGGGAAACATTACCTTTAGCACAGAAAATACTATTCTAAAAAAGGTTATTCTGCTATCCATATTACGTTATTTTCGATATGTTTTATTAGGAAAAATTTTAAAATAGGTAAAATGTTTTAGCTACAATATACAACAGCATTCAAATGTTAAATAGCACGAGCGTAACATTTCAAACTCATTCGTTGTATGAGGCAACTTGGGAAACGTGTAAACTCAACAAGAAATGGATAGAGTCAACATGAAAAATTCAATGCCATGGCCAGGATTTGAACCACGGATCTCCTGGTTTCCGTCCAATCGCTCTTAACCTTTGAGCTACCATGGTCAACGTGCCGTCCTGACATTAAATTCTCCAGTTGACTCGTATATTTCCCCGGTAGACCACTAGGGGCTCTCGCATCCGAGATACACCGTTTGTGGCGACTTACTATTGTAAGTACGTAAGTCCCAGACTTCATCATTTAACTTATTATTTTAATGGAGAATTCCCAGACTTCATCATTTAACTTATTATTTTAATGAAGAAGCCACTTATTATTTTAATGAAGAAGCCTGAGACTCAAGTACTTACAATAGTCGCCACAAACGGCGTATCTCGGATGCGAGAGCCCCTAGTAGTCTACGGGGAAATATACGAGTCAACTGGAGAATTTAATGTCAGGACGGCACGTTGACCATGGTAGCTCAAAGGTTAAGAGCGACTGGACGGAAACCAGGAGATCCGTGGTTCAAATTCCGGCCATGACATTGAATTTTTCATGTTGACTCTATCCATCAAATATCTTAGCCTATATATGGCTAGTGTGGAGAAATGATTAATTCCCATCAATTAACTAAAAAAACCAACATTAAATATTTTCAAATGGTTAATCGTACGCAAAACAAATGAAAATTAGAGAGTGTTTTAGTAAGTTCTACGTTTTTCTGTGGTAAGGTTTTATCTGTCTGAAATGGTTTCGTAATTAACCAAAATTAACCAAGGGGTGGTCATATATTCTCGGGATCTTCAAAATAATGTACAGTTTACTTCTCATGGCAATATATCAAACAAGTTATTTTAATCAAAACATTTGAGAAAATAAAAAAAAGTAGCGAAACTTTTTCTCTGTAAAGGGTAGTTTGTGGTGAGGATTTTCTTAAAAAATTTCGTGTCGCATGTTTGTAGGATACTGAACCTAAAGACTCTATTATATTTATCCGGCTTAGTTTTTCGATTACCTTTTCTTTAGTATTGTGACCCCGATATGCTCGATACTTTGATATCGAAGTATTTCGCTTTGCGATTAACCTTGGACGTTTTTCGATATTTATAAATTTTTAAGTTTTGTAGTATTGCAAGCTGTTGCGTTTAATGATGTGGTAGATAAGAAATCAAATTATCAATATCTTATATTACCTACTTACACATGTCCCCAAATTGTTGCTGGACTGTAATTCTTAACGGATCCTGATTGGTTTCCGCGAGTGAATAAATGGAGCATTTCACGGACGCTAATACCTAAATGAAAAATGGGATGTAAAGGGATTCGTGTAACGTGCAGCATTAACTGAGTTGTGAAAGAAGCTGTCTTAGGCTTTTTCAGTAGCTTGTGTTGGTGAGCCACTCTCGAATGTTGCATTTACCTTCTCCGGCTAACAAAATGTGTGATTCCATCGGGGGGGGGGGATCAGATTTTAAGACTGAAATATTTGTTCTTTTCATGCATCAGAATAAAACTCAGTTGCGGTGTACCTTACAGATATACCGTATGCATAATTTCCAAAAATATTTTCTTTTACTAATATATAGTGGCGATATTTGCTATGTTATAGCATTTTTCAAATTGCTAACCACACCATTGATTCACCGTTCTTATACTAACTATATCAGTGGGCTATTTAAGATGTATAATAGAGATTGAGGTGGATGTAATTGTGTCCACAAATGTGTTAATAGAACTAATTTAATATACCCAAATGAATTACTCAGGTTAGGATTGTTGTTATTACGTACAGGAATAAATCGGCAATATTGAGACAGCAATGCAACATTTTTCACGTAATTAAATGCTCATTTTACAACAGGTTAAACGTTTGTATTTTCTAGAAAACTGGAAAATGATACAACAGTGCTTTCTTTACAGTTAAAGCAAATACAATTACAGAAAATATTAAATATTGGTTTGCGCAATTTGTATAAGTTTCCTTCCTACCGTAGAATCCTCAAGTTAAACAACAAAAGTGTTTTCTACTCAGTGAGATTACTTTAGCCTGTGAATGAAAATACATATGATAACTACGGCATTTATCATTTCGAACTTCATCGCTTCTTGTAGGTATTCGAAGTTTAGTTTGGGAATAGATAGTTAGAATTTTAGAATTAGAACTTCCAAAAACGGCGTGGCCTGATGTGCTAAAGCGTCATGCTTTGGTTCCCTGCGTCCGAAATGCGCCCGGGATCGATCCCACCTTTAGGGGGTGCGGATTTTAAGTCCCATGTATAGGACAGGTGCCTACTCACAGGCTACACAGGTTAGTGAACCCTGGTCTAGAAAACCAACTTTTCGGATAAGGGTGCCGTGATGCTGACCACATCCCCCCATATCGGTTGGATGATCGCCCACCTCTCTCTTGCGTATGTGGGCGTGAGGCCGGCAGTTGGATTGGCACGCTCTACCTCGCTTGTGAGCTGTTACACCATGTGTTACGTTTGCTTTACTTACAAAATGATATAGAGGAAGAATTTTGAATAAGCCAAAAATACTCCCAAGCTTCCCTATCACTCACCCGTGATGCTTAAATTTTCCTCCTTCCGCTGCTAGCTCAAGACTTTCTTCCTGACACTTGCCTGAAAGTGACCATCCAGGGTGACTGAAATTCTTTGTGGCGCTGTTCTAGCTGACCTCAATTCTGCAAGGCCACTTCTGTCAGTCCACTATGCGAACAGATCTAGGAAGAAGAAGAAAATCCGGTTACAGCTGCTCTATATAGTAATGATTCGGGGGAAGGTGGAAATAGTTCATATTGTATAAAACATGGCTGTAGTGTGGATCTTTTAGAATTAGAACGCACTAACAACAACAAACATTACGTAAAATATGCAGGAAAAAAACATTTTTACGCTGTGGTAAGACCTACAGTGCAAAATAGCCGTGTCAGGAAGAATATCTCGCACACGTACTGGCACATCGCCCTCTATTTCTGTCTCTCATGTGTAGTCACAGGGAATTCATCGACTAGGTCGCATGTCCTTAACCTCCACCTTCGTCGTCTAACTGCATTACACCTCCGTCATGAGCAGCTTCCCGCCGAAGAATTCAGCTCCGAATTATCAGCAGTTAAGAAACAACAGACTAAAGTAAAATTCAAAAAGTGCTAAACTATCCTAAACGAAATTAATAGAACGTCTATGGAATAAGTTATGTACGAGTTTGCTGTCGCTGTCAGAGCACGATACCGTAGCTTGTGAAAATGATCAGTTAATGGCTGTATAACTTGGCTGTATGCTCAGATTTGACGTTAACCGTTGTGGTTTCTAGTGGGTTGCGTTCCTATCTGAGACCAGTTCAAGGATTCTTTGTTATTGTAGGTCCATGGCAGTGTTGACGGCATGGTTCTTGAAATTTCGTCAGCGGGTTAATGGTGTTTCTAAGTGGCGACATTTCTTTAAATGGGGGATGATCATAGGGGTGGTCTTGTGCTCTTGATGATAAACTTTTAAATCAGGTGTTCTTCTAGTGGTGTGATGTCGCTAGAGAAGTTTAGCACTTTTTGAATTTTATTTTAGTAAGTCTTCGTTGTTTCTTAACTGCTGATAATTCGGAGCTGAATTCTTCGGCGGGAAGCTGCTCATGACGGAGGTGTAGTAGTGCAGTTGGATGACGAAGGTGAAGGTTAAGGACATGCGACCTGGTCAATGAATTCCCTGTGACTACACAGGAGAAAAAGAAATAGCGGACGATGTGCCAGTTCGTGTGCGGAATATTCTTCAAGGAGTGAAGTGGCCGCTCAAATAGCGGTAGAGTGCTACTGGCAAATAGCTACTGGCAGCGGCGGAATAACATAGAGCGAGAACTGACCTAGCGTCGAGCTAGTTTTCTCTAACGAGAGCAATCGTGCGCCCAGGGCCACCGAGTACTCTGCCCTTTCCAGTAGCTTTATCCGTACCGGTGGTGTGAGTCTCGACAGATTAATGATGGCCAGAGTTGCAGGACCGCAAGGAGGAGCAGCGTGGTTTGTAGTTAACGATGGACTTCTCTGGTTATTGCGAAGGTGTGCAAGGCGGTGGGCAGCAATTAATTCTCAAGGAGTGAACATCAGTACTGGGAATCATCAACGTCATGTATTTACATATGTAGGAAAAGCAACAAGTTCAAGGGTCAAATTACTTCCAGTCATAGATCACTATTTTGATTGAAAAGTTCTCTGTTGAGATAGTTGTAACAATTGTACATCTCAAAATAGATATTTTAAATATTTGCAGAGAGGGCTACATTTAGATCAAGAAATGCAATTCATTCTATTTTAATAATGTCAGTATGCATACATTTTGAGGGAATACACTCGGAGATATAAGTAAATGATATTGTGCATTCAGAATTATAGTATCAGTGCTTTTTTCATGATCTCGTGCTTCTTGCTATCAAATATTTTTCTCTTCAAAACTTATCTGGTCATCCTAATTTTGAAAGAGTCTTTTGTTCAAAAGTTACATTGTGGAGCATAACATTGAGTTGTATTCGCGTTTATTCATTCTGTATTTTGTCATTTTTGCTATTTTTTAAATTAAGGTTGTTTTCTTTTACAGCTGCTGACAGCTGTGTAAGCGCAGTACAGAAGTTTTCCGGAGCACTAGCGAAATCTGCGGTGTATGCTTCGGAAGCAAGGTACAGTTTATTAAACTCCTTACTTATATTTTCATATATCTTACTAAAATGTTACTATCATGAGCGTCAGGGTAGCTCAGTGGTTTCTTTCATGGTTTTCGTTAGTGGTGCGACTCCCGGCTTTAAGTGGAGATTATCAGTTGGTCCTACCCAAGCCTTCAACTCTGACTAGAGCTTCTGAAGTACCTACCAAACTAAACGTTCCACGGTAGAAACTTTAGGTCCACTCATTCCAGTACCATCACCATCACCCTACCATTGGAGGAAAAGAACTCTATCCTCTGGGTACCTTCATCTCAGAAGTGGGTCCAGTCATCGATTGCTGGAATGAGCTTACCCGCGGTCATATACCATATATGGGGAGCGTTAGGAACAATGATGATGACCAACTAGCAAGCTGCAGTATTTTATTATTTGTGTGAAATGCCTCTATCTTGTGTATGGTTAATTACTGTGGTGCTTTCCGGAGGAACTCGCTTACTGTAATCCACTACAATAATAATTTATGTTGGCAACTCGACATTATCCTCCTTTGTTTCAGTTGAAAGAGTCTTAGAAGTACTTAAGTGCAAGGTTATTTTAGTATACAGATATTTTACAAAACGATGATGACGACGATGATGATGGTGATGATGATGATAATAATAATAATAATAATAATAATAATAATAATAATAATAATAATAATAATAATAATAATAATAATAATAATAATAATAATAATAATAATAATAATAATAATAATAATAATAATAATAATAATAATAATAATAATAATAATAATAATAATAATAATAATAATAATAATAATAATAATAATAATAATAATAATAATAATAATAATAATAATAATAATAATAATAATAATAATAATAATAATAATAATAATAATAATAATAATAATAATAATAATAATAATAATAATAATAATAATAATAATAATAATAATAATAATAATAATAATAATAATAATAATAATAATAATAATAATAATAATAATAATAATAATAATAATAATAATAATAATAATAATAATAATAATAATAATAATAATAATAATAATAATAATAATAATAATAATAATAATAATAATAATAATAATAATAATAATAATAAATATCACTGTCTCCTTTAAAGAAGAGTTTTTTCTTGTAAAATTTACTTTCCAATTATACAAAACATGTGTTCCTGTTGAACAGGACAAAAACACATTAAGTTTTTATTCATTTTATCGAATGGGTGTTATTAATAGACATCGGATGTTAAGTATTAGCTAAAGGTTTACAACCTAGTGGCCTAAAAGGTCATTAAGATGTTAACATTTTGAAGTAAGAATTATAAAATTACAACAAACTTTGTTCTGTGCCAGATATTTATTCTTTATAATCTGTGTAATTAATCAGTCCAAAAGTTTCTAACGTGCTGCTTTTCAATCACAAAGTTCAAAACGCAGCTACAAATTATCCTTTATTGTATTGATACCAGTAACATTTCATTGTGAGAAAGATAAATATCTTTATATCTCTACCAACACTTTGTGCGCTTTAATGCAGCATGACTTTTAGTCTCTTTACACTCATCTGCAGTAAAAAGACAAAAATTGTACTCTAAGCCAAAGTTTGATGTAAAAACTGCCCAGAAATCCCCTTTCCAAAAGCATTTTATATGTGAATACATATTGTCGCGGTGACGCGCACTGAAGGTTCGGTGCAAAGAGATAAGCGCGGATTGTGTCCACAAAGAGCCTGCAGATAAAGAGTATGCCGGAACAAATAAAGCTGGGGTATCATGGAGATAAAGGACTTGCCGGCCCAGATAGGGTTTTCCGTCTGGAAGGTTCTAGTGATAGAATATTCGATTTGATACCGAAATTAAGGTTTGCCATAAGTAAAGAATCATGATGGATGTCAAAGGAATGTTGGTTCTTTGTGACAACGTGCAAGGCCAGTTGAGTTGTGGGGAAAGTTGTTATAACAAAAGCAATGTAAGAAACAGTGTCCTTAGCAGTTTTCTAAAGGGGCTCACTTGACTTGTAAGAATATGGTATTCTTTGGATCATTCAGAATGGCATGACAAAACAGCCACAAAGAGATTTTTGGTTGAATGAAGAGGGCTTTCAGAGAGTGAAAGTGATACACCCACGCGCAGCTGTGGTCATTCAAACAGTCTTCGGCGTCAGGCCGATGAGAGCAGTCTGAGTCGTGAGGGCGATTAGGGGCAGTCCTCTTGTTCTGTCTTGGATATTTGTCGGTTCTATATATATGAGGAGCGAATAAAGTTTATCGAGTAATAAACATTCTGCCGTCAGTAACTCTAAACAGAGATTGGTAACCCTTGGTCGGCAACTTTCATTTCGATGTTCTAAAAAAAGAAGCAGTGAATAAATAAGTTGGAAACGGGCATTCCAGTGTCATTAAATATCCTTCTCACACACATCCACGCATACCCTGTGAGAAACCTCATTGTTTTACCCTGAGCTAAACAAAAGTGCTTCAAACTGTATTGTCAAGTGGAACATTGTTCGCCACATATATTGTTGCTTCAAATTGGCGTCCACAACGTGGAATTGTGTGCACCCAGAAACATTTTTGTATCAAATTGGCGCCTCAACGTAGAACTCTTTGCTCGCCAACTTATTTGCTCGCCATTAAAATTGCTTCAGATTTCTTGATTGTTACAGAATAGTCTCGAATTGTGAATGAGGTATATAAGAGATTGTGCCACGCCAGCGGACAGTTGTAAAGCAAGAGTCAGTCGTAAACAGAGTGGAGTAGTAAATAGCTGTAAGGACAGACGTAAGAGGAGTGTTGTAAACAGATGTAATCAGAACGCTGTTGTGGTCATTGACCTTGGTAGATTTCGATTGTGTATGTAATACTGCTACTGTGAGTGTATTTCTACGCAAATAAAGAACGATTTGAATTTCTGCAAATTGGACTTTTAATTCTACGAACCCACGAAGTCACAATATTTAAAAAAGCGTAAACTCATATAATTAAAGGGCGGAGAGATGAGCGCTTGCATGCGATACAAGTTAGCTGGACACAAAGTATGAATGACGTCAGATATACAGCACGACCATCGAACGTTCATACTCGTACATCGAAAACAACGTAACATAACATTCTGCGAACTATTTCAAGTATATGCAGACGCAAGGTCAGGCGTAGCATAACGTGACAGTTTTGTTTACTCTCTCAGTGAGGCTGTTGTCATGCTTAGGCTGTACCTGCCTGCAGTTGTTTACATGTGCAAACAATAACAGTACAGTGCATGTATACCTATGGAAAAACGCTCACGCCTCCTCCGTTACTCAGAATATGAGATGTTATAATTAGTCAGGCTTTAAACTGAGAAGATGAGGATTTTCCTATTTGCTACTTCACAGTCTTCAAAAATGGCTGCAACAGTTTAGCTTAAAATATAATATGTTTGGAATATCTGCATGTGTAATAAAATGTAAGTATGTCTTGATTCTTTTTTTTTAAATGCTTGTGAAGCACTGTTCTGTACAGTATGTAGACATTATTGAAATATACAATGTTTATGCATATACAATAGCGTATTTTTAAGTTTTAGAAATTTTCGAAATATCTGTTAGGATTTAGGAAGGGCCTTAGGGACTGGGAGCACAGCACCACATCTTTTGTGTTTGTAACGTTATCCCTGGGAGAAACGGATGAAGGAGAGACTCTTAAGATCAACTAATCCGAAGGACTCTATGCGCTGACGATTCCATCGTGCCAGGAATCTCTGTGTCAATTAGCTCTTTCTTAGCCACCTGCAATATGGAGGCCCCCTGTATAAAAGAAACAGCTCCTGGGAGAGAAGGGTTCCCTCCAAGCACCATGGTTATATCGTCCTACCACAACAGATCAACCACCGTGTCTCATCCTACAACTTTGGAACAAATGAGTGAAACAACTTAAATCAAATGTCGGACTGAAACTGATGGAAGAACGCGAACCACCACAACATTTGGAAAAACTACGAGAAAAACCCATTGTAAAACTCTCGTGGGCCTCCCGAGTGCGAGAGCTTACTTAGGTGACATTTCCATTTACATATTATGAATTCGGACAGGGCTGACGCACTAATAATAAATACTCACACATAGAGGTCAAACTTACGGAGCGTCAATGGCTTCCGTGGTACATTCACAATACAATACGAGGCAAAAGCAAGGTGTAACAAAAACGCGGACAAGTACTCGCAAGACACTATCCTAGATCATTGATGCGCTCCATTTTCAACATTATATCAAAGCTTTTGTAGTTTAGTAGTTACCGTTTGCGGCATCATTGCCACGAAGGATCGTTAAAATATTCTTTTTTTGCATCTTTAAGATTTATAGGTGGAACTGAGTTGGCATCTAAAATACATTATACGGATTCTGCATTCCCCCAGATGCGTTAAACTTCTGACGATATGGGAGTTGCGTTTACGTGATTCTCCCATTTTTTCACCCGCATGGGATCATTAGTAACAATAACTGATGGCATAAGAATTGTTGGATTATCCGAATCTCCTTCCCCAGCATAGGTTTAGTAGACTGATTTGAGACTTGTGTTCACATGATTCACCTCCCCTCGAAATATGTTCATTAGTACCTAACAATACCTAAACTGGCTTACGATGTACCAGTTGTGTTTACACGATTATTCTTTTTACTTCTGTATGGGTTCATTAGTACATAATAACTGATTTATGATATCAAATTTGTGAATTGTTTTTCCTAATACCTCCCAAGCTGCTAGAGGCCTTTTTGATAAAGCTTAAAAGATCAAAATTGGTAATTTCACAGTGATTTTGTGTTTCGTTACCAACGAATTACAAGTTATAAAAGAATACAGGTGTATTTTACAAAGGAATTTATGTTTTAGATTATAATACATAAAACTTTCTTGTAAGAGAATTTTTGTTTAAAAGCGATTGCAATGGACGTAATTCTACACTATTTATCAGATGAAGAGGTTGATGAAGAAGCTTCAAAAACCATATATACATGGACTTTAATACATATTTTGAATACAATTAAGGATTCAAATGAGTGCAGAAAAAGTGCAATGTGCATGGCATTTTGTTGGCTTGGGTCTCGAAGTCAGTAGTACCATGAACTTGAATGGTGTTGCTCCAGCAAGTGTTAGTCAGGCCGTACATAACTAAGAGAGGTTGTAAATGCGGTTATGTTTCCCGAAGTTGTGAAATAGTTTGAAGGTAGTTTATTTTGTTGTGACAACATTTTACAATTTGGCAAAACTACCAAACGTCATGGGTTATGTTGATAACATAAACATTGATTTTCGTGAACCTGAAGTAGCTTTAGTGCCATGGTAACTACTCCTAGAACGACATGGTTTTCTGTGGACTCACAAGATATCAATATGGATCTGACCTAAAATTACTTCCTCCTGCTTCCATCTTCTTCTTCTTCTTCTTCTTCTTCTTCTTCTTCTTCTTCTTCTTCTTCTTCTTCTTCTTCTGATTCTTATTCCTTTTTAATGTTATAAAACTTTTCGTAAGTGCAGATAAATCACAAGTACTAACAAGCCACAAGAGGACGTGGCCTTTTCCAGAACCACTCCAACAGTTTCTTTATGAAATAGAAATTAATGCAATTTGTGAACTCTAAGCGTGCCATTTTTAGCTGTATGTGATAGGCTCCAGATAGTATTTGCTAATATGATATTATTTTTAGTCATAAATAGATCGAAACTGAATGACTATGCAAACATATTTTATATGTATACCGTAGCATGAAAAGGAGTTCTATGAACTCGGAATTGAAAAGAACATGCGCTTCTCATCAGGATTTCTAATTACTGCTTTACTTAATAAGGTAGTGCATTTTATATTGAAGAATAGTGAATTCTGCTACCCTAGGTCGGTGTAGTGATGCATTTGGAAGTTTAGAGTTTGTAGAGCTGCATAAACTTGCATCTTAACAGAATGGTTTGGACAGACTTCTCAAGAAAGCTACATAAGATGCAGTGATCAAAAGCAGAACAGCCATCCCCATTGTTGAAGAGACAGACATCTAAAAATAAGAACGAGTTGCTACAAGAACCTAATAAGGTTTATTTATCGTTCTTGAAGAAGCTGTATGTTATGTGTTTTGGAATGTGAATCATAAGGGCATAAATATCGGAAGACTGAACACCCAAGAAGAATGGAAGTCTTTTTCTGAACATTAGTCTCCTTGTTTTGGAATCGTGCCATCTCCAGAGCCGGCGTTATGTGACGAGCTTACCCAGATCAATAGCAGGAAAAAAGGGAAATGTAATGCACAAGCTAATGCTGTTACATGGCCTTAGTAGCTGTGGAGGATACAGCTATTATTAGTAATTCCTGTGGTATATACTTGCCAAATATTTATACAATGCTTTGGGATGTAACAGGAATGAATATTCGCATATTATGCGTGGCAACCTAATTTTCACGAGTTGATTAAAAAGCTGTGCATTGGAATTATAAACAACATGTTATGGAATGCTATTCTTATGTATTAATAACAATGCTGTGTAAATAAATATCATTTTAGTTTCCAGTTAGCTAAAACACGACGCCATCATTTTATATCAACAGAGAGAAGCTTGCTTAGTATCTGTTTACAGAGCCAAGCGCGATTTGTTTATTCATTGAACGAAGGAAATAATTGGGTAATATGGAAGATTTACTACGAAATGAAGCACAATTGATTCCATAGAATTATACGAGTTTAGAGAACGCTAACACAAACATGTTTATAACAAATTATTTATAGATAACCATAAGGCTGCAGAAATTTAAGACATCTTTAAGTAGCCAAAAATAGATACAAGACAAGTGTTTGTCTTGGACCAACATAAATGAAAATGATGAAAAGATTTAACAAACCTTTAGAAATTTGTAGGTGAAGGAAATTAATGAATTCATTATAAAGAGACCCATTTCAAGATATTTATTACTTCATCGTTGCCTCTGCGGTTATTTTGTATTATCAGTATCAAAACAAAGTGATGGAATCACCATTTTATACCTGGAAACTCGGATGCAAACAAAGTGGTACATGGAAATTAATTGTTCTTTCACACTGGCCGTGTGTAGGCTGAAGTATGGAAAGATAGAGTCAGACTGAAAAATGCTGTGCCATAGCCGGGATTTGAACCATGGATCTTATGATTGCCGTCCAGCCGCTCTAATCCTTGAGCAACTATGGCCAACGTGCCGACATGACATTAAATTCTCCAACTGACTCGTAATTTTTCCCGGTAAACCACTTAGGAGTTCTCATAAACACATGAGACAACTACCTTAATGGCGACTTACAACGTGTAAGTACTTTAAGGCCCGGGCTTTATAGTTAACCACTATTAGGTCAATTAATGGAAATTATATGTTCTTTCACACTGGCCGTATGTAGGCTGAAGTATGGAAGGATAGAGTCAGACTGAAAAATGCTATGCCATAGCCGGGATTTGAACCACGGATATTCTGGTTGCTTTAAAGTACTTACACGTTGTAAGTCGCCATTAAGGTAGTTCTCGCATGCGTTTCTGAGAACTCCTAGGTAGTTTACGGGAAAAATACGAGTCAGTTGGAGAATTTAATGTCGTGTCGGCACGTTGGTCATAGTAGCTCAAGGGTTAGAGCGGCTGGACGGCAGCCAGAAAATCCGTGGTTTAAATCCTGGCTATGGCATAGCATTTTTCAGTCTGAATCTGTCTTTCCAAAGTGGTACATGATAAACATGAGAGAATGCCCACCTATAATAATCACAGTGCGGAATAGTTCTCCAAATTCAAATAATAGTAATCATGTGATTCAAACAATAATAAATTGCCCACTTTTGATGAAATACGTTTAATAATATGCCAAAACACATGTTGAATAGAAGTCTCACACAGCACGCTTTTAAGTTTGCTTCTTACACATGGTTAAGTGGTAAATCGGTATGTCTTAGACAACACCACGGAAATACAAAGAGACATATATTGCCTAACCCAATAGAACGGAGGAAAGTTTAGCTCCGAGAAGTTGAATAGTAAGAAAGCATTGTGAGTATAGGGTATAACATTTGGCGCTATAAATTGGCTCCACCTAGATTACCATAAGTAAATATTATGTTTAACAAACATCAAACACGCCTACATAGGAAATCAGATAAGCCTAGAAAAGTGTCCAGAAAGATGATTGATTACACGCCAAGATACGCATAACCGAGGATCTCACTCTGGGATCCTAGTGTTTACTCTTTTAGCCATTTAGACACGCAATTCAAAGTCGGAGCGAGCGCAGCGCACCTAGTGTCTAATATAAAAATATACTTTGGCAACGCCGCGCCTGCCTGGTAAGAAGTTGAGAGGGAATTGCTCCGCCTCTGTCGTCTACTGGCTGGAGGGACGGGAAGAATGCGGCTTTCTGGGGCGACCACTAGCTGATTCCTCGAAGACGTCACGAAGCTAGAAGCGAATCGCATTATTATGACGCAAATACCGTTCGAATGTAATTCGAGAACATTCGACTTCTGGAACCATCTTCCGCCACCGACAGGATTATATTAAATTCGAGCTTCGCATGTCAGTTGATGAGTGGGGCTTCGCGTTGAGGAGTCGGTGCAATGAAGTATGTAGTTCACGAATCAGTAGCTCAGTTGAGCTGTTTAATTTGACAGGGCAGTGCAAAGAAGTGCAGTAAGTTCCAAGCTCAGTGATGAGGAATGGGTGGGTGGTGTAACCGTGCAGTGAAGCAGTTCAAGACTACATACAGTACTCCGTGTTGAGAAATCAGCGGGAATATGTGGTGAAGCAGTTCACGAGCAAATATCGGAGTTGTGTTCAGAGTCAGCGTGCAGCTCCTGTGAGAGGTTTATATTAGAGATTACCAGTAGCGAAGGCAGGTGCGTGCTAAAGGGACATCAAGAAATATTTAAGGGACGTATTGAAGCTGTGCATTTGCATAAAAGATAATGTATTGTATGTTAGTATTGGGCTAACCAATTTAGTGGCAATGAAGAAGTTTGAGATGGGCTTTCGTGTTATTGTTTATGTCACAATATAATGTTCCAAAGACAAAAACAGACAATCTTGAAAGGATTCGCAGAATAAGCATTTGGCACGACTAATCGAACAATAAATATAACGAATATAAAATGCCAAAGAGAATATATAATAATAAATTACAGATGTTAAATAATTAATAATGATCAATTATCCATCCCATAAAAGAAAGCAAAATACGTTTATCAGGGAGATCATGCCTTGAAGAGGATAAAACATTTTCGCTCCGTTTATTTTGAAAAAAGATAAAGATAAGCTTAAGGAAACATCGAGCACGCTGACAAACCAGTCAAAAAAGCCCACTAAAGTGTTCAAAAACGGCAATTACCCGCTGACAGATACACTCTCACAAGCAGGCGAGCTACAGTGATACTGCATAACGTCCATTTTTCTAAAAATAGTGTCCTATGACGTGTTAAGCATACCTTCAGTTTTATTGCACTGGGATGAAATTGCATTGGGATGGCGTATTTATGCAATATCTACACTTGCTTTACATAATTGTTGTGTTTGGTTACACATTCTCTTCCTAAATATATGCCTCATCGAAAGGTGAGTTCGTAGAGGGTGATTCTGTTTCGATGGCCCTGTACACTATACTTTATTAGATCAAACCATTGCGGAATTTCGTTTCAGAGATACTGATTTTCTATTCCAGATCTTCTCCGATTTTCTAGTTTACCTTCTGTGTACAATGTCAGTGTATCCTTGACACTGACAGGGACATGCAAATATAAATGTCATTTTACAGAACTTTGGTGCACTTGCTGATCTTACTGTCAATGAGAGGAAGTCGGAAGCTTTACCTCCGGGAAATTACGGTGTATCCCTTTCTTGCGCACCGTGCAGAATCTCAAAATATTGGGTATACACTTTTCCTGTTGTGCGAAATGCAGACCTTGAATTCGCCTCCACAGATAACTCCTATTTATTTTATTCTTAGGGAGTTGTGTAACAGGGACTTGTGCCTGTTTTTGCATTTATATGTTTTGTCTCGCTTGTGGCATTCGTCGCAGGTGTTGGTGTTGCGGTCACCTGCACGAGACATCTCACTAGCGTCAGTTTGTGATGTGTGGCGTGGGAGTATATATTTTTTAAAGTTGTCATTTCTATGTTACATCGCATTTTGTTTGCTTAATGTACAGCTAGAATGTTTCAATCTGTTTCTAAGCAGGAGCTGTAAATTGCAGGCCAAAGCTACCCTTACATCTGCATGGATGTTTCATTGATCTCAGCTGGACATCCAATCAGCATCAACTTCCGACGCCCATGTTTATTTGGCGTTTTATACACAAAAATGGTGCTATTTGGCTATCCAACTATGCTCAAGGGACTTGTCCAACCTGAAATTCTGGTCCTTCATGATGACCGCTGGAGGTGCGTGTTGGTCAAATACATCACCCATCATTTATTGGACTCATACGCGACGAAATTATTTCTCCTCGCTCCCTGTGGCGGTGTGTTCGATTTCGTTTAATGTAGCCCATATTTTTTAGTTACTAAAGCGATGCTTTCATCGTATCGGTATGTCAGATCCCCAGCCTACGTTTATTGTTTAGAGACGGGGCAGTGTATTCCACCGTTTGGTTTCTAACACTATGGTGGCTGTGATACTGGACAACTATTATCCATTCTTGCTGAGATTTATCCTAATTGTACATTTAGTTTCGCCCACGTTTCTGTAGCCAGATTTTCCTGTTTCGTCGATACTTTGTCGTGGAATGGAATATGGCTTATGCTGTTCACTAGGTATTACGGATTACGGTCATATTCATGTAAACACCTATGTAGACCGTCTACGTTATAATAGACACCTTTTTATTTCCATGGACGAAGAGCTATGAAACCACTCCATTTCTGTCCTTTCGACTTTAAGTAAATTTAATGAATGAAGAAATAAAAAATATACACAACAAAATGTACTTACCTAATGTGACACATCAACTAAAGACCTCACATCAACTAAAGACCGAAAGAAGAAACAAAATCAAAAGGAGAAAAACTTTCTCACTAGAAGGAATATTAGTGAGGCTATCTGGAAAATCGTGATTCAGAAGCAGCGGACTGGAGCATTTTCAAATATGCATAAACAAAATATAAAATTCAAAATAGAACAGTAAAAATGGAAGGTGGCCAAGGAACTACATTGTCGTAAGCATTGGTCAGCTATAGTATGTAAAGAAAACTACAGAACCAAAACAATTCAGTACAAAATACAAGTAGGTAATCAAAACATAACATGGTACAGACATAACACAAAATATTAGAATAATAAAGAAATCCCCAATGAGAAAAAGAATAGCGAAGGGTTTCAATTGGAAATGTGAACCCTATTCCGATGACCTAAGCTGAGATCCTCGACTTCAGCCGAAACATCCATCCTGATATCATTAACAATCCTATACATCTCGGTGTCAGCTTTGCTGCATATGTATTGATTTTGGAGCTTATAGAATGAAACCTACTATTTATTCTCTAGTCACATACCTCGTTACTCGTAGCTGTGGTAACTAAGATTGTTAAATGATTATTACATTATGCGGAATGATACTTCAGGATCGAGCTGCTGAGACAATAGGTCATGGAGATTCTACAGCCAAAGGAAATTCAACATAAAATGGTAATGAGGCAAATAGTGTGGTGCCATTGGCTTTTAATTCGGCTAATATCCAACAAAGGTAATTGCCCAGTGAAAATGATCGACTTTATGTTTGAAACGTTTCGAAGCTTGAACATTGAAGTAGTGCGTCGAGTGTACGTCTTACTCAGATCCGTTTATATTGACTTACTCCTGCAAAGTAAATGAGTCCGCACCTTAGATATATTTACAATTATTTTTCATCGATGTCCAAGTTAGGCTGCATTATGATTTGGGGGATGAAAATCTACATATTTTAACTAATTTTATATAGTAAACCTTCTAACATGATCATAAAGATGACGCTAGTAATCGCAGCAGCAACAGTTAGTATTAAATTCACCTGTAAAACAAAAATGTCTAAAGCAACTTAAGTAAACTGCGTCCCATTATCAGACTAAAACACCAGGTGCAGCAAATGTTGCAAAAAATTGCTGAGAGACAGCTAAAAAGATTCCGCCAATTGGAATTAGGAATGTCACTAAGCCAAACAAACTTGGTGCAAGTAGCCACGACAACTAAAGCGTAGATACTTATTTCCCTGCACACTTCATTGTAAAGAACTAATAAAATCTACGAAAAAATTCTCAAGAGCTTCGTGACAGCCTCAGACACTGTTCCTTCCTACATATTACGCTGTAGAACATAGACTTGTCTGGCTTTCACCAGAGACATAATCCCCTTATACAGGCTCTGACAAATTAATTGCACACGAAATTTATATTTAGTTTTGACAATACCTAGATGCCCCCTATTGATGTTTGGTGAAAATGGTTAAATGTCAGATTCTGAAGCTTGGGTAAACATCATTTTATGTTTCCCATCCAGGCCCGCGTTTAAAGCAAGCCTTGCTTAAGGCGTTAAAAATGACAAGTTGCAAAGCTTCAGTCTGGTCGCATAAGGCCAAATATTGGCACTCGTGTATTACCAGACCCTCAAATAATTCGGGAAACACTTATACAGTCATAGAAATAAGTATGCTTACAGTACTGATTGTACTGTATGATCAGTGATATTTCAATGTTAAATTAAATGACAGAGCCATGGTTTATGGTAAGGTACTACCCTATTAAGTAAACAAGGTATTGTTCACAGATGAAAGTAAATTCATTGCATCAATAAGTGAAGGCAGGCTTTTTGTGTGGAGAAGACCAAAGCTGCTTGAACCCAAGCACGTTTAAGCACAGTTAAGTACGATGGTGGAGGAAATGTTGTATAGGATGTTGGAGAACTTGTTTCTGTAGGAGATAACAGATTTCAATATATGAATATTCTACAGGAAGATCTACAAACAAGTGTTGATAAGTTGAGTTTAGGTACATATTACTACTTTCAACAAGAGAATGATCCTAAGCATACAGCAGACATTGTTCGTATGTGGTTGTTATACCACACTCACCACGTTCTCCAGTTTGCAGCACAAAGTTCAGACCTTAACAATTGAACACCTTTGGAAGACACTTCAAAGAAAGGTAAGGAAATATGAAGTAAGGCAGCTCTGAAACAATGTCTAAACAAAAATGTCGTCATAGACTACAAAGATGGTGCTTCATTCCATGCCAAATGAATAAACAGATGTAATACATAAAGAGGAATGAGTGCCTACAATGTATTAATATTATTATATTGATTTAAACTGTCATTTTCTTTGAGTGTGTAAGTAAATGCTTTTTCCCCAACATTTTATTTACTTATTGAAGAAGAGTAATTTAGCCAATGTCTTATGTGTATAGATTCAGGAGGAAACCCCATATTGTTAGTTCATCATATACCATCTCTGAATGTTAACTGTCCATTAACGGCTAGCGGGTTTTCACTTTGAGACTGGCTAGCTTTAGATACAGTAATTAGTCTAGTTAGGGTCTCAGTTCTCGTAGCTACCAATGTGGACAGGAGCAGTATCCTCACACCCTAGTGTGCTAATGGACCTATTGATCCCGGGTTGGCAAGCGATCATGAGACTGTCCGGTTATCTCTCTTGGTCATGCAAAGAGAATGGAATTCCAATGTCATCACACAATGAGCCGTTGAGCTATTTCCTAAAGTTTACTAATCCCATTTTATCTATAAGGAAATTAGCAGTAAACGCTTTTCACACGAGTAAATAAAAAATAATCGTTTTCGAGAATTCTTTCTACAAGAAGAGGGTTGAGAAAGTCAGGTGGGTGACACTCGATGTATTTTGTTTCTTTCATGCAGAATACGCAACTTTAATTGCTCAACTTTTTCATATTTCAGAGGGCGTGGGCTTTAAAACCCTTCCAAACTCATTCTAACTGGCGAATGATAAGAACATAAAGATATTTTTTGTACACAATCTTGTCTGTAACAACTGATAAATAGTTTCCTTTAAAATATCTGCATTTTGTTAAGAGAAATAAAAGGTATTGATTTGTTAGAATGCAAGAGCGAATAAATAATACAAAATTATTTTGATTAATTCCCTACTAGTCAATTATGTTGTTAAATGAACGAAACATCGATAAAATATGGTTAGGCAACGCATTTCAAAATTAGCTCTATTAAATTGTAGATAAACCAGGATTTTCCGAAATATCCGGTGCTGTTCTTTGAACTTTCCATTAGGAAGTAATCTTTGAAATGGCGTTCTCTTGGTTTTTAGTGCTTAAGGTAATTCAAAGAGAGCGCAGTATCAAGCCCAGCGTTTTAAACATTTGATCCGCGTTCTATTATATGCTCCTCTGTAACGCCATAAAAGTACATTAAAAGAATTTCTATGACCATTGATGTAGGTTAGTAAGTACAAGTAGAAAAAAAGCTTGGTTTATAAATGTTTTGTAGAACAGGTATGAAAATGAATAATAGTGGTTAGAGAAAGTCATTACAGTGTAACATTCATTGGCTGTTTTGCTTTCATGGCTTAGTGCCTATGTTCACCGAGATGAAGGTATTTAGCAATAAAATAAAGAATTCGATATGTTATCTCTTTTTAATGTGCACTACAACTTCATTATAAAAATTAAGTGTTTTGGCTTTATGTACAACTTTATTCCATTCAGTTTTATTTCTAATCAGCTCTACCCAATTTATTATTTTCATATTTTGTAAATCTTTGTTTGTCACCCACGTCTGTTTTTATATATACCCTTATTCTATGTAGATTCGAGAGGCTGTGTATATTTTCTTAACTCTTTCCCCATCTGGCATTTTACACATTTGTCCAAATCGTCTAAGTCTCAACGCCGTAATGAAAATAATATATTGTGACTTTGTGGGTTCGTAGAATTAAAAGTCCAATTTGCAGAAATTCTAAATGTTCTTTATTTAAGTAGCAATACACTGTTCAATTCTCACGTAACATTACATCACATATACAACACTAAGGTCGAGGAAAGTAACAAACAGCTTACTCAACTTCCACTGTTGACAACACTCTCGTTACATGTCTTTACACAACTCTCTCAGCTGTTCTCTGCTTACCTCACTGTTTTACAACTTGCAACTCCACTCCTGGCCAGTCGTCATCTCTTTAAATACCTGCATCGATAATTCTAGATTGTTCTAAAATAAACCAGAACCCGAACAGTCTCTATCAGTCAAGAAGTAACTAGAAAATTTCATTTATCTCAGTTTGTTTGTTTCGGCAGACCTTTATCTGTATGTTATCTTTGTGTGCCGGCTTTTGGTTTTCACACTACCCACCTATCAGTTCATTTTGTGTAAACAAGCTGCGCGATGGTAGATACGGGTTCGTGAAAATATTTTTATTCTTTAATATAGCTCTGAATTTCTCAAGGTTTTACAGTGTCTTCTATCTTTGATTAGTCCAGAAATTCTTCTTAAAATCTTAATTATTGCCACAGACCCGAGGTGTTTGAATGATTTTACACCTTATGTTTTGTTATTATTTATTATTAAATATTCTTAGTTGATCCTTTGGAACATTTGAGAAATTTTGTTATTTCCATATTTATCAATTGCGAAATGTGCGGATTCGTTCTTAATTTCTTGAATGTTTTAATTGCTTTCTCGCCCTAGCAATTATAAGAATATCATCTGCATAGGCTATGCATTGTCGATGTTACATTCCCATGATTTCTCTACTCACTCTGCTACTGTTTTAGGAGTAAGGAGGAGCCTCTAGAAATTGGAGTACAGGACCACAAGTAGGCCAATGGCCGCTTTTTGCTTGTAACGTGAAACTTTGAAGGGAGGAATGAGACAGAGACCCGAAGAGGACGATGTCCTAGTGATTCCAAATAGAAGACATCCTGGCATCGGCTAGCCACACTTTAGCTCTGTACTGCTGGAAGCCCCTGCTGCCCGAGAAGTGGGTTCCAGCAGATTAATAAGACATCAGGGAGAAACCCCTCCAACGAGCACAATACGCCTTCAGCCGCAACACATAGAATACCGTCGCCTAGTCCATCACTCTTTCTACTAAATTTTTACAAAATCGTTGTTTTGTTTGTACTTCACGTTAATAAACATAAATATTTGTAGAAATGACTTCATTGCATATTCTCTTGTAGGTCAAAGGATTACAGGAAGGTTGAAGCGACAGTCAAATCTTTAAAGCACAACATCTGTACTGACTGAACTTCATTAATTTAATTTAATTTTTAATTTACATCCTCCAACGTTAGTCATATCGGACAATGAATGAAATGGGTGAAATGATGCTCAACTGAGGACAGTGTTCACAGAGCTTAGAGCTACCTGACTCACCTTATAGGATAAGGAAACCCTCGGAAAAACCTTAGCCAGATAACTCACCCTGACCGTGATTCGAACTTGGGGCCTCTTGAACGTGAGGCAGACAGCGACCATTTATGCCACCGAGGCGGATACTTTATTCTTTGCATGAGCATCAGAAACAAGTGAATGGCGATTAATTACTTCAAAAAAGTGTGGAATGTTTGAAATGTCATCCAGTAATAACTAATATCTACAAAAGCATTAATTTCGACTTAAATTGTTTGTTTTAACGAGATCTGTATATCTGGTTTACCGTTAAGCAAAGGCATAGATAATTGATTCAAATGCACCTGGTTTGCAGTTTAATCGCAGGAAGTTCAATAGTATATACGTTTTAGTTTTCGGATACATCGTTGTCTTTTTTTTTTTTTTTTTTTTTTTTTTTTTTTTTTTTTAGTTTTCATTTACATATGTTTCTAATTTAATCAAATTCTAGCTATTTTAGAGAACATTAAATATTACGACAAATTTTCCATGTAACTAATATTATTTACGATATCAGTATCGTAATATATCAAATTTATAGTCGAGTATTGTAATTTGATGTCATGATATGTCTATCATATAACGTTTTATCTACTTTGATAAAAGTATTTTTGCACTTAAAATTTGTACGATGGTTATATACATTGCTTTTCTAGTCGATAGTTGGGTGTATAGGGCCATATACGAAAATAGGTCATTAGTGTAGGTATAGAACTGTGATAAGTAGAACATAAATATATGTACATGCAATAACTAAGAAAATCATGGGAGATAATTGATAATTCCTACTGTGAAAAAACTGTACTATGAATTGTTTAGCCTCAATATCAGGAGGAATCCATTTGTCAATTGTGAGAATGTTGCAATAAATGATTCAACAAATAAATATTACCTTTGATTTGCTTTGAAGTTTCACTTGTGCATTTACATGAAATTAATTTACTGAGGGCAGTAAAGTAGGCCATTGCGATACTTGTTTTGATTTTGTAATTTTTCACTTTACACAGTCAAAATAGATAAAAGATGTTTTGGGCTCCCATGATTTTCTAGAAAGTGTTTGTGTCTTATCCCCGAAACTACTGAACTCAAATTTCAAGGTCCTTTTTTTTTCCTTTACTGAGCTCTCGTGTTCACTAATGCGCGTTCGTTTAGACCTTATTCTGAAAATTTTCAGGGGTCTCAAAATGTGCACATTCGGTGAAATACCGGTACGTTATTGTTGGGTGCAACACAGTACCTGTATCTACTATAAGTAATTATTAGGGAAAGTATAGACCGAACGATTAAAAAATCAAATAATTAGTACAGTCACAGCATTTTGCCTTAGCCAGCCGCATCACAGTTTCACAAGTTAATAAAAATTCGTAGATAAACTGCAGTAATCATCACATGTTATTTTAGAGCTGTTGAATTATGGCGTTTCTGGGCGCTATAGTTGCCTAGGCTAATGAGGCCGCCTATGTAGAACTCTTTCTGTAACTGCAGCAAGTGTATTGCAGTTCAGGGGCCCTTAGATGACGTGAAGGTTGTCGTGCAGCAGGACTAGGTTACGTAACTTACACTGCAGCCCTCTTATATAAGGTCAAGGATCGCGACACTGTCTCTTCAACATTTTTGATGTGCTCCCTGCAACTAGAGTTCCAAGTAAATTAACGTTGTCACAAATAAAACAAAATAAAGAATAAATCACTGAATAATTACTAATTTCAGTTCCTTTCAAGTTCAAGTTGCCCGCCTCGGTAGCGTAGATGATAGCATGTCTGTCTCACGTTCAAGAGGTCCCGAGCTCGAACCTCGGTCAGGGCGAGTTACCTGGATAATGTTTTTTCGGGGTTTTCCTTTATCCTGAAAGACGAATGTCGGGTAACTCTAAGCTCTATGGACCTTGGACTCGTTTGAGCATCATTTCACCCATTCCATTCATCGTCCGATATGACTTAACGTTGGAGGACGTAAATTACAAAACAACAACAACAAAAACAAGTTCAGGTTATGCTACTAGGTATGTCACAAACAGTTACTTACTCGTAAATGCTATAAGCATCGCAATGGCATTCCATAAACTGTTACAAGTCACATAAATAATGATTACTAGGGGCTGGATTTTGATGACCTAAAATGCTTGAAAACTGACTTATAAAATGACATGAAAATTGAATAGAAATGACATAATAATTAATAATTATAAAAATGATCTAAAATTGAATTTCCTAAAAATTACTAATCAAAATCAGAATTGACGTTTGTTTGTCTCACAAGAACTCGAGAACAGCTGAACCGATTTGCCTCATTTTGGTTTTGAAAGGAAGCTTTAAAAGGTAAGAAACAAGACCTGAAGTGATAATGGACCGGGATACTAACTAAATATACAAGTGCACACGTAAACTTTTACGGAAAATCTTTTATTTTCGAAACAAAAGCGTTAAAAAGTAGAAACATATTTCACTCCTTGCCCTAGCCTGCAAAGCTATT
Source organism: Mantis religiosa (assembly GCA_030765055.1). Classification (NCBI taxonomy): domain Eukaryota; kingdom Metazoa; phylum Arthropoda; class Insecta; order Mantodea; family Mantidae; genus Mantis; species Mantis religiosa. Next base: position 127,852,170 of record CM060952.1, on the reverse strand, counting down.
TCACTTACCATATTTTACTATCGTTTGTTATCAAGACAGAATTTTTTATGTAGCGTGATTATATACCTTTCGAAGATTAGACACAAAATAAATTTCTAAACGCACTAAAACACTATAAATATTTGATCACAGACAATTGTTTCAAATATTGATGAATCCTTGGATACCTTCTTTATAATTTGTGTTTGTGAATTAAATTGACACAAAATTAATTGAATTCCTTTGTGACTTTGTGAAGTCCGCGGAAACCTTTTTTACTATGCCTGACTTAGGTCGTAGAATTTAGTCATATGTGCGAGGAGCTACATAACGTGCTGACCACACCGATGAGCAGCGAGATGCAGTCAATGCTAATAGTCGTGTTGGCATGTCAGAATTGCATTCTATTGTGTCTGTTTCTTCCTGGGGAGTTGCTTTTTTGTACAAAACAGTTGACAATTATAAACCAGGACGATGTAGTCAACTATCCCACAGACTTTTTAAATTCATTAAAATTGCCTGGACTCCCAGCTCACAATTTAAAATTAAAAGTAGGGTCAGTTATGATCACGCTGCGTAACATAAACCAACCATGAGTGTGCAGTGAAACGAGACTAACAGTGAAAAGCTAATAATGAATAACATCACTGAAGTAATAATCAATCAACACTAAAAACTAGAAAATAAGAACAAATTTAACAAATTAATTAGCAATTTGAGTTACACCCAAAATCCAATTAATTTATTAGAAGTTATAAAAATCAGACCTTACATTAACAACTATTCACTCCATTGCTGTAAATAACGGTGTACATTAGAAGATTCTCGAATATGAAGGAATGACAGATGTCGGGTAGGACACCGTTGTACATAGCGAAACTTTTTGTCCACTTCCGCAATGACTATTATAGCAGCATATTTGGATAGCACCAAGTCACTGCGTGTTAATTCCTCGTATAGCTCCACAGTTTTACAACTTGACTCTGAAAATACTTAACTATTGTACAAAATGTTTTGAATACTGAATTTTTCTAATACATTTACAAGAATTCAGTGTATCTTCAACTTTCTTAACCAAAGCTACAACCTTTAGTGCAATGCCCCTTTCTTGAAGACTTGAATCGTAGATGTAAACAACCAAAGTTTAAATTGATATAAGCTAACTGCTCCTTTAATTCCCTATCATCAAACATGTGTTGTACTACCTCGATTGCTCTGGCATCTTCCGCATCAAGGGCACTTACAAAGGATTTCTCTGTTTGAAAATATGCACAAAAATAAAAACAAGCTTCTAGCCATCAGCTCCACCGCAATTTTATTGATTGAGGAGGTAATAGAACACCCGGTGAATGGCATTTGAAATTTTCTCTCTGTGCGGGAGATTTGACGAATATCTTTTTAGTATTTGAAATAAGTACATCTACATGCGTAAAGTGTGACCTCACTTCTTCCGCCATTATATGTAAGCCATGTGCCAAATAGGTTGCAAACGGAGGCCACGCGTTCAAGACTCTTGTAACTGCAAGGGATGATGCAATTTTAAAATTATTACTGTCCCAATGTGTTATAAAATAACCGAAAATACCCCGAAATATTAAAAAAATGACCTAAACGTTTAAATAGAGAAAAATGGCATAAAAAGCGACCGAAATAAAATGTCATCAGAATCCGCGCCCTGGTGCTTACATTACTTTCTCTACTACTACTGATAATATGTGGAGAAATAATTGAGTTTCACCTTCTTATTCCATAAATTGATATCATCTAATATGTATGTTTAAAGACTCCAGCTAGGAAAACGCCCGCCTCGGTAGCGTAGAGGTGAGTTACCTGGATAGGGTTTTTCCGGGGTTTTCCCTTATCCTTCAAGACGAATGTCGGGTAACTCTTAGCTCCATGAACCCCGGATTCATTTGAGCACCATTTCATTCACCGTCCGATATGACTTAACGTTGGAGGACGTTAAGTACAAAAAAGAAAGAAAAAAGGGCTAGGAAAAGGCCGGCGTGTGGAATGCATTTGTGAATAACAAACATAACTTAAATATAGGAAGTCGAATAACATACAAAATCTCATTATTTTCAAGCAAATATCCCCTCCGCAAATTATCCTTCGCATGGACAAGGACTTTAGTTTTCATTTTATCAAACTGAAGATCGATATTTGCATGAGTAGTAAATTATATATCCTGAATGTTTTGTGAGTAGCCTATTGTCTTCTTCATTTTATTTTGTGCATCTTTTTTCTCCTCCCCTACATCATCGATCCCGCTGTTGGGAGTTGGTCGGATTGCACTTGTCGGGAAAGTCGGGTCGAGGGAGCCGAAACATTGACCTGATAGAGGAAATCAGATTTGAAGGGCCAGCCCACCGCCTGTGATGAGAGTGAGAGTACGAAGGTAAAGTGAATCATTGTAAGGATGAATGATGGAGCAGTTGATGGAATGATGAGGGAAACCGAAGGATCCGGAGGAAATTCGCCCCAGTGCCATGTTGTTCACCTCAATTCTCACTTTGTCATCACCTGGGATCGAACCTGGGCCGTCTTAGTGAGATCCGAGTGGTTTAACCACTCTGCCACGGCGCGGCCATCAAGAGATCTAAAAAAATCAGCACATGAAACAACTTAGTTCTTTTTAAAGACACAATTAGTAGTTCTTTTCCTGTTGCATTAAACATTTTTTGAAAATATTCCGATATTTTATAACTGTTTTGAAGTGTAATGTTGCTGTTCTTTTCTTTTGTTTCGCTTCAGCGTGCGGTATTCCTCTTCAAGATCTACAATAAAAGTATTTTTGCAAATATATCTGCAATAACGTGAAACGGATATAAAAATAAGCTTTTGTAAAAATAATTTGTAGGACAGATACAGAAATAAACGGCAATACGTAACGAAAGTCTTATGAATGCAATTTACGAACTTTATAAAATATCTTTTCCTGTTTGTAGTCACTTGTTACGGAAACCAATAACTCTTACAGCATCTATGTTACCAAAACTTTGTGTACTAAATACATTGTGTAACGAATTATAAGACATATTTTGCACTTCGCCACGTAAGTTTTCTTTGATAAAATATCCGTTCAATATGTTTCTGTATTTATTGTCATAAATTTCTATGAATATGTACCACCTAGAAGCCAGATATAGATATCGATGAGTTAAACAAGTTATGTATAAATGCTTTTGTCGTGTATTTTATTTATATTTATAGAAAAACAGTAGCAGAGGGTTTGCTAACAGCGTTTCCCTTCCAGTTGGATAGGGACAACACACTCTCGGATGAGGTCAAAACTGTCCCAGAATAGAATGCGCATGCATTCTCTGAACCGCTGCAAATTGGTTACTGAATTACTACAGTTGTGGTGTAGTTACCAAAGCATTTTTTATTTTATGTGCTTGCAGTGAATTGTTAAATGTGTAGTGAAACCTAAAACGGAAACACGTTTGTTTATATTTTAATGAAGGAATCAAATAAAATATATGTAATTTACATTTTTGTCATTACCAGGCATAGGAGTTTCGAAGCTTTAAAGCGAGAACGGAGGGAAATAAGGCTTAGCTGTGGTCGGACTAAAGACAGTTGGGGTGGGGGTAGGTAAATTGATTCCATAATTAGTTGTTTACAATTCTTTAAGCGGTAATTTGAGTCACAAGCCTTTTAATCCATGAGATAAATTGAGTCCGCTATGGTTGGCTTGTTTTACACTTCTACCATCATTTACATCTTCGTTAACGTTTTGCCCAGCACTCAGTCAGACTTGTCTGTTACGTAGTACAGAAAGAAAAGAACCCTATTGGAACAAAACATTGGAAAAAGAAACATTTTTGAGGGAGGAGATGATAAAGTTAACTGCGAGGTACGTCCAGAAAGTAAGTTCTGTTTGGCAATAAAATTAAATTGTATACAGATACAGAAAAATTATTTTTTTCACATAATTCTACAACTCTAAAACTAATTTTCCACATAACTGCCGAAATTTTGCAGGCATTTGCCATAGCGAGGCACAAGTTTTTGTATACCTCCTTCATAAAAGTTAGCCGCCTGTGTCTTCAACCAGTTGGAAATATTTTCTTTCAGCTCTTCGTCATTGTTGAAGTGTTGATCGCCAAGGAAAGATTTGAGATGCAAAAACAGATGAAAGTCGCTAGGATCAAGGTCTGGTCTCTACGGGGAGTGGTCAAATACGTCCCAGCCAAATCCCTGTAGGATGTTTTTCGTCGCATTTGCAGTGTGTGGTCGTGCGTTGTCATGAAGATACACAACACCTTTAGACAGCATTCCTCGGCGCTTATTCTGTATTGCCTGGCACAATCCTAGCATTCAGAAAACGAATCACAGATCTGATTTCACAAGCGGCGGGATTTTCAATCAGCTCCGACATTGTAAACAAGCACAACAAAGCGTACGTGGCTAACAGTGATCTCACAATGGTGCACGTTTCTTCCCCTTCATATAGAGCGTCTGCCACGCATGTGCAGAAGTGCGATCGTAGAGCTGCAGCGGAAATAAATTGAAACAGAACTTACTTTCTGGACGCCCATAACGATATAATGACATTTGACTTTGTGAAAGGTGTTCCTTTTAAATTGTTACATATTGATAAAACTATTGCAAGTTACTGATACGAACGATTTTAACATGATAAAACTTTTTACCACACCAGCCTGCTGAATTATTGCGCAGTCCCATGTCTGCACAAAGTGGGAGGGGAAATTTTGTCACAATTACGGGTCGAAGGATTCAATTAACATTCCTTGAAAGTCTGGGAGGGACTCAATTTGCCTGCCTCGAAAGTTTAGAAGGGAATCATTTTGCCTTGTAATATTCAAAAGGGATTCAATTTATCGAAGCCAAGACAGGTTCATGGCAGGTATCAAATTGTCCCCATCACTAGTGCATTATTTTGACGTTTACAGACAGCACTCGGATCAGTTTTTATCTATGTCAGTGACCCTTGGCCTCCTGTTTTGCATTCTTTGCTTTGTGTGGATAACCTGTAGCCAGTTGCTTAAGTAAAACTACTCTGTATATTACTCATTGTAAATATCAAATATGTATAACACTTTAAACTAATAGATATAAATACGATCATATTTTATCGAAGTATTCATTGAGGATAAAAAGATAAAAAAAATAGAAAATTGTTTTTAAAAATTGAAGAAAGTCATAGGATAAAGTAAATTATTTTATTTATTGAGTGTTTAATAAAGGAGACCAATAATTAAATTAACATTTAATGTTAGTAACGAGTGGAAAGTGTAATGAGCGAGTGAGAGCATAACTTTGTGGGTGTGTATGTGTGGAGTCAGTTATGCAGCACTACTGGGAGGTCGTCCTTTGCGAAATTGTGGCGAAACGTCACTCCTTAAGTTATTGGTATATTATATAATACTCTCAATCATAATTTAGGAGCAGACCAATCGGTTGGATTGCAAAGGAGGTGAGAGACGAGCTTAAATTAACTAAAATATTTGCATTATATGCTGATTTAATGCTATATTGTCTGAAGATAAAGAATTATCGATTAAAACTGTTACTGCAGATAATTACAGTTTGACCTTCGGTTGCAAACAGTTATAACAAGAAAGCATTCATTAAACTCAATTTGTTTGTTTTTATCATCATCACATTCAGTGCCAGGATATAACCATACTGTTACTGATATTACTGTTGGTAGGAAATATGTACACCAGTGCCTAATCTATGTAAGAATAGAGTACTTTTTCTCATATATTGGCTTTGTTCCTACCATCTCTGCTTCATTTAAATGTTTATTTTTAACGAATTTTGATTTAGAAATCATAAACAAACTATTTTATATATGCCAATATATAAAATTGTAATACGTACTATAAAAATAAGTTATATGGGATTTATTTTGCCAACAGATAACAATGAGTGCACCAGATTTGACACGATTACGCTCAAGTAGTTGTTTGAGTTATTCAGTTAATGGAGGTAACCAAGAGTCGGATATTGGCCTTTCGTTAAGTTAACTAAACCCCAGCTGCAGTGCATGAGATTGTCATCCAGATCTAAGTAAAATTGGATGATCTTGCTATATCGTGGTGAGGTGGGAAGAGGCCTTCAAAAACAGTGAAGAGATAATCGAACTAGCTGGCAGTGAATGCTGTGCTTGAAGTGTGCATATGGAAAAGAGCGAATATATAGTTGGTGCTGACGTATGCAGATTTCCATCCTTCATCTTGTTCCCTCTTCTCTTTAATATTTATAGTCATTTTATTGATAAACTGCCTTGTCATCGCAAATTATAGGTGGAGCCTAGCGCTATCAATGACTGTCAAATGTTCATGCTAGTTGAATACCGTTGAGTTGGTAATATTCGCAATATCAATAAGGCTGGAAATAATAAGGAAATCATTAATTTAGCGAAACTCGTTGACTACTTGGATCACCTAATATTTGAGTAATAATATATTTATTATTGTAATTATTTAGTATTATTGTCTCTAAATGCTCATGAAGTAAAGTAATTTTTGAAATTGACATACTTTAAAACCTGCCTAAAACGGACCCTTTATATGCCGGAAACCTGGAAAAACGGAAAATATATTTCGGAACAGAGCTATTTACCGTGTAAAATTATACTCTAAGCCGGAAAACTGCCTAACGCAGAAATGGAAATATTTACCGGGAACCGTTTCCGTAAATAACCTGATTAAAACGGATTACTTTATGTGTAATGGGTTACAATGTACGTATTTTAAAAAGTGCAATAATTATGAGGGCAACGGCACTTGCACCGAAGTTTTATGAAGCATAAAATCATAAACTGTAATCCTCGGAGGAAAACGTAAACCAAACCATTAGCTCTCTCAACTGTCTTCCAGCACACATGGTAAGGGTACATCTGTTTTGTAGCATGTTCATTATCAGTTTCAATGTTACAAGTGATCAAGTACGAGTGGAAGAAAACTGTGAACTTTGATATTTTTTAAAAGTTAGTTTGTATGTACACAAATTCTGTACAATGAGTTCTAAACATAAGACATCACTGGAGGAAACAATTAAGGTTATTGAAGAACACGGAAAGGGCAGACGCCCAGCTAAAGAGTTAACTGTGTTGTTTAAAGTGGGAAAAACTCAGACTAATAAGATTTTGAAAAACAAAATTAACAAAATTAAAGACAAGTGGCTAAAGTTTAAAGCAGGGCATGTGAAACGCATCACAAAATCTACAAAGTATGACGAGCTAGATCGTGTTGTGTTCTAGTAGTGTGTTAGTGCGCGTGCGCTAAAGGAATTCGCATTTCTGGACCATTGCTTCAAACTCAAGTTTTAGAGACACCAAGAAAATTAGGCAAAGGCCATTTCAGAGCTTCCAATGGATGTATCGAGAGTTTCAAACATCGCTATAACATTATTTTGAATGCTATTTGTGGTGAAGCAAATGATATTGGTATGCAGGCAGTTGCAGACTGGAAAGGGAAACTTGAAAACAGAGAAACTAGGCGATAAATTTCAATTATTGTACGTAATTTGAAAATATATTACATAATACATATCAGCCTGTCATTTACACTTCATTTTATCCTTCACTGTAAACCTGTGCAACTCTAGCTTCTGTAATTTCTTTGTATTCCAACACAACTCTCTGTAAGAGAGGAACCTGTGTAAACGGAAAATAAATACCGGAACGATCGCATTCCGTTTTAGGGAGGTTTTACTGTACATTGTTATAACATCATTTTAATGGCAACAATTCGAAGATGCCAATAACTTGAGACCTTGTTCCTAATTTTGAATTACAAAAGGAGTCATTAAGGGAAGCCATTTGTTAAACCTGCATTACACGCCGAGTGTACATCTCACAGTGATTCTTACTTGTTTCTTGAGTTTTATTTCAAGAGGATAAGGCTCTATGGCAGCATCTTCGATGACTGTGGGCCAAACAATAAATCACTGTTGCGGTATATGAGATTGGGCATTTTCTGTGGCCAAGCAGTGCCTAATGGTAGACAGGCACTGAACTGGATGGAATTAGGCCATCACTCAGATATTCCTACATCGTCTGTGTGGCGAATGACCGATGATTGCTGTCAAGTGGGGGACTATCTCTGCACTTGCTCGTAACTGAGGTAGAGATGTGAACCCTGATATGAGATGTGCTATTGCTTTTCCCTAAGTTTTCTTCATTTCTCATTAATGATAAATGAGGGAAGTACTTACCTTAAACTTAGGCCTCAAATGTTTACTTCTCAAATTTTGTTTCCCAATTATCTCTTTATTTCATATGTCACATTTCATTTAGGATGAAAATATGTTAAACTATGGCATGTGTTAATGTTTAACTATGTTAAACAAAATGACATGTTTTAATGTACCTCCTAATTCGCTGCAGAACTGCAAGTACTACTTTAGGCATTTTGACCTGTGGAACGAAGAAACTTTATGACCAACGTAATAGTCGCATATGGCAGTGCTACATCTCAAACATCAGGTGTAGTTTACACGATGGGGATGGAAGTTTTAGCTCTACCCACCCTGTTCTTGAGATCGTGATTGGTGATGTAAAATTCAGGGGTTTGCAGAGGCTGTTCCCAAGCGTATCTCTCTTTTTGTCTCGTGTGTCTTTACTACAGTATCGTTCTAGTTTGAGACAAGATTGTACACGTTGTCTACTTACTTATAGTGTTGGGGAATAGGAGTTCTCGCCACAACGTATCTGTCTTCCCTATCTAGTTCCATGTTATTCTCAAAGTGAAGAAGGCCTATCAACAATATACTGTAGCAGCCTTTCAGAATGAGTTAGCACATATTGAGGAGCGTCACAGATGGTTGTTTACATCTTCCACCTGATGGCAACAGGTGAGTAATATAAAACACTTTGAACACATGCCTTTACTCATGCATATAAGTGAAACAAATAAAACCATTATTTCAAAATAACATTTCTGCCTTTTGCCTTACTTCACAAAAATTGCTGCATCTATATGGCGAGTAAACTTCAAGATATCTTATCTACATTCTGTGACGTTCTCTACATTACAGCTTACTTTTGTCTTCTATGCACCAATCGCAATGAACGTTTACATTAAGATTCTCTTTAAACACAGTCTATACAGGAAGATGTGCATATACGGAGTATTTAAAGCACGGCACTGTGCTGCCTTAGAAATTAAAACAATGAGACACAAACGAATATGATCTTAGCACTTAGAAATATAGAATTATTATTGGAACATCATAAACGCAAAAGCGAATATCTCAGAAAAGATTGATGCAAAAATAGGAGAAAAGAAAAATCTTTTCAATCAAAACCAATGATATTATTTAACGTAATATACGTCGCTTGTGAAGTAAGTGGCTGTATATTCATATTTGTATATCATACGTACTGACTCCCGGGCTTCATCATTAAACTCTTATTATTTAAGTTAATTGATGGAAATTAATCGTTCCTTCACACTAGCCGTGTACAGGCTAAGGTTTTGGATACGCTTTTCAATTTTCGTGGAAAAATGTTCAATGATTTTGATTTTCTTAAAAATTGGTCATGTTAGATTAAAATAACGTAGGTTTAAGACAATTTCATAGAAAATGAAATGTGTATCTTGAAGTTTTTGGAAATAGCATTCAGAATCCCCGTTCTAGACGATATTTGCATAACTGGAAATCGTAAGAGATAAAATCTTATTGCATAAAAAATGTAGAATCTCCTATGCATTTTGTAATTCTCCTTGTTACGTATTTCTTTCTATTTTCAGGTGTTTAAATGTTTGTCACATAAAAAGTAGTTACTTTTTTCCCTGGCCATTCAAAGAGAATGGAATTTCAAAGGAATCACATAGCGAACAGCTCTTAAAAGATCTCAATTAGGATGAAGTAAACTTGAATAAACTTTTAAATAATTTGTACAGGAGTGAACAGAGAAATTTATGTGAGTGGACAGATTTATTTTAATGTTTTTTTTCAAGAGACGCGCGCGTGCTGTAGCGTAAGTCCTCATATTCCAGAGGTCCCGAACTCAAGTCTCGGTCAAGGTGAGTTATCTGGATAAGGTTTTTCACTTACTCAGAACTCTGAATGTCAGGTAACTCTAAGCTCCATGAACTCTGGACTTATTTGAGCATCATTTCATTCATCGTCTGATATAACTTAGCGTTAGAGGACGTAACTTAAAGACATCCACAAACACAAAATGCAAGTGCTGATTATTTTCTAATAAAATCCTTTATGGATCAGTTGGCCTTAAACATATGTATCCAGTGATATCCTGATATTCAAATTTTGGCTGGAGTGCATTCTTAAACTATGTTTAAAAAAGAATAAATGGTTGTCTTATATCGGAATCTCTTCGCAAAGAATAAAATTAAAGATCTTATTTCAAATCGTGCTGACTGAATGCAGAAAATTAAATATAAAACTCTATTTTTCTTGGTAGGTTATTAAAATTTCCGTTTAAATTCGTTTATTATGACATGTTCTATGAATGACTATGGTGGTTCTAAATAATAGCATGAAACAGAATAAATGGATAACAAACACAATGGTCGTCATATTGCAGCATCACAAACGTCGTGCTTTTTTTTTTTTTTTTTTTTTTTTTTTTTTTTTGTAATTTACGTCCTCCAACGTTAAGTCATATCGGACGATGAATGGAATGGGTGAAATGGTGCTCAAATGAGCCCGGGTTCCTTAGAGCTTGGAGTTACCCGATATTCGTCTTTCAGGATAAGGGAAAAGCCGGAAAAAAAAACCTTATCCAGGCAACTCACCCTGACCGAGATTCGAACTCGGGACCTCTTGAACGTGAGGCAGCCACGCTTCCACCACGCTACCGAGGCGGGCCTGTCATGCGTTGGTCAATCCATTGCTTCATCCATTACGTCATTGCAGCCACTTTCATTCTTAATGTAACTAGACAGTAAAATTTTCACTGCAGAAGTATATTTTTTGTTTTGTTTTTAAGTTTGAATTATTTTAATAAATATGCTGTTAAATGTAATTAAAGCAAGAAACTATAAATGTCTTTCATCACGTGCCTCTGATAGCTCACATACACTCAAGCGCACGTAAGCGCGATTAAATGAAAATGATAAAACGAATGCGATAAAAATTGGGACGATAAGCAGCTATGATTGTTGAAACTCAAAGCTTTCTTTTAACGAATTTACATTTCATAAACTGCACAGACTTGAAAATAATGAATGAAAATAGGAATTTAGTTACAATTGTCTAATCCAGCATTCGTTTTCACTAATTAGAATAGATGGAGTTTAAAATTGAAATGATTTACGGGATAATACAATTGTAAGGGAAGAATAAACGTAAAAGTTAAAACGATAACGCTCACATTTGTGATTGGTCCAGATCACAGATTGTCTATTAAACGTGTTAAATGGTATCAAAGCCTTCAATTCGTGGCCCATCAGTGCTTACGACATAGTGGTACTTCCAGCTTGTGAGAAAGGGATCCTGCCGAATAAAGTGCGGTTTGCGAATTTGACCCTGAATTTATATACTTTTATGTAACGTAAAAGAAATATTACTGAGGAACCAGTAATGCTATATCTGAAGATTTATTCAGCTTTGTTATGGCAGAACATGCATTGTATTTATATAACAGGTATATAACATGATCTTGTGTATTTGTTTTCACAACAAATGTTTGCGGAGAAGCTTTTTATTTGGTTACACAAGAAGACCCAACGTGAGGAGTAGTTTAGCTTTCATTTGGCCGTTGCAAGCAAGCTGAGTTCTAAACTTCTTGGTGGATGGACTCTTTAAATAAGTTCTATTTGGCCACCAATAGTTAAATTATGTAAAGTTAGAAGAAAAAAAATCCACGTTGATTCGTAATAACGGAAGTTCAGTCTTTATAACTGAAAACTTTCTTCTTTTCAGAACTGCGTTCATTCGCCTTTAACTTCTAGACCAAAAGATACCATTTTGAGATACGCATTTCTACTAGTGCATGAAAATCCATGCACATTTAACATCCATCCTAGATTTCCCATCCATTTTATTCGAATTTTCCCATTTATTTCACTTCGTAAACAGCTCACTTTTTTCTGGAAGACAGCATAGATTCTGGTTACGAAACATAGGATTCTTCAAAACTAGTTCAAAACTAGATTCTTCAGAACTAGAATAATAAGATAAAGTTTACAAAATATGAGAAATATAAACTTCATATCTGTAAGAAAAAATCTTACATGAAGCACGTTTGGATAGAGTTGGACTGAAAAATGCAATGACACGGATTTGAACCACGGATCTCCCGGTTAAGTCCGGTTGATCCTACCCATGGCAACATGTCAGCATGAGGTTAAATTCTCCAACTAACTCGTATTTTTTTCCGGTAAAGTCTAGGAGATCCCCCAGGGGCGTAAAGTGGTAATTACGGGATTGGCGATCGCGGGTTCCCAAGCCAAATCTCTGATGACTCTAAGGTCTTCAATGTGTGTCTAAGTCTCGGTCACTTTCCGCGAGAGCTATCGCTTCCTTGTACCCTATGCCGAGTTTTCGATCGATGCCAGTCCGTCTTTCGAACACTCATAGTCCCGTTGATGCTTTATGCCTGCGAGGTCTGGGGCATGGCCGCAGATAACTGGCTGGCATGGTTTCAACGGACTGGATGGACTTAGCTCCATCTATTCAGTAGGCCGATTTTTCCCAGTAAGGTTGCTTCATGAAGCCCCATCACTTCATCGTGGAGGATGAAATTAGGCGCCGGGCAGCAAAATTATACGCCAATTTACCATCACATAGAAGCGGCCTGGTTAGGTCTCTTGGTGATCATGATCCAAATAGAGGTCGGCTTCGACTTTTCCGGGTCCCCCGCATGGCTTGCGGGCACCACGGAATAAATCCACCAACAGCAAAACTGAGCTCGTACATAAACCAAGAGTTGTTTGGCCTCAAAATTACTTTAATTTTAAATTTAATCTACTTCATTGCCAGAGTGCATTAGGTATGGCATCCAGTCTTCCTTCAGAGGAGTAATCTACTACTCCACAGTCTTTCTTCCATCCTAAACCAGAACATGCCATCCTTAACTCATCCTAATAAAAGAAAATCCTTCCTGCCGTTAACCAATCCTGGGTGGGCACGCAGCAAAAATCTTTAGGTTGAACACAACCTGCCAGTACCTCGTCGTCGTTGAACACAAGTCTGATGGATACCTAGCGCGTTAACGCCCAGCTCCTGGTTATCATGTAGGACTGTGTTCCTATCCGCTGATGAAGGTCAGTCCCGGGGAGGGGCCATTGCATGAGCTGTTACACTCCTGAAGGCGATTGGGTCCCTCTGTCTTTACATTTGGAGTTGAGAACCTGAGGTGAGCAAGGTCCAGGTCAGAAGTCTCACCTAAGCCGGGGTGGCGCCCAGGATGTAAGCATGCCATCGGAGACGTTTGCAATGGTGGAGGACATAATCGCTTTGGGAACTGATAAAATAAACAAAAATGTAAAGTAAAGTGGAAAGGAAGTAGCTGAGTCTTGTGATCCTCGCTATTTGGTTGTAATTAGAAATGGGGACGGCCGAAAATTTACTACCGTGAACCCGTTTATTATTCAGAAGCGTCTAGATAATATTGCTGGTCCTGTAAAATCACGTATTCGATCTCGCAATTGCACGCTCCAGGTCGAAGCAGTTTAGCCGACGCAGGCTGCAAAAGGTTTGAAAGCCAATATGCTAACGAGCTATCTGGTGCGCGTTGAATTGCATAGGACTCTGAACTACTAGCATGTTGTTGTTAACACCAGCGCAATGGACGGAATGTCCAATGAAGAGATTCAGGAAAACTTGGCGGACCAAAGTGTAACCAATATATATCGAGTTCGCCGCAAAGAACGAGGTGAACTGGTGCCCAGACGTACCAATCCACTGAGGTGTTATAAATGCCAGCGCTTTGGCTACATGAGTAAATCTTGTAAAAGAGTTACTACCTGGTGGTTTTGCTTTGATTGTGGGGAAGTCACCTGTCGCCTGCAACATGTGTTAACTGCAGGGGTAATCATTCATCTAACTGCAGAGAATGCCCTCGTTTTATAGAGGACATGGCGATCCAGGAGATCCGGGAAAGAGAGATGGTGTCCTTCTTGGAAGCCCGGAAACTCTTGCGTATTTGTCAGCCTTCTGTCCCTAGGACCGTTAGTTATTGCGCAGTTGCAGCTAAGCTGGTACTTAGACGTGAAATCGCAACACAAACTAGCGACATAAACGAGGCAGTAGTATTCGAAAGAACAGTTACACCAATGTCACAGCGAAAGCAACAGGCACCAGCACGAACAACAGTGAGCACGCCACCAAGTCCAGTCTTATAAGAAACGTTCCAGCCATGTCACCGCAGAAAGCATCTACCTCAAGAACATGTGAACCAATAATATATAATGCATCGCCCAGAAAGTGCAAGACCTCATATGAAAGAACCGACTTCCTCAGGGACAATAAGAAGGTTAGTGCTAAGCAAAAACAGCGTGAAAGTTCACGACCATCTCCTCCGAGAACATCATCTGAGGAATCATCTGGAGAGGATTCAGATCGGCGGCTTTCATTTTTGCCGATCGCAGTTTCCGATCATTTCGAGACACTCGAATCGAAGTTATCTGTAGGAAAGCGGTCTTCCTCCATTTAGGATGACAGGAAGATCCTGTCCTCACTGCCAGAACGACAGTGAAAAAAAGGCAGGAGCCTGCTGAAAATGCTAGCCCAGCCCCGAAGAAAAGGAACAAATTGATTCGACCACCACTGAGCTGGTAGTTTGTTTTGTCATGGCAAGTTAAAATTGAAAACGGTGTTTTTTATGCCTTTTGGTGTTTTATTGCTATTTATAGCTTTTTATTTGGGTTTTCCACATTTGGGCTTATTTGTTTTATTTTCATTTTGTTTTGATTTTTTAATTTAAATAATTTATCTCCGGCTATTGCTGTGATTTAGTTTTTGAAAGAGCGCTGATGACCGAGCAGTTGAGCGCCCTTCTAGGAGATCTGATATACAATACCATACGATACATACCGTTTGTGACTTACTGCTTTATGAACAACCATTAGATCAATTTATGGAAATTAATTGTTTTTCCACACTAGCCGTGTGTAGGGTAAGGTTTAGATAGTTGGAGAATTTAATGTCATGCTGGCATGTGGCCATGGTGACTCAGTGGTTAAGAGTGGCCGTATTTATAACTGTTGGACATATTATTCATATAATATGTGGTTTTTTTCTACTGCTGTTCTTATTAATCACAATTAGTTGGACATGGTATCAAAATTATGTTACAATAAGGCAGGCATAAAGAAGGGGCGGGAGAGGTGAATTATATTAGACACCCAAGAATATCAATATTTTATCGAAAGTACAAGTTGTAAGGTCCCCTGAATAAAATAAAAATAATTATTAGAAAAATTCGTGGCATAAAAATACTTATGGATAGATCAAGATAGGCCTACTCGGCGTACCAGGCTTTTCCAATAAGGTTATTTATTTATTGTTTTTAAATGAAGGCCACCATTTATTCTTTCTCTTCATCTATGTAGAATCTATTGAAAGCGTAAAGCTTCAGGAAGGATGAAGTCATCCATTTTTTTAAAATCTGACTGTCGTTCCATCTTCTTTATACCTCTCTTGTCTACAGCGAAATATTAAAAAAAAAACTGAAAACGTTTAAGTATATTAAAATGAAATCGGTAACAAAATATTTTTATAAGAATAGTTTGTAAGAGATGAAAATAAACTTTGTACACCAGAAAACATTATGTACGTATAGCACATTATATTTTATTCCTATCTTGAATAATGTTGCATATTTTATGTTATACTAAGCTGTTGAAATATAAGAAATATAAGAGGGAACATCAGCCAGGTGTCCATTTTGTTCACGGCTGATCTCCTGAGGGAAAAAGGTGAGCAAGATAAGACCGCATACTTTTCAAATTGCTGGGAAACTAATACAAATACAATGATTCGGTGTATTATACGATACCGTCGTCATGTTAGAGGAAATTTCGCCGCCGAATTCACTTTGGCCGTTATTTCAGGCTTAATGTTATTTCAGTAGTATAAGTTATTCATACAAAGGCATAAGCTGAACATATACAAATGAAAGTAAATTACGTAAGATTAATGCTATTTATCCTGTTCTGTTGTGTACATAAGCACTGTTTGGTTGTGTTTTGAAATAATTATATAAGCATGGAGCTTGGAGTCGCACGCTCTAATGTTTAAATGCTCCAGTTCCACTGTACCTCATATTGCATTGCTGTTTAACGAAAACATTAATGGAAAATATTTGAGTTAAGATTAATACAACTAAAAGTCATTGTATGCTTGTATTTTCTTTTTCCTTTCCAAAACTTAGGAAACTTTCCTCTGCCAAATTTAGCATTCTTTAATACTGGTTGAAGTAAAGCGGACGTTAGACATCCACTGCATTCGCTACTGAAGCTGAAGAGTGCTCCTTATTAAATTCTACAGATTTCGTTCAATTCTATTAAACAGCTTGCTACATATTTACTATACATAATTATTATTAATGTCATAAATTAATTTTCATAGCCCTTTGACACAAGCGTGCGCTCACACACGTGCGCGTGAGGCATTCCCACATGCTCGTCGAGGAATTACTAGACACTAGAAGGCACTGCACAACCTCATGAAACAACTGCAATACTTTTTTTGGCAGTGAGGGGCTGGAAAACAGACTATCCCGATGCTCATTATATTTTATATCAATGGCTTCTTCAACTAATAACACGCGAATATTATGTATACTTTATCTTTTAGGGGTGGACAATTTCATTCCATAACTGTTAGGGATGAAGGTGGAAAGAGGATAGAATGGGATAGATATTCCAGTAAGTCTTCCAATAATTATGACAATTGAAAATTAATTGTTCTTTTGCACTAGTCGTTTGTAGAACAAGATTTGAAATGATAGAGTCAGACTGAAAAATTCAATGTCATAGCCGGAATTTGAACTACGATTTTAACCAGGAGATCCCTGTTCAAATCCTGCTAGAGCATTAAATTTTTCAGTCTGACTATACCTTTTCAATTATGGCAATTGATAAATTTGTCTCCTTTATTTAATTAACTGAGCTTCATCACATTAAAAATAAATTTTTAATTCTTAATTGAAATTGATTTAAATGCCAATAATTCTTATGGTTAAATATACTATTCTTTTAATATATTACATCTATTGTTCTTACGTTATATTTATACATGTAGTGTTTCTTTTCAAGTAATCAGCTTACAAGGAAAGCACTTGGGCTCGAACACATACCCCAAAATTGGTAGAAAGATAATTTAAGTCCCTTATTGCACTGATACTCGCTCATCTGGAGAACTCTGCAGTCGTCCGTTAGAGGCCTCTGCGTGTGCCATGCCTCATTGCTAGTGGAAAGTTTGGACCCCGTTTGTCAAGAGAAATAGAAACTCGGTGCCCTCCAAATGTGTTCGTCGATGCAAATGTGAGTGGGAAGATGACGCAACAACATCTGAAGACGTTTCTTCGGTCAGCTTTGAATCCAAATTTGTCAAGAATTCATTAGTACTTCTTTGTGACACCTGGTCTGGACATAAGGATGAACAAGTACTACTGGAAGCATCTGGCGGAAAAGATGTAGATTTAAAATCATTCCGCCTAAGACTGCAAAATATGCACAATTTCTTGATGCGCATTTCTTCAGATCATATGCCAAGAGAATAACACACTTTATTAAAATATGTTTCGTTAATATGCAACCAAAATTGCAGGATAGATTCTTTATCATGAATTTGCATTCTGTGATTTAGTCAGTTATCTTGCGAGAGTATATAAACCAATGCTTCGTTACGCGTGGCAGAACGCTGGCTACAATATTGGTGAACTTGTGTAAACTTCAAAAGTGTAACTGACGTGGCATTCAACAGTGATGTTATAGAATATGCAAATATGACATGTGATGAACTTGCTTTTCTTCACATTGCGTTTTTCAATCATTCATATTGCTGTAAGCATTTTATTGAAAGTCCTCATTTACATTTATAGTTAAGATATCTGCATTGGCGTCTACAGTGATATCTAGAACATGATTGCGGAGTTTTGCAGAAAAACGACACCCACTAGCACATTGAGAGGTACGTAATGATCCTGTAACCGAACTTTCATACAGATGTTTGTTGGAGCCCAAGTACTTTCCTTGTTAGATGTAAATTGTTAACACTCTTATCATGATATATCTATACATGTTTAATGTGGTTAATAGTCAATAGTTTTGTCAATTATTATTTAATATTTCTGTATTTAATCAAATATTGCAACTGAAACTTAATGCATAAACATAAAATAACTGACAAACATACAACTTGTTTGCTTATTAACATAGAATTGTAATTCGGTTACTTGGGATCCTTTCATTTTTTATTTTTTACTTTAATTTATTAACTTTCTTGTGGCACAAATTAATACAATAAAATATTTCACTTATATAATAATGTAGTTTTATTCTCAATTTAGCAACCTATTTCTGCACCCCGTCTTGGATCTCATGTAGACGATTTCATAATATAATCTTCCTCAGATCCATTGTGGCATCCAAAAGCCCCACTTGTTATTTTAACTAACATTGAAGTATATAGTTCATTTCATATATTTCGCATGATATATGAGGGTAATGCGCAAGCGCGGGGTTCGGGAAACTTCTCTTGTCTTAACTTTTCTAATTAGAAACGCTCCAGTCCAGCTGCAATAAACTCATTTGGGGGGGGGGGGGTTGTTACACCCTTTTCCTACTGCAGATAGCACGTGTATGCTGGGCAGATGATACTTGAAATTAAATTATTATTGGGGAAAGGAAATTTGGGAAGAAAGTGTTCGAGGCCAAGGTTTAAGCTGCTTCGTCTATTTGCCAGTTATGAGGACGAAAAGATATTCAGAGAGAACGTCCTGACTGGATTGGGACCGCCTGAGGACCTTCCATCCATAGTCCTGCTTTAATGAGCTCGGCTAGGCATATCGGTCCAACTGCCGTTCGATATTAAACACCAAGTGTAAACAGCAACTTTAACCTTAGAGAAGAAATGTATAACAACTGTTTGAGTAGATCCAGAAAAGTGCTAGTTTGCTTTCATGCGAGATCAGAAGCAGTTTGGAAAATGTTACTTTCTGCTTCTGCAGTTAAAGCTGTATTCTGGTCGCTGTGGACATAACATCATAATCCTGAATCAGGACAACGGCTCGTCTGTCTCTGAGCTGTAGATCTCGTATAACCTAGGTTGGAGCTCCAATGCGTTCCTCCGGACCTGGAGAGGAATTTATTTCTCAGCGCATTAGTCATAATCGAAGCGCCATCACAAATAAATAATCGCGGTAATATAGCAATAGTGGCTAATAGCAAATAATTTTCTGCATCTGTTCTTGCGAAAGGACCTGACATGTCTATTGTAATCCTTTCCAATGTCGTTCCGACATTGTAGTGTTCCATGCGATCCGGACTTTCTGTCTGGCACCCAGAACTTGCCTGCAGAAGTCGCATAGTTGGTAACACCTGTCCACATCTCTTCAAAGATGCAGCCATTAAAATTGTCGACGTAGTTTCTCCAATGTCTTATCTACACTCAGATGCCTACTTGTAGTGTCGGTATGAGCCTCTTCGAGCACATCTTTCATCTTGCTCTCGGAAGTACTAGCTACTGTACTCTCTCTCTCTCTCTCTCTCTCTCTCTCTCTCTCTCTCTCTCTCTCTCTCTCTCTCTCTCTCTCTCTCTCTCTCTCTCTCTCTTAAGAGACACCCGTATTCTCTTCAGTACATTGTTCTTGAACTCCAGCATGTACCATGTCTTCCAGTAATTCTCATATACTGGGTCTGTTGGAGCAACGTTTGATGGGGTAGATCGTTTGCAAGATTTTTTGTCCTGCAGGATGATTAGTATACATAGATGCTTCAAGTGCTCCTTCCTCAAGGTCCCTTTGTACCAACTGACTGTACTACTTTTCAACTGTCGCACATTGGTTGCAATTTCATGGTGGGATTTTCGGAAGGGGCGTCTGCATTATAATGGTGTGACTTCTCAACCATTGTACAGTTATGAAGCGAGAGGAAGAGGATAACGGCTCCAATGTGGTCCAGTTCAACTCGGGCTCTTGACAGTTTCCCTCGTCCGCTACAGCTCTTGCAAGCACCAGGATGACTATTGTGGCAGTCACGTTTACCACTTCTGTACGAAGGGTAGTCTCCAGGGTGTAGCTGACGTTACGATGTTCCGCCAAGAGAAACTGTTCTTTCACTGCCCGTTTTCTTATCCCGCTGATGAATGCATGCTCTACCTTCCTCTCCGGAGATGTAGAGTAATTTGACGGAAAACCCTTCAGAGCCCGTTGTTCCTGCCAGTGCATTTCCATGCCGAATTCTTGTTAAGATCATAAGCTGTTTCACATTTGTTTTGACTCGGGTCGCTAAGGAACTGCCGGGCAATGTTCTCCATAGAGCGCCTCAAAAATTAAACAATAACTAGTTTTTGGTTGAGCCTCCGGCGGGGAAGGTTTTCGTTGTTACCTCTTACGGGACAGTAAAGAACGATATTGTCTTCTCCGCTGCTGTTCATCTTAGGTAACATAAACCTTATACTGTCACTTGAACACCGCTCGGGACGAAGGATCGTCGAAATTCGATAGTTCCCCTATTTTAGCATTAGTTAGTCTAATTTCATCTGGGATTTTGGCCTTAATTTCTTCAAGCTCCTTTGCGCTGTCGTCTTTTAATCCTTTCATCAAACCTGGTGTAAACCGAAGTTGGGATTTCGTGTTGTTCAGTTCATTCTTTAAATTCTTCGCTTCCTAATGCAGTTTTATTGTCCTCGTTTCACTTTTTATCTCATGCATTCCGGAATTTACACTGTTTCTTTTCCATCCCAGTCAATAAGTGTTAAAAGCATATCCTCAATTTGGCTTTTATATATCATTCCTGACACCAGTGTGTATTTCTTTTTCTTTTTTCTTCGGCTTTAACTTCAGGAAATTTTGTTTGTTGGAATTAAATCTATCTTCAAATTATATATCTCACTTCCAGTTTCTAAATTAGATAACATTCATTGAGTATTAAGTTGTTCTTGGTAATTTAGATATATTCGCATCTTGTCATGCTAATATCTGAATGTATAAAGCTCTAACGAAGACATTAGTGATGTTTTTTGAGGAAAAAAAAAAGAAAACAAATTCCTTTCTGAAGAAAACGTTAAAAGTAGATGCGAACATTTTCGCACGTGCGTTGATACACACACATACACACACTTGAAGTTTGATACTGTAATATAACTTTCGCAGACAAACTCCTCTTCATACACCAGGTCAATGAGACGCTAGTCTGTTGGTGCTTCCCTACCATGACTTTCCATTGGGGTAATACTTTGAAGCAAAGAGCCTGTTCCCTACGTAACCAGGGACGGAAGCTGGTGCGTCACTTGTGTGCGCCAACCTCGAAGTCAAGACTACCGAAGACTCTTGGTTGAATTGCCGGCGACCTAGCCCGCCAAATATTAGCTACTCATGCTGGCACTGTAGGACATTTCAATAGTCTCATAGCCTCTCCGAAATGGAATCCAGACGTATCCTATCTCCCAGAGTATGGATGTCAATATCCAGCCGAGACCAACCCAATCATAAGGGCTCCAGATATTCGGCCCGACGTACTCCTGGTAACTTCAGAAGCCACACTGACGGTAGGAAGAGAGGAGCACCCGCACTACTCAAATAAATGAGTTGGAAGCCTTCTGTTACAACAGAGTGTTCCTTTTTGTTAGTGAGGTGATTTAGGGTATTGCTGATCGTTTTTGTGTGTGTATGATAACTCTAGCTATGACAGGAAAACTGTAGAAAAGTAAAATGGGCTCCCTTTGGAAACAGGCCAGAGGAAAAGCATGCTCAGTGATTTTCAGATTAACACTCTCCATATAGACTGTAGTCTGCAAGAGTTTCCATTGCACCACTTTTCTCCAGTCAGAAGCAAGGTAGTCCGCTTGCAACGCTGCATAGTATTGTCCCCTCCTGAGGAGTGGGTCCACTCGGCACCCATTTTCCAGTATCGTTCTGGTTGTATAACGTCCCTGCCATTGCACGTTATATAAACAGTATGTAACAATGTTATCTGCCCGCTGCTATCTTTATACAGCGATTAATTTTGTTTTTCCGTTCTAATTTTGCTGCATTGCTGATTAGTGATGTCAGATAGCACATGCGTAGCTAATAGGCACGTCCGACTGCTCTTTCAGAAAACACTAAGCGCAGCTTTCATGCATATGTTTTAAAGGGATGACATCACAGGTATCCTATTGGCTTAAAAACTAATGCTTTTGGAGCAAACAAAGACACTGGTAAGGATCGAATTGGCAGCAAACGGTGAGAAATCAATAGTAAAACTGTTATGATTCTTGATCTTAGATAAATAACTGTTATTAACAAATGTAATGCCTTGAAGCAAAGAGAGCAGATTTAAACTGTGTATATGTATGTGTCTGTAGTACACATTTCACTTAAAAATGACATCTGTTTATGACACTTGGTGTACAGGATTTGATTTTAAAACTTTACATTGTGAAAAAATCAACAATTAATTTTGGTTTAGTTTTTAAAAGAATTGAATTTTGATAATGACGGGGAGTTTTAAAGCCAATGTCAATTGCTCTGCAGCTTCCAAACATTATGCCATTATCAAATTTTAAATTACAACCTAGAGTATTGTTTATTTTCGAAATAATATGATATTTTAGTACTTTATTAATTAGTCATATTTTTCTGCTTTCTTAGGTACTTGGATTACTATTACTGTTGATTATAAATGAATACAATACAACCACAAAAGCATTTTTTTCTTATACGTTTGTTGTAATTTTTTCTCCTCTTAGCAACCTCTGTTATTGTTGCCATTAATAATGGCTGAATAGCATAGAGGCATAAGATAATTTATTTCGTTCTTTTGCTTTGGTGTACTCTTCAAAAATTACAAAAAAATTTCCTTGCGGTCGTAGATATGCCGGTGGTTTTAGAAAGCGTTCCTGAGGAAAACGAAATATTCGGTATATTCTAGATCACATTAGAATATTACTAATAAAATTAAACAAGTATAAAAACGTAGGACTGCATGTGCAATATTTGCATTTCATCAGGATGAGGCACCCTAAATATCGCACTACCCATGTAATAATGGCGAGATAGAACATTTCTGGAGAATGGATTGGTGGAGGAAGTGCTCAAGAATGTCTAGTGAGATCTCCAGACATCCTGCAGTGCTGATTCTTACAGGGAATAATTTGATTATCTTCTATGCTTCAAAAAATTTAAGTGGCAATAAGTCAAACAATAGTCCGAGAATGTAGGCGAATTAGAAAATAAATTTTCCAGAAAGTTTGGAGGCGTTCCGAAATAGGCTGTATTCAAAGACGACATTTTGAACATCAAATTTAATAAATGACCTGTAGATAGTTAGCCAAATGGCTTTATGCAGTTTACCTATTTCATATCGGATGATTAATGAAATGCGGTGAAACAATGATGTTCAAAATGAGTCCTGGGTTAATAGAGCTTAAAATTACCCAACATTAAACTTTCAGGAACGATGACTTCTTGAACGTTAGGATATGCGCTACCACATAAACTTGGCTCGTATAGCATTCCGTAAGTTGAATCAGCCAATCAAAATGTTCGCCTTTCCCGCTCGAATAAACTAGTTCTCCCTGTGTGCATGTGGGGAGTTAGTGCCTCATGTTGTCAGTCTCTCAATTTAGACTTCATCTCAGCTTCTTCAAAGAATCCTTATA
This sequence comes from Mantis religiosa, assembly GCA_030765055.1. Taxonomy (NCBI): domain Eukaryota; kingdom Metazoa; phylum Arthropoda; class Insecta; order Mantodea; family Mantidae; genus Mantis; species Mantis religiosa. The sequence continues at coordinate 127,828,431 of CM060952.1, read as the reverse complement.
TCAACACAATGCAACGCACTTTTTGCGATCGCTAACATCGATACAATAATCTTACGTTTGAGCTTCGCTCTTAGCTTCTTTTGTTTTACAATTTTATCTTTATATCACTTTCTGATGCCTGTATAGAAATATTTTCTTGAAACAAGTGTTTAATTATATCTTTTCCAGATTTTCAATACTACGCAAATTGTATGAATCCTCATATTTGTAACAAATTTCTTTAGAGGTACCATAGAACATAAACATATATTACTAATTTCTGAAAAAAATTCCCAAAATGATCATATTAGAATTTTTATGACAGAAAACACCTACATGTCAAATTTTTTTAAAAAATAATAATGATGCATAACTTTTCGAAAACAAAATGTAAAGTAAAGAAAGTGTTGTGTTCGTCCCAAAATTCGATGTTGGGATTTTGTCGAAAACATAGCTTTGTGGTACCTTGAACTCAAACAAGCATTCTTAGAAAAACATCTTTAATTTGTCTTAGTGTATGAGTGTGGTATTCTTGTGTCATTTTGTCTTTGTACCCTTACTGTAAGATTGATGAGAGCATTTCCAATTACAATCGGACGATATAAACTCATGAAGTTTCACTATTATGGCAAGCAGCAATTTAGTCTTTATTTTGAAAGGTTGGTTGCGGATGAAATGGAGACAGAGACTGCCTCTTCACAAGTTCTCTGTATGTCTTCTACTAGTGATAATAACTTGTGCGTGTCCCCGTGTTTTGTTCTTCGGGCTTGCCAACCGTCCAAGGAAATTCTAGTCCATTAGCATTGTGTCGCCGTAAAGTCCGACCATCCAAACACAAGCATGTAAAGGTGCAAAGAAGGAAAATAACACCGAGTGTCATAAATGGCATATCTGATTTAAATCTTTTCACTTGCTGTCTTTGGAGTGGAATATAATGCTCCCCTGCTTACTATACATAGCTTAGACATTAAAAGTTACTGTATAAATACCTGTAAAATATCTACGAATATAAGAGTTGAAAATTAAGTTTTCCAACAAGTACACAACATATACTCTTAAAAAACGCCAAAACACTCTATTATAATATAATTTGTATACTTTAATTATGCAAACTGGAACATTGGAAAATAAAACGAGTATCATAAGGGTCTGCTTTACCGCACTAATGCCCCCTTTCAACAACTGATGTTAAAGACTTAACATGGCTGTTAGTCTATTTAGCAATAGTAATAACAAAATTTGCATTTCACCGACAAATGTTAGCTTAACACTCGTGTTACATCTCTTGTCAACCTAACGTGCCATATTTCTGTTGTTAAGTCGTTAACAATTGTAGAATTGTCAAGATGGCGGGCGTTAGCGCAGCTTTTGATGTCGATTTGCTATATTTAGACCGTCTATATTGCTTTCGTAATAGAGAACGGCCTATGAGGAGAAATGATTTTGAGGTTCTATCAGAAGAACGTTTTGTACGGAGTTATAGACTGTCGAAACAAATTGTTATGAAGGTTACTGAGGAAGTACAAGGGAGATTGGAACATGCCGATCTCGCCTTTTCTTCAAGTATTAATAACTTTACGATTTTATAATTCACTGAATTCTGTGGATAACACACACTCCACCACCCGTCTTGAAACGATCAAGTCTTCGTCACTTCTGTTCTTCCTACCTCGTTTTAAATGTACGTAATATTGACGAAGTTTCTTCGTACTTCCGGTTGACATTTGCATGCGAATTAAACTCATTTCCAAATTTATCCCACGTCACATCTTTCTCTTTCACCTTATCGCATCCGTCCTCTTATTTTCCATTGTTAACGCTGTGACAATTGTTACGTTACATTTGTTAACGTTGGTAAAATCGGGCATCAGCGTCGTAAAGTAAAAATTTATGTTCTCCTAGTTACCGCAATTCTGTACCTACATTAATGACCTGCTTTCGTACAGCATGCTCTATCCAGCTATCGACTAGAAAATCAATGTATATCGTACAAATAGATAAAACACTATACGATAAACGTATCATAACATCAAATTACAATATTCAAATGGTTATCTGACGATATTCCAATCTCCTATTGTAATTTGAGACGTTACCATATTTATATGCTGAGTAACTATTATTCTTTATATAATTTAAAAAGGAGAGTTTTCTCTCCGTTCTCTTTTTTTTCCAGCGATAGAATTTATATAAAATGGAAACGAATGCTTTCTTGCTGTTTATGTATTATATTAGTTTATAAAAAGTGGCTTTCCTCGACTTCACGTAACAAATAATATACGTCAGAGGAAAGGAAAAGTAAGAACCGCACAAGTTCAAACACGCTCCGCCATTGGTGCCCTTGCAGTTTGGAAAATGGAAATATGCAGTTGGAATATTTCGAGCAAGGTAAATGCTATAGAAAATTTGTCACAGATTATCTATTTAAATTAACTCTCTATTTTTATGTAATATGCTGCTGTTTCTTATGTTGAAACAAAGGTACTGCATAGGACTTGAATTGAAATGGAGGTGACGTTAGCTTATTCAAAAAAAAAAAAAAAGTATCAGATTATCCATTTAGTTGTCACGGCAAGAGCTCACCGTATGATGTTGCATTAAAATCGTTAAAGTCATTTTGAGAAAAAAAGGTTAGCCAGAACCGTTCCATTTGAAACACCTCGAAAATCTGACGGTATTTATTCACTTTTGTCATCATGACACACACACACACACACACACACACACACACACACACACACACACACACACACACACACACACACACACACACACACACACACACACACACACACACACAAACAAATTACAAAGTAGTTTTAACATATATTTTTGGTGGGTTCGAGGTACCTCGAATCTTTTTGATATGCAGATTTTGTTGATATAAAATATCTCCTACAATACCATAGTTCGTTGAACTTATTCCCCAGTGCAAATTCTATGATCCATGCATTTCAGTTTAGCAGACTTGTTCTTTGTTAAGAAGTGCAGTATCTCGAGGATGAATCGCATCACATGATTGGCAAAGGATGAGAGGACTCCAGGGCTAGCGAACTCGATACGGAACAGGTTTCAAGTCCTGTGCCCCCAATGACTCTTTATATAACAGCATATGCGGACTTTTAAGGGCGCCTGCTTACTTATATAACAGCCTGCACAGCATGTTCTTGCAAAAATTTAAAAACCGAAACAACAGCTCCCAGATGCCTTTCCAAATAAAACTGTTGAGACTTGAGGCGTGGGAACCGAAACCCTCCCTCTGTCTCATCTTGATGAAAAGTAGTGCATCACATTGGGTTACACTAAGCAGGATCTACTGTATGCGTAGCAAAGATATTTAGAGATTCACAAAATCCCGGTAGTGTCGACTAGAAATACATTCTACAATTGGATCAGTCATCAAGAAGGGTCCAATTGGTACTGCTTTAAGTTTTTCTCAAACTGGAACTAAAGTAATGTCATCATAGTGCTCTAAATGAAAACGACATAGATTTTAATGCTTACGAAATACATTACCGAAATATAGTTAAATGAGCTAGTTGTCTTGGACGTTAGAGTCTTTGGCTGTTGGGTTCACCGGCAGAGCTCACTCGTGTTGTTCGTGGTTTCCCTCTCTCAGCAAACATGTCAGATTTGAAACTAAATACTACGACGCAAAATTTCACAGATGAAACTTATACAAACAAAAATGACACAGGAAAGGATTTACGTTCTTAAAGTCACTTGTGAAATATTCACATTCACAAAAGTAATTATCAAGCGAATGCATCTATTACAATCAGATTTGACCACACGCGTACCAGTACTTAAGAATCGGTCGAACTAGGTAATTGTTTTTAAACTACGTATACTGGTTGGGAAGATAATTCTGGCTTATCTTTTAAGCCAGAGAAGGAGTCCAACGAGTACATTGGAAGAAATTGATCACTGTATCTCTATTAATTAAAAAAGCGTTTTGAGAAAACGAAACTGGGCAGTTTTGCCCTTCAGTCAACAAATGAGTGAAAATTTGCAATGGAGGGACACTCTAGTTTCCTCAGAACGGCAGTTACGGTGAGATTCTACAGCGGCTAGGTCTGTATTGCAAAGATTTTATCCCTGTTTCTTTATGTGAGGTCTATTATGTGTTTCAAATGGGAAGAGTTCTGGCCTATAGCAAATCAGATGCGTTAGCGCATTGAGCGTTGCCACCTCATTACCCCCACTCTTTTTATATTTCCCTCTCTCTCTCGCACACTTGCGAGTCTTCTTGGCGCTACACGGAAGGGAACGCAAACTGAATTTTCCATTTTTTTTATAAATTTTCGTTTTATAATAATGCAGTTGTTGAAATCACAATTGCAACATGGATATTCGTATATTGCGCACATTTTTTAAAATATATAGTTTAAAAAATGATTATACTTTATGAATTACCTATTTTCTTAATCCAACTAAACTGTCTTCGGCGCATCCATATAGCTGTGTGTCACACCATTGTCATTGTCTTTAGCCTCCAAGTATTGCAAATTTATGATTATAAACTCCAAAATCTCGTCACGTGCTACTTCTTTCCAAAAGTCGCCTTCTTGTAGTTTACCTGCGTGTCTCACGTAAATTTCTGTCTTGTGTGTTCCTTGTCAATTTCTTCGTCAGTCAGTTTAAAACTATTATTTCTGTTTGTAACATAATGTGAGTCCATATTAGCTCAGTTGTATTGTTCTGGCAGTGGTAAGGGGGAAGGTGGATCGTGTCTCATTTGAATTGTGAGCTGATCCAGCTGATAAACTTTTTCATGGTTTTAGAGGGAAGAACAACTGAACAATACTACTTTGAACTCTTTAGAGTAAGTAGAGATTACGAACCATTAATAAACAAACGTATAATGTGACAAGTCACGTTGTGCCGATGTATCATTGGACAAGCCAGCAGGAAGTTTACTGTTCTCGCTCGAATTTAACAAACACTTTGGCTTATTCAAAGTAATTCTTTTATCACGGCATGTGAAACGTTTACATTTCAGTTCTGAGTAATTACAAATATATGTTCAGACATATATACCGACCAGTAATGATATTCATTACAGTGCTTACGTCGCGATGCATCGTTATAATATAATAGTACTTTATTTATCATATTAGGAAAATTATATAAGCTAAAAAACATGGGGTTCTTACTAGATACATTACTCTCTACCTTCTTCATGGATCAGATTTTGCAAAATTTGAATTTTTGTCTTAGAGCGAATAATACTTATTAGAGATTGATTAGGTTGCCGCTCGTCACACACCACTTAGGAGGAATGCAATACGACAACATCACAGGACTCCCATTGGTTACTCATCTAGTAGCGCTCTAGGACATTGTCCCATTTGAAATAAAATTCCAAATTAACACCCATCCTGATATCCCACCTTAGTGATTTTCAACCTGGTAGTCTTGGAATGAAACAAGGCGCTTTAGACAAGGGGCATCAAGGGAAGACAAATCACTTGTTTTAACTGTGGATGAAGGAAAAAAAGGGAATAAATACTTTGATCTCAATATTTAATTTACGCAGCTAAAATGTAAAGCGAAATATGTACGGTAGTTTTGTACCGATTACACTGTCAATTTGTTCTTGCAGTATGAAAAAGATATTCTAGTGGTAGTTTATTTCTCAAGGTAGCGTTCCCGTTTATTTTCAGCTAAAGTTTCATGAAATTAACTAAAGCTGAAGCACTAATGTGTATGTTTGACTGAATTGTTTTGCAATAAACATTTATTATGCAAAATGAATATGCTAATTATTCTTAAAAATGAGATAAAAATGTCCGTCTGTTATTGAAGCTGTGAGTGAGGACAAATCATAAAGCAAAATGGGATTTTATTTAAAAATAGTGTACTTTGGTTTATTTAAGCATTTAATAATTTATTTTAATTTCACCGTTAAATAAAACAAAGTAAATGACCTATATTTATACCGAAGATGCGAATGTTGCTATGCGAGTATAGAGATACATTGCTGTGTGTGCTCGTGTGTGTGATTGTGGGCGTACGTGCGTGCATGCGTGTGTGTGGTCAGTTACTCAGCCGCTGCTATAACTTCGATGTAAATGGTACAAAACAAAATTTCAAATAGAGTGCCGCTATTGCGACTGGTTAGAATTCTGGCTGCCCAACCTCTAGGTCATAGGTTGGATTTACGGCTGGGACAAGGCAGCTTATCTTTAATTAGAATCGTTTCCTGACCTAAGCATTATATCCGCGTGGGAGTGGATGTACATATGTATCAAGTTAGAGTAATTAACATCCAACGCTAAGGAACTGGTCAACGATTTTTTTGCAAGTCGGATGTCCAGGTTTAGTCATGGAAGTTAAAGGTGGGATACGCAAATGAAATAATAAATAATAAATTAATATGTTGCACTTGCATAAATTTATATACTCTTATACAGTTTTTACAAACGCTTATTCCTCGATCTACTTTATGTTATTCGGGATAAACATTTGCAGAAATTATCTTATTGCTAATTTTCTTGTAAATAAATAGTAACAGAAACATTAGATTACAGTAAGCTAGGGTGGAGAGGAATGAAGAGAATTAGGAAACAAACATTGTGATACAGACAACAAGTGATAACATTAGTTTTCATTAAGGATATATAAGTAGGAAATAAACGACAACCAGTACAAAGAACTCGAATCTCTCAGGGATTTGCTGACCTGTTGGTGAGCTGTTGGTGAGCTGACTCCACCAGTGAGGTGGAAGACACGTTGTGGGCTAAGCGATGTTATAGGCTATTTATTTATTTAATTTTCATGTAGGTGCAAGTGGAATATCGGAATACAGTGGGCTTTAAACAATAGTTAATTCTTTAAAGATCTAGTTGCTATGTAATATCTTTGAAATTCCGTTTCCTTTGCATGGCCAGCAAATAAAAAAACAAAATAATAATAACGACCACCCATTTGAGAAACGTATAGGTAATTATTATATAAAATTCAGACTTAAAATGGCTATCTCCGAAATGGTTCACTTAAAAAATAAAAAGGGGTTGACATAAATTGTGTTTTATCAGTTTCTCTGCAGAACGATTTTTATGTATCTTTGTTTACCAGTTATCCAAAAGTCATTCAGAATGAAGAAGATTTCGGAGGCTATTCCCAAACAAATTTAATATATGCATTCCATTTGTCATGAAAATATCTGCAACATGATATTTTACTCAGAATCATTAGTCATTAGAGAAAATCATTCTATGTGAAGAATAATCTCGGTTGAGGAGGGGAATTTACTTGTGTCGCATTCTTAAAACAAGTTGAACTTTCAGTACCAAGTTTGGTATATTTGACCAACTTTATTTTTGAGTTATAATGTTCAGAAACACACATCACACAGCACTACAATACTGTAGTGAGTTTTAATCGCCCCGTATGCGATTTACAATACGACAAAAGGCGTTGAATACTTTTCCTTCTTGATTAAAATGGTGTAATAGTTTTCAATTCGTATATAGGGTCTTTCAGCAAGAGTATCCTATCTTTGAACTTAAATAAAACACGTTCTATAAATGATAGAGGTTTATTTCTTTTTTATTTTGGAACATAATGTCTTAACGTGCAGAAGAGAACATCAGTTAAGTGACATACGACTTCGTTGGGTTGCGCGTATACGGTTGACTCAATTTTCAATGACAGAAGGACGTAAATTAGATTCAACTTCACGAATAACACACGTGATATTCTTCATAAGATCATTTAATATTTCTGACTTTTTGGCATAAACTTGAGATTTAACATACTTACCCCACAAGAAGTAATCCAAAGCTGTTAAATCACATGATCTCGGGAACCAGTTAACATCAGCACCACGGAAGATGAAACCTCTGCACTTCTGCTTCAAACGATCCATTGTTTCGAGAACCGTATGGCATGTGGCAGCATCTTGCCGTAACCAGATGTTTCTGAGATCCATACCATCCAATTAAAGCCAAAAAGCCTCTTATAAGAGCCCATTATCTTTCTCAATTGACAGAGCTTCTCCATCTTCGTCTTGGAAAAAAATATGGACCAATAATTCCACCATAGCAAAATCCACACTAACCACAGTAAATCCACAGTAATCTTTTGGGGATGAGATGGTCCTTCTTGAATATGCATTGGATTATTTTGTTTGTCAACAAAACCATCCATCCAAATTTGGGCTTTGTCGCTAAAGATGATTTTTCGAGAAAAATCCGAGTCAGCTTCCAATTGCTTGATAGTCCAGTCAGCGAATACACGGCGCAACCTATGATCGTTGGGCTTTAGTTGTTGAGTTAACACCGTTTTGTAAGCGCGCAACTTCAAGTCCAGATGCAGAATTCGCCAAGTGTGAAAGCCCCAATCCTTGTGCTCGACGAGCAATTGATTTGCTTCCGTTCTCGGGTACACTCTCACGAACGTAGCCTATATTTTCGTTGGAGCGCTTACATCGATTTCGTACAGCCGTTCTTTGATCGCTGACAGAGCCACTTCTTTCAAATTTATCGATCAAAAGCCGAATCGTTCTCTCGTAGGGGCGATTATGCACACAGTAAACTTAACGCAATACACGGAATGTTTGGCGAACAGATGATCCATTTTGATAGTAAATTTTCACAATTTATACGCGTTGCTGAATTCTGTAATGTTATATGAATATTTGTCAATAATAACTGTAACCGCATGAGAAAAAAATTACTGCTGTAACTCAGTAACAACGCCAGCTATCACATGTTAAAGATAGGACACTCTTGTTGAATTTCCCCCAAAAAGAATTACATTAAATCCGGCATAGAGAATAATTTAAATTTTCATTGTTCAGTTAATTTAACGAACCAATTATAAATACAATTAATTCATGATGTGTTTTTTCTAGTAGTATATTATATAAGTAGATATGTCTAAAAATCTACTTTTATATGAGTTCTATGTTAGTATATTATGAAATAATTTTATAAAACTATATTTTATTACAACAGTGTGTGTTACGAAACCCAGTACGTTCCTTTCATAATATTTACTCATGTAATAATCACGAAAAGAAAATAATGAGTTTTATAACGTAAATTAATTTCTTGTGCTATATTTGCGAAACAATTATAGTAGGTACTCAAAATTAAAGTTAATGTTGCTTAAGGGATTATTATTGTGACGTGAATATAGTGTTTTGTTTTTAGGATGCAATTGGGTTTGTGGACTGTTATTGAGGTAACGTTATGAAACTAATCCTAATTTGAGAAATTATGAACCCTTTTGCCAAAAATAAAGGTTCTTATTCTTTTTATACTGGTGTTGTTCGTTATTTGCAGAGAATTATAAGAAGATACATCTGTAAATACAATTCAGTTAGGGCTATTGAAATTTTACACCGGTGATCATGATTAGTGATGTCAGCTTTACTATTGCTATGGTAAATAGATATATTTACTAGAAATCAATACAGACGTTGAAAGCAGGTACCTTTATTTGCTGATGACTGTAGTTAAAAATAAGGGGCAAGTTTTATGATGCAGATTATATTCAACCACCATAGTAACATTGTAGGATTATTCCTGGATAAATATCTAACTTGTGACAAACAGAATCGACATTTAAGAGAAATGTGTAAGACAATAAGGAAACCATTTTATTGACTTATTTTTATCAAGAAGTCTAAGAGCTTAGGCTTCTGGTATATGGTCCGCGTACTCTCTGATGACATCTATGGTTTTATGAATGGACTAATGGTGATTAGAATATACATAGCTGCATACGCTAGACTGAGATATTCTTGTGTTTTGTATACCAACACCCTTTACTGATGTTGATAATCTTCTAAATTAAAAACTAGTCCCGTAAGTGTTTATGATATGCTTATGGCGTACTATATTAATACTGCATGAAAATAATGACATAAACACAAAATACACTTACTACGCATTTGGCTTACAGTGAAATTACTGCTCTTTGTAATATATTTTGAATATCTAATCATTGACTTCACCATTAGGTTCACATGGTAATAAGTGACTGATTCATTGCCTATGAAAATATGCATGGGCTGCGACAGAGAAATTACTGTTGTTTTTCCTCAGGCACCTTCTCTTACAATATGAGATTATTTTACATGCTGATAAACATTCCACGTAACGAACTGCTTTATTTATTTTGCAAAAGAAGCCATGTTAAGGAACTTTAGATTTAAAAAGAATGGCATCGCCCTCCGCCAATCTCGGAATCCAGAAGCTAAAATGAGAATTACTTGATCACTTAGGATTTCTGCTTATATTTTATGTTTAAAGATTTACATCAGAAAAGCATTGTAAATGAAATTCAACAATAATTTTCCATTTTATATAAACACATACAAAGGCAAAATTCATGACAAGAGTGGCAAATAAATGGCTACATTTCCAATCAACGTAGATAAATATAATGGTGCCAACTGGTTAATCTGAAACATGAACTGTGTATTACATTCTTGATGGATAAAGCTACAATATTTGGAACGCAATAAAATAACAAGCTACCTTCTACGTGACATAGGGGCTATAATTGTCTGAGAATAGAACGATCCTATTGTAAACTGTGGGAGGGGAAGAGGAGAGAGAGAAATGCTTTAATCAAACTCACCTAGGCTGCTGATTGGTGGTGAGAAATTAGTGGGCATTTATAGAGAAACCGTGATGTTTATAGGCTATACAGAATGTTTCAAAAATAGAAGGCATACTTTCGGGTATGAATTCGCCATCAGTAGACAGTAACAATATATGACACTACATTATGCGAAAAGAAAGTTTTGATTCTTGAATTACGGCCTACAAAACATTTGTAGGTATTGAACGAAACATATCTCTTATCGCAGGTAGTTTTCACACAACAGTTGTTCCAGTTACTAATGTTCAAAGTGTTCTGCTTGAATGAGGCCTCACATCCACGTCTCGTGACCATATGAACACTACCCCAAATTCCAGGAATGTTGCCTATTTCCTCACAACCTGCCACAAATCGTTCTGAAGAGAGTTTATGGTAGACACCAGAGATGAGTACCCCAATGCTTTTAAATAGCTACTCAAGTAGAAATTGACAAGTCTTAAATCCGATGAGCGCAGTGGACAAGCAGTTGAGCCGTTTCTGCCGATCCACCAAACAGGAAACCCTCGATCCAAGTACAGCGAGCGGTACGAGTGTAATGTGCAGCGCGCCATCATGCAGGGGGTGAGCTTTACCTTTTACCTCCTCCAAAGTAAGTCATATCGGACGATGAATGAAAGGAGTGAAATGATGCTTAAGTGAACGCAATGTGACGAATGCTTATTGGAGTTTTCATACACATGCGGTATGGAATTTTTTCGGGAAATATGTGCACCGTAAGTCTATTTACAAGCACATGCAGTACAACTAACGATCACCAATGATACCAGCTCACAAGTTGAGAGGAAATGGAGCAATTGCATGGGTTTTCATATGCCCACGTATGCCAGTTGTGGGAATTGGTAATGTCTGCCTTGAACTGTCCTTCATCTATAAATAATACTAAGCCAGGTACGTTTGGATTTGTATCACATTGCCACAGGAATCACTGACAGAACAACAGTCGTGTAGGGTATTCCGCTGATGACAAAGTCTGTACACACTCCAAATGATAAGGATACAACTCTTACTCTCGCAACAGTCCCAAATAGTCGCATGAGGAACATTCACTTTCAGCAGTAACCTTCAAGTACTGATAGCACAGAATCCAGAATTCCTCCTCTATCTAAAGCTTCAGATCTTGGTCGTCCTCTCCCCAATCCAGGAGATGTAAACTTCCCATGAGTGTACAGACGGCGAGTGAAACGCCAAATGTTTTCTGATATGGACGTCTTCACTGCCGGTATCTCTCAAAGTGCAAACGGTGAATAAGCTCAGCATTGCCATCCACAATTCACGAAATGTACTTCTTTCAGCTCTTGATTTCAGTATATGTCGCTCAGCCGAACGCCAAACACACTTTCAATGCACCCTTCGTCTCGGAATGATCTATGAAATTCTTCTGACACGCAATTACTTGAGGGAAGAAGAACTTTACAGTGAATGTCACTGTTATAACTCAGAAATCAAGCATTTCCGGACACACATTATAATGGACTGTGTTATTGTCTACATATGGAGAATGCATACCTGAACTTATGCTCTCTAGTTTTGAAACATCCTGTATATGTGTTCGCTGTCCTTGTTTAAAGAATCTAAGAAAGAAAATTTAAGAAAACTATTTTGAAGTGAATCTTACAAAACCGTAGCTTTTGCTATTAAGTTCCTAAATTATACTGCTCACAAAATGAACAACATTGGATCGGGGCATCTTATCTTTCCGTAAAGTTTTATCTTACTGCTATAGTATGCATATGCAAAAATACTCGAATAGTTCAAATGTGATGTTGCTGTACAACCTATGCTTCTTACTTGCACGTACTTCAGCAGTAAGGTAAACCTTTTTCGGCAATATAGGATGCCGCGTTCCATTGGCCGTCTATCTTTGGCGAGCAAAATATACCAAATTCATAGTGAATGAACAATTGACGGAACACGTCACAGGGTAAGGAGAAAAACATGACTATAAGCACACATTAACTCCTCCCTGTTTTGGAACATGAATTCGAACTGTAATGATGCTTGCCCCCCTGAAAATAACTTCCCTTATATCCACAAGCAACTTTCACACTAATCATTAAGTAGCCATGTTGTTTTGTACTCAAGAATGCGAATAAAGATGTACGAAGTTGATTTTTTTTTTAATAATGACATTTCTTGTGTTTTAAGGAAATCACATGTAAAATACGAATAATAAAAGCTGTTTTTTTCCTAAAGGCAAAAAAGCTGTTTTGTAAATATATGGAATATAAATTTAATAAAACCATTAAATAAAGGGAAAGGAATTCCAAAACTATAACCTGGAGTCGAAAAAATGACCTAATATTGAAAAGACTATAACTGATCAAAACATTACCTAATAAATAAGCATTTTCATATTGTGGTATCCAGAATAAGGGTTTATATACATGTTTTAAACGACTACAATGCAATAAGTAAAAGCTGAAGACATTAGGATCCGGATACTGATGAATATACACTTATTTTTAGTATCCTGGTGCAAGCCACACGCCAAGAAAGCAGCGGATATCGCATGTGCTTCGCATACTCCATTGTCAGTAGTTTTATAACGGAGATAAAAACATGATCTTGAAAGTACCTGCAATGAATCTAAAATCAAAGAAATGGCATATAATTAATATTCCTTTACTTCCCAAGCTTGTCGTAACTCAATGGGGCGGCATATAAACGAGTCATTTATTAAGCGATTATATTCGAATTGCCTAAGGCATTGGTGTTTTCGACAAGAAAGGCAGCTGAGCCATAAAATCGGCTGAATCTTCTTTTATTTCTGTGAGGAATTGTTCTTGAGTAATATGTAACTTCACAGATAGCGTCAAAAATTACAGTTTCGGAAGGATACATAAATAAAAGCCTGATCCCATAAAACATTAGAACTATCCGCAGACGTTAACAAAACTACTAAATAAAGTGCAAGAAAAGTTTCTATCCTGAATATTCTGCAATGTTTATCACAATATATAAAATGTTGCAGTAAAGCCATAAAATAACATTTATACCTCTACACAGTCTACAACTTTTGTATTTTAATATAGGAGTACTAAGAAGTATTTTGTAGCATTTATAATTATAGAAAACTGATGTAAAGCAATTAAAATAACATAAAGAATATTTTGAGAGTTTAGAAGTTTAAATATAATCATTTCGTCAAAAATAAAAATTAACATAGCAGTTTTTCAGTTCAGTAGTATCTTGTAAAAGGAAATTAAAGTAAAATAGAAAAGAAACGGAATATCTTCACTTAATACTAGTTGCATAGCCTTTCTGCTTTATTGACAGCAGATGTCTTGTCAACATGTTTAGCCAAGTGTATCTATGGAACATTTCTCCATGCATCATACAATGTTGTGTAAAACTGTTTTTCTATTCGAGTAGTTTTTCTGGCAAACTATCCGCGATATCCCAAAGGTGCTCTATGGGATTAATTTCCGGACTTTTGACTTGATTACTCTAAAAGGTTAACCTCACATGGCGTACGTTTACTGTCTTGTAAGACCTCCAATTACATGGCATATTTCGTCTTCCATTATGAATCACAATACTCACCATTATACTGATTTCGGGGACGCTCTCCCAACACCAGAGCAGTAAGAAAACAAAATATAAACAGTTTAAAAATCGTTTATTGGTGAATTACAAGGAAAAATTGCTCGAATTGTTCCACGTGCTTCTATGCATGTACCAATCTGCGTTCCATGTTGCAAGTTTTATGAAGTCCAAAGTGACTTGAGGAAATCCAATGTGGATACGCTGATACTCCCTTTAAAAGTATCATTATTCGATTCAGGAGTCCCGTAAACGAGGACTATAAATACCCCTAGACGAATAAATTCGTTGAATTCAAATCAGAAACTACAGCAGGCCAGACTATGAATCCCTCTTGATCAGTCCATTTCTATGGACATTTATCATTCAAGAAATTACTTACTATCCGACATAACTGATTTGGCGAACCATCCTGTAAAACGGACATTGATTGTATGAAGTGCAGGGATACATTGTTAATTAAATGAGGAAATTCATTACTGAGAAACTGTACATATGTTCCTGCATTCGTGTGGGGAGGAAAGAAATAGGGATCAATGAAGTGATCATGACTGTTTCCACCGCAGTTTAAGCAGAACCTCTGTTCATAATTATCCTTTCGAACTTTATGAGGGTTTTCACAGGTCAGTTTATGAGAATTATAAAAATGGAAATACCGTGGGAGTAAACCTACTCTATCAGTGAACAAGGCGCATGCCAAGAAATGCATGAACATGTTACAAATCTGTAGCCTGCAATGGTAGAAATTATTTCTTGACCCGAATTCCTCCAAAGAGTCATAAGAGAAATATCTTCCCTTATTGCAAAGTGTTTTGCGTTATCTGATGACTCCACATCATCGTTCTTGTCAATGCTTTGTAAACTCTCTTGCTCTTTCAACATCCAGTACACTACCCTCAGATAAGCCACTCTCTCTCTCTCTCTCTCTCTCTCTCTCTCTCTCTCTCTCTCTCTCTCTCTCTCTCTCTCTCTCTCTCTCTCTCTCTCGCTCTCTCTCTCTTGGAGAATTCCTGAGGATGTTCATGAACCAGGTATTTGCCTGAAGGAGTATCTTTCTGCATAAAACTAAGTACTTGTAATGCTTCACATCTGCAATACCGTACGTGTACTGCATATTGCTCTGTACACTCAAAGAATATATTTTCTTCTGTCGTCTATGCTCTGAACAAATACTCTTCAACAGACACAATTTAATTCAATTAATTGTTAATGTTTTTGTCTACACCAAACAGCTAAATGAACAAATAATCAATCAGTAAGTCAACAATTTAATTTAATTAATTTCTATGGATGTCAACGAAGGGGCAGATCGTTTAATAAGTAAGAAACAAGTTTCATTCCTATGTTCATTTGAAATTGTTTTTACTGGTTTAATGTTGGTAGGGCGTTGTCGAAATACTTGACACCAATAAAGATATCATGCATCCTGTATTGCCTGCTCATTACTTGATCAATTTCGGCCAGAGCAGCAACATAACTTCTGGTAAAGAACCCCACACTCCTGCGTACTTCTTGATATATATCTTGTACTTGTGGTTATTTCTCGTGTAGCCGGCCTTCGAGCATACTTTATTACATTTTATGGGAATAGATTGAACTTGTTTTGATCACTCCTGAGACTTTGGACAAGTCTTCTTATCAGATTCACCCTGGCCTTCCTACTCTTCCCACTAATGAGAGATTTCTTATAGGTTCGTTGAGATCAGTAGATCCTAATTGACGTTGGGTTCGTTGAGATCAGTAGATCCTAATTGACGTTTAACTGTCAAAACGTGGACTTTTATGCCATATTTTCCTTAAGATCATCTCGTGTTGCTCAAGAAGACGTTTTAGAATCAACTATTGATTGCTTGCTACTTATTCTATCTTCATTTAAGTTACATTTCTGGGCCGACCACTTAGGACATTGTTGTTTATATCCTCGCCTTTTTAAGTTGACACCAAACACTGACACCTTGTTGCGAGACACCAACTCCATTGCAGCAAACGACTAATTCTGGTTTTATTGATAGCCTATTAAACTACTGGGTCGTCAGTTGAATATTCCTTCGTTTTGGTATTGCTATAACAAGTAGAAACATAGAAACATTAGAATCACTGATTTTAGCATGTCTTTTTATATTTTAGTGTATTTATTTCCTTAAAATACATATAAATATTAGAAAATAGCAAGTACCTCATAAACGGTATATTTTCTTGCACTCACACTACACGTAGTTGCAACGAGATCCAGCAGTCTTCTGTCTCAACTGCAGTTTATTGTAATATATTCCGGAGGTAATGACACAACTTCTGCAAAATAATTTTGAGTGCTACCTTGCCTTTCCAATATTTTTAAGGTTTGCACATGATTGTAGTCTTCCTTGACATAGTATGTGTGTATTTGTGGTAGGAAACAAATAATATATGGATTATATTGGAATGCTTAATATGGATAACTCTAGTTACAGATTTCCAGACTAATTGCATTATCTTTCTAACAAATTCCAAGCATCCATCTCGATCTACTAACCAGGGAAATGCTTTAGAAACGGAGAACTTTCAGCAGTACGATCAACCAGCAAGGGTGGCAGCCGCAAAGCAGTGATCATTACCGCCTCCAGATTGAACAGCCTACGTACAGCTTCGTATAGACGTTTCTCTCCCCAAATCACAGGACAAGTTGTGACAGTAGGTATATGATTCACTGCGGCATTCACATACCGAACTACAAAAGCACAGTAAAATCCATTGGCGGTATGACGGGAATCGAACCCTGGACTGCCCTGCTCGATGCACCGTAGTTACAAGTATAAACACCGAGCGGGTTGGCTCAGGTGGTTTCTTATGTGGGTCCGAGTTCGATGCCGTGGCCGGCCTACTTGGCCCATGGGTTTTTTCGGGGGGTTTCCCGGACGCGAATGCTGGGTAAGGTTAATTACATTCCCCGCATTTCCTGTCCCTCCATTTCAATTCCATTATTATTTCACATCGTCTCTCATCTGGTGGTCTCTTTTAGGTAGAGGTGTCGGCTGTGGATGGCAGGATGATATGCTTCTATAAACACTTCGTCCTCTGGTAAGACGGTCGTGGGGCTCCAGACCGGCCTAATAGGCCGTTTCAGGGATATGATGGGTGGGATGCCGGTTGTATTGGCCTGCCGGGGAGTTTCCAACTGGTCGTCAGTATGGACCCTGCCCTTTTCACTGCCGTGACTCCTCGGGTCGGCTGCCCTCTGTGTCCTCTCGGCTCATCCGTCCTCCCGGGGATCCTCCACTTGGAGCAAAGGACAATAGATCAAGTCTGGTTCATGTACCGAATCCCTTCCTCAACATTCTATCTCACAACATCCCACAAGTACGGACCACATACCACCGCGGTTCCAATAGAGGGCGTCTATTAGAATCTTCCAACCAATCGGATTTAATTATGCTACTGAGTCAATACATTACGCATACTTAAGGCGCTATCAAAGGTGCCGTTTTGGAAACTACGAGGATTCGCCTTATATAGAGATGGCGTCACGGGGCCAGTTTGACGGATAGCATCATATAGTTAAACTCCAGACTAGCTTGTATCCATTGTTACAGGCCAATAGTTGTTTAGTTTTTGAATAGCAGCATTTTAAACAATGCAAGGGTAGAGGTTTCACGGAAATGGAGGATTTAGTGAAACGAGCAGTGAATAATTACTTCCATTTGGAAGGCTTAACGCCGAAAGAAATCAAGGAGGAAATGGATAGTACATTGAAACACTCTGTCCCTTCATATGCAATGATTAAAAGGTGTGTTGCAGAGTTTAAAATGGGACGTACGAGCACTAGAGACGAGTCTCGCACTGGACGCCCTGTGGAAGTCACAACTCCAAAGATCATTGAAAAAATTCATCGTTTATAATGGAATACCACAGATTCAAGTTTTTGAGATAGCAGAGGCTGTAAACATATCAAAAGAACGTGCGGGTAACATTTTAAGTAAGTTAGTTGGTTACTAACGCTCCCCACATGGCAACCTTGGCCTTCGGGGTAACCTCACCCCACCAAGTGATGACCGGACCCATTTCTCAGGTGGAGGCACCCAGAGGGCGGTGTCCATTACCTCCGATGATAGGGTGATAGTGAAGATGGCGGTGAGGTGAGAGGACCTACAGTTTTTACCGTGGACTCCGAACCACGTTGGGCATAGGGGATACTTCACGTGTGCTAGACAGAGGTGAAGCCGACTTAAAATCGCCAACCCCAGAGCCGGGAATCGAACTCGGGACCCTTAGAACGGGAGCCGCGAACGAAACCACCGCGCTACCCCGGCGCCCTCATTTTAAGTAATGTTTTGGGCTTTCGTAAGGTCTGTGCAAGGTGGGTGCCGCGTTTCTTGACACTGATCAAAAGTTGCAAATGAAAACTGTTTCTGTTAAGAATTTGGAGCTTTACCGTAAAAATCCCAGTGAATTTTTGAGACGGCTTATTACCATGGATGAAACTTGGATGCATTACTACACTCCAGAAAGTAAATCACAGTAAAAACAGTGGATTGCGCCACGTGAATCAATTCAAAAAAAGCAAAATCAATTCTGTCAGCTAACAAGTTTATGGCGAGTATTTTTAAAATGTGTGTGTTTTTATTATTATTATTATTATTATTATTATTATTATTATTATTATTATTATTATTATTATTATTATTATTATTATTATTATTATTATTATTATTATTATTATTATTATTATTATTATTATTATTATTATTATTATTATTATTATTATTATTATTATTATTATTATTATTATTATTATTATTATTATTATTATTATTATTATTATTATTATTATAATTATAATTATTATTATTATTATTATAATTATTATTATTATTATTATTATTATAATTATAATTATTATTATTATTATTATAATTATTATTATTATTATTATTATTATTATTATTATTATTATTATTATTATTATTATTATTATTATTATTATTATTATTATTATTATTATTATTATTATTATTATTATTATTATTATTATTATTATTATTATTATTATTATTATTATTATTATTATTATTATTATTATTATTATTATTATTATTATTATTATTATTATTATTATTATTATTATTATTATTATTATTATTATTATTATTATTATGAGGCCTAAGGCTTATCAGCCGACCCTCGTATTGTAAATATTAGCATCATGAAAACTGTTGATTACGATTCCTACCACTATGAGACAATGATGATCATTATAGAGACACTAACTACTCGTATTTTAACGTGAATTATTTGAGCAGTAAATATTAGGTTTACTGCGGCGTTTGTATAGTTAACAGATTACTTAGAAATAGAAATAGCAGCTCATTCCCCAATATTATAATAGCTTTTCTTTTCGTAAGGTCGTCTCATTTTTATAACTGATCTAGGAAGTTTGGTCAGAAACATATTATATAAGGGAGCAGTCACTCTAGGAGGCTAGAATTTATTGTCCCTTAAGCATTTATAAGAAAATACCTTGTTGACATTTGTGTAGTGTTTGTCAGTTGGGCAGGGGCTCCTCACTTCAGATCAGATAATAAGACAGGAGTGACGTCAACGTCGTTGCAACAGCTACCTGTGGGAAGTTATGTTTTCCACACATGTATAATAATCTGATTCTAGTAGTTAACTTAGCGGTGTTCAGTAGACTTATACAGAGTGATTCGTAAGGATTGAATCATTCCACCTGTTAAGCTATTTAAACGCACTTTCCGACGTGGTCCAGTCAGTGAGAATACTGACGTTTCACCCGCAATTCTGTCGGGCATCTTCAGAAAAATGACTCCTGGGTGGCTTACAACTGTAGTCTAGAACTGCGTTCTACTGGATTAACGCCGACCGTGAAATATTCCACCTGTTCCATTACATTCAGAACTTTATTTCCTTTTTATCTCACGGACGTTAGTCTTTCTGCTGCAAACGGACGAAGTATGTGTGTAAACAGTATTTATCTCTGTGCAAGTAGGATGGATTGGTTACAATTTCTAATAATACTTCTATTTATATTTTTTTTTTCAAATGACAGAGAGCTTGTCTTTCCTTTTGTTGTCTCAATTTTTGTAGTTTTTTCATACCAGCAGAAGTATCTGGTTTCATTTTTGTGTTTTCATCTTGCATCTTTGTTTCTTGTCATGCAGTCCTTCTTTTTCTAAATACTCTTGATCCTTTTCAGGATGTTTCTTCAGCTTGGCACGAAACCTAGCTTCTTTTTCTTTTGATGTCAATGGCATGATGAATTTAACCTAAAACAAAAGTAATATTACACATATATATCGCAGAACATCTTATCTCACGGACGTTAGTCTTTCTGCTGCAAACGGACGAAGTATGTCACTAGCGTACGGAGACTGCAGCAGGAACGTTTATTATTATTATTATTATTATTATTATTATTATTATTATTATTATTATTATTATTATTATTATTATTATTATTATTATTATTATTATTATTATTATTATTATTATTATTATTATTATTATTATTATTATTATTACTATTATCATTGTTGTTATTATAATTATTATCATTATTACTATCATTATTAAATCCATGGCAATTATTGGGAAGGAACAAAGAAGAGTCAAAGTAGTTAGTTATTGATGGGGAAATTATAAAACAAGTTTCAACATTCAAGCACTTAGTGTCAAAAATTAAATTCTGTACACCAAGGTATATGTTGAAGAGAATATTGAAACATACAAGATTAAACGGATATATAAAACGTCATTTTGATAAAAACATGACAAAAAAAAAGCACAGACCACAATATATCTAAACCAGCGCTGATGTACTCCTGTAAAACGTGGACAGTAAGTACCAGAAAAAAGTCAAGATTGGAAGCAGCTAAAATGAGACTTTTACGATCATTGTTGGAAATTACTAGAAGAGATAGGTTTAGGAACACTCTAATAAAACAGTTAATGGGAGAAAATGTTCCTGAAGAAATTCAGAGGTATCAAAAGCGATGGAAAGAACATGTTCTACGAATCAAGATATCCACGCAAGCCTTATTTTATGAACCTTCAGGAAGACGAAGTGTTGGAGGACAACGGAAGAGATGGAGCGACCAGTTTTGTTAGCTTCGGAACAGCTCTAAAGGCTAAACCTTGTGAGGAAGATGATGGTAATTATTAATTAGTATTGTTATTATTTATTTATTATTTATTAAAGCATTAGTCGCTCAGCACTGACATATGATAAAGAGATACAAAAGCAGAATGAAAGAGACAAATTCATAATACAGAATATAACACATTGGCAATGAAATAAAACCAGTGTGTCACTAGAAAGTCGAGAATGAGATCGTCCTGAAATAGGTCCTTCAGTATCTCTTGTTCACCAGGCATGCGTGAATCCGTAACTAGATCACAAAGCACTTTCTCACCAACTATACATAGTGTACGTTTTGAATTTGCTGATGCCTGGCGAGAAAAGGGAACCGTAACGGAACGAAGACTCGTGACCTAATGCAAGTCAGCTTCTGTTTTCGGTTTCCAAAATTTCAGGGCTAGTTATGATGGTTAATATTAAACTATGGTGATAAGCTAGATATTTTAACTTAGGTTTGGAGTTTTTCTATTTAAAAATAATATACAGAACGCTTAATTAGAACTCTGCTGTTACTATAAAGGCAAAACTGTCAAGAAAAGCACTGTTGAATAACCACAAATGCCGTAGATTTAACGATGCTTTCTAGTTAATCAGCGGAGTGACATCCACGTCATTCGGGCCACCTCTTCTTGTTTGTACAGAATATGCTGGGAAGAAATTAACGCCAATGTAACCTCGTTTATCCAATGAACCAACAAACTAGAACTACTTAGAAAATATAAGTGAAAACAAACTTACAAACAAATGACCGAATTTGACAGTTTTATTAGTCTATGATAGATGTTAGAGGCGATTCGTTGTTTCGTGGTTATTTTGTGAGGCCATGAAAACTAAATAGTTATTCCTATGAACGCCTTGTTAGCGTAGATGGTAGCGTGTCTGCCTCACGTTCAAGAGGTCCGGAGTTCGAATCTCGGTCAGGGTGAGTTACCTGGATAAGGTTTTTTCTTGGGTTTTCCCTTATCTTTTAAGACGAATGTTGGGTAACTCTAAGCTCCACTGGACTTATTTGAGCATCATTTCACCCAATTCATTCACCGTCCGATACGACTTAACGTTGGACGTAAATTACAAAAAAAAATTACAGACAGTCTTCCGAGATGTTGTAGGCATTACATTAAATGAAATAATTAATTGTGTAGAATAGAGTGGAATTGCGACTGTAAGCTAGGCAGTAATTTTTGTTTTGTATTGTAGGTTATTAGTGCCAAGTTTTGTGAAATTTGTTATTAAATTTTAATTTACATCCTCCAAAATTAAGTTATGATTGAAATGGGTGAAATGCTCCCAAAATAGTCCATGGTCCATGGAGATTACAGCTACCCGACATTCATATTTAAGCATAAGGGAAAACCCTGGAAAATCACATCCACTCACCCTGGCCGAGATTCGAACTAGAGGTCTCTTGAACGTGAGGTAGACACGCTACAACCTATGTATGTTACAGAGGTGGGCAATGCAATGGTGTGGAAGCCCATTAGGAACACACATACGTTTGCATACAACTGACTAAAAGCATGGAATATGGCCATAACATTTAAATGGAGCAAGTGTCCTCCAGAAAGCGTAAGGAGAAGTACTTCAGGGGTCTCCAAGTGAGATGAAGGGGTAAACTTCTGAATTTTAAATGGAACCATGGTATACATTTTAGAAATTCTGATAGCGTTTAATAAATTAATAAAGTTTCATTCAAAACGTTTTCTTTCTTTTTTTCCTGAAATGAAAACTTGAGAATTTATACGACATTGAAAATTTAATAATCCGCTAAATGAATCAGAGGAACAAAATTTAAATAATGCAAAAGATTAATATTAACATAGTGTATATTTTTGCAATCTCTGACTCGCCATAAAATGATTACCCTGAGTACACGAGTAGTGAGTATTAATTATTATTTATTAACATAATACAGGAGGTCATGAATGCCGCTATCAAAAACAAACCTAATCTTCATTTATGTAGAATCTTGGTGAAAAGGAAATAATATTAATTTTAATTATGCTTGGATGTAGTAATAGAATAAGAACTCGATTAATCATTTAATTTCAGATGGAAACAAAACACAGTCCACAGTATCAAAAATGGTAAAGAATTTCATTGAAACCAGTAAAAGCAGAGAAATTTGTAAGACAAAGATCTACTCTGAATAATAAAATTTCTCTTAATCTCTAAAAATTGTTGTTGCCCAATTTCTCGATTCTAATCTTTTTTTCAAAGCATTGGTTTACTATACTGATGAAGCTCAATCTAGAGAACCTTGATTTCATTCATGATATAATCGAATTAATTTTAATTAATATTATATTCAGAAAATTGCCTAAAAGTATATTCATAAACAGCAGTATACAAGAAATTCACACAAATACTCAAGGAATTACGGTCAGCCGAGCATTTAACATTGATACTGCAAGAAATTCAAACTGAAGAGTTGACTTTTAAACCATCCTTTCTCAGAAAGTTATCCTTGTGAATAATTCCAACGATTCCTTCTGTGGTCAATTAAACGTATTAAATTTCTATACCTTAAACCCTTTCAAGCCTTCATGTTAGGAAAAAAAGTGTTTTACACGAAGCATTTAGATATCTAAGAGTTGTACCTTCGTTCTATTTAAAATTCTGAACTTCATCCTCTTCAACACACTTGAAGTTCCCTGAGTGCTGGCTCTTATGTTATCTGGGGCTCACTACATCCCACGAGAATAAAAAGGTCAGCACTCAACTTAATTGATTCATTTAAAAGTTATAGCCAATATTACACAGTTTTTATTCACTGTTTGTATTAAGTTACTGTGCACACACACAGATATATATATATATAGGCTAATAGGCTAAGGTTGTTGATATTTTTAATTTTCATCAATTAACTAAAATAATAAGAGTTATATGATGAAGCCTGAGACTCAAGTACTTAAGATAGTAAGTCGCCACAAACGCTGTATCTCGAATGCGAAAGCCCCTAGTGGTCTACCGGGGAAATATACGAGTCAAATGGAGAATTTAATGTCAGAAGGGCACGTTGGCCATGATAGCTCAATGGGTTAGAGCGGCTCTACGGAAACCAGGAGAACCGTGGTTCAAATCCCGGCCATGACATTGAATTCTTCATGTTGACTCACTCTACGGAATGAAAGCTTCAGATAAACGGTACGACACAAGCGATTTGTAGTGTTTTAAAATTGCCTTTTAAATGCTTCCATAAGTATAATCCATTTCATCACAAGTAAGATGTTCGCAGCAATACAACGTAACCAGCTGTTTTAGTATCTACGCGATTTATCCGTACTTTACCTGGAGAACATATTTTCTGATTGACCAAAGTTAGATATGAATAGATTACTAGTGAATGGAAGTGACGAACACTACTCCAGCCAAACAAGGAATATGATGGCAGATACGGGGAGTTTTAGTTGCAATGCCAGTTTAACTTAAAATGAGCTATAAGTAGGTGTACTTATAGCCTAGTAATCCTTAGCTCCGCGTTATTGATTTTGGTTCTCTGCAAAAAAACAGCGGTGCTGTATTTAAATAACATAAAGAATGTACAATTTTAACAACAGCTCAAAGAAAAGAGCATAATCCTACACACATTCGCAATACTCTTAAGCGGTACACTTACCTTCCCATTTTAAAAACTTCTCTCTCTGTGTGTGTATGTGTATGTGTGCCTGCGGTGTTTCTATTGTTTCATTTGCACTATTCATTTAAACACATCTTGCTCAATACATACAGACAATTTATGAGCAGTATATATGGTTAATGTTTAATATTTGAATGCTGGTTTGGTTATTCAATCATTTAGTTTTTATTCTGAGTGTTTATAAAGAGTTTGCCAAAGGCTTTGTATGGTTATATAACTCACGTTTCATGTGATCATTCCGGAATCAAGCTACTTACTATCC
Organism: Mantis religiosa; assembly: GCA_030765055.1. NCBI lineage: Eukaryota > Metazoa > Arthropoda > Insecta > Mantodea > Mantidae > Mantis > Mantis religiosa. The sequence goes on along the minus strand of CM060952.1, from coordinate 127,803,258 downwards.
TGCAAGTTCAGTCGTATTCATTTTATCCCCGTGACATGCACTTGTTTTTGCTAGCGTGCCAACTGTGTTATTGTAAACTGTTTTAATTGCGCTTTAATCTATTCGAATTTTAGAAGAAATTGAAACAAATTTATTAATAAAATAGTCAAAATAAAATTATTAGAGACAACAGAAATTGGAAACAGATTGACTTTGTTCTTTATAACCAACTAAATATTAAAAATACCATGTTTGACTGTAACTACAGTTGGATGAAAACAAAGGGGGCATAAAAATTTGGATGAAGATACATGTACAATTACTACACATAAAAGGGAAGTATTTTTAATGTATATTCCAAAACAACTGAAAGAAAGAACTTCAGTAACAAACAAGCTATAGCTAATAGGAAAGTCCACAGAAAGAAAATAAAACGCAAGGACAATTCTGGAAAAAATGTTCAGCTCTTTTTGGAAAATGATGTATGGTAAACATAAACACAGACCTACAAAATTTTTAATAAATTAAACATTGAAGTCAGTGACAATTTAAATTGAAATATTATGCCACTTAAATCTTGGATGCTTGGTTACCAAATACTGTGTTGGTTAACTGTAGAATCTTTAACCGTACCTGAGCCTTATGATCATATGGCTAGTTCTTTTGATGAACTGGTTTCTCTTTTAAAGAAAATGAGGCAAGAAAACTCCTGGAGAAGATTCAATAAATGAGAAATTATTTAAACATTCACGTAATGTCTTTTAAATAGGTTCAGCGACCTTTTAAATTCAATTTGGAAGTAAAATGAAAATAATACTCCTTTACCTTTTCAAAAAGACGATAAATATATTACACATAGGATAAATTTACTGATCACTGGTTACAAGATATATACAAACATTATCAAAAAATAAGCCTCACAAGTTCTTTAAAATATTCTTGGAGAAGAATAAATTGCTTTCAGTTTTAACAGATCTTGCTGGGAATCGACATTGTTCCCATGAAATTGTTAATTTTAAAGGAACTTTATAAAAACAGGTAACAGAACACAGAGATTTTATTTCTGAAATTTCATATTGCATTCATAACGCTAAAAAGCGTTTCATCAGAGTAGTAAAAACAAATGTATTCAAATTATAGTTAAAGATTTTAACATAAGACAGTAATATATGTATACAAAATATATTCAACACTTACAATACAAATTTTCAGTACAGTTAAATGTAGCAATAATTATGAGACTGGGTGTGATTTGTTCAGGAATTGAAAGAGTTGTGGACTTTCAACTTGTTTATTTGAATAGTTTAATTTAAGAATGAGGAAAATATGTCATAGGCATATAAAAGTGAAGAAACATCCCCAAATAAATTTTATTTTTGTGGATAGTTTAGCTCTAACAACTAGTAAAGTAGACATTCAATATTTTTTCCTATTTAAACATAACCGGAAAAGTCATGAGATGGAAATACATGATCATAAATCAAAATAATTGTTTAAATAATCCTGTGTGAAGTAACACATGCACTAGAAATAAAATCCTGGAGAGAGTAAATGAATTCATTTATCTTGGTTGCAAATTATCCTTTCTAGATGAAATATATATTTCAAATAATAGTATTAAAATTAATCAAATCATGAACCCTTTTCTAGTACAAAGACATGTGTTTTTATAAAACTTTGGCAAGATCTGTGCTCTACTATAGTGTTGAGGCGTGGGCACTCAGAAAGTGGAGGAATGTTGAATAACAGCTGGGAAAATAAAGTTTATGAGATTCACAAAAGACTAATAAATGGGACCGCAAAAGTAATGAGAAAATATATTAAATAGATCAAGTTATAATCCCTCGTAAAAGAATCTTGGCGACAATTCGAAAGAATGAGTCACATATGTGTTTGTTCATCCCTAACGAGGGGAGGGAGTATCCACAAGATTGTGCGGTGTCAAGACGCTCTACCAACCTGTTTTGACTTCTACGTTCTGCATTTCTATTTTAACATCATTATTCTATAGGACACTACACTCATAGAAGTTTAACTTAAGAAAGTTTATTTTTCTATAATTACCTACACGTGTTTTGTAACTTGAAGGCATTCAAGGAATTGTGCTCTTTTAGCACAGGGCATTTATGTTGTTGAAATATATCACCTTTGTCAGTTTAATTAATGATAATTATTGCTGCTCTTTAGCAATTTTTACAGCTAAATTAAATTTAAACACGTATAAAGTTGAATTGTATAATGCTTATGTTAACTTTTTGTTCTTCACAAACCAATGTTCTGAACAAAATATATATTAGTGATGCCTAACATGCTATTATCGGCATTTTTTTAAATTGCTAAGCTTACATGAGTTCAAATAACATAAACAATGTTTTGCTTACATTTGGTTATGAAGAGCTATTCAATAATAGAATAGGATAGGATAGAATTTACGGATGGGATTCGGCACATAGACCAGACTGGCTTTTTGACCTGTTCTCCTAGTGGAGCACCCCCGGAAGGGAGGATGAAGAGAGAGAGGAGAGAGAAAAGGCAGCCGACCCCAAGGTATCACGACAGTGCAGAGAACAGGGTCTCTACCATTAGCCAGTTTGAAACTCCCCGGCAGTCTAGTACAACCGACATCTCACCTGCCCTGGTCCTGTAAAGCCCACTAAGCCGGCTCGGAGACTGGAGATCACTCCTACCGGAGATCAATGTGTTTACCAGGAGCGTATCATCTTGCCATGCTACACCGAGACTCCCGCCGACACATGCGAGATGATGTGAATTGGAGGAATAGGATGTTCGGGGGATGTAATTAGCCTACTCATCATTCACCTGGCCACCCGGCGAAACCCCTAAAAAAGCCGATGTGCCAAATAGGCCGGCCACGGAAAGCGAAGCCAGGTCTCACGAATGCAGGCCACAGACGAAACCGCCTGAGTCATCCCGCTCGGTTATTCAATAATAAGTTAATATTTGGTTTATGCCTGTAAAATAAAACAGTTTCAGTTAACTAAACAATACTATCGCATACTTTTCAAATATGGTAAAGCATTAAAGATCTGCAACAAGCTTCTTCGTTTTTGATAGAATTCCAAAAGTAAGGAAGAAGAAAAGCATTTGAAACTGCATTTCTCTGTATTTGAAACTCGTACTTCAGTTTCAGCAGCCGGCGCTCTATCAAAGAGTTACTGCGGTGTTGTATTCTGGATTTACACATTACTACATTGACACTCGGAAATTTGTTTTTGGGCTTTCTCAAGTTTGGGAATTTATGTGCTAGAAATATCCGAATGTGTCCTTTCCAGAACTAAATCCATCTACAAAAAATGCCGTGGATTCACGAATCGAATATTTGAGATATGTTCAAATTTTCCTCCTGCTTTATTTTTACAGTAGGAGTTCAGAAGCAAGAACATCAAATTTCGCTCTATAGTCATCAGTCAGGTTAAGTAAACAATATGCTTTAATAATTTGTTCAAACAGATTCCACTAATGCTTGCCTTTAATTCTTCCTTATGCTTTCGAAAATATTAAACAAACATAAAGGTTAAACAAACATATTAAAGGCCATAAAGTGTTCTCCAGTCGAGAAGTAACTCGTAATCCTAATTTCTAAACATTACACGGAGGAAGTAATTACCTTGAATTTTCTAAATGCCTTGGGGTTTATTTTAAGCAGCTGGGATGGAATTACCTGATAATGTGTCATTGTATTGCTTTGTTTTGGCCTGCGGACTAGTAATCATTCAATGAGGAATAGGACGGGTTAAACGCTATGCATGGAGAGTACTGGAAGTCTACACTTTACTAAAACTCCTTACAATATTCCATATAAAAAGAGTACAATTGTAGGAATGCGGTCCTACAGTGGTCCAAATATATCAAGAAGTTTGGCTTACAAAAGGGATCGTAAAGCTGTCGGTGAAAAGATTTCAGAAGGGCGAAAGGGGCCTTAAACCCGAAGAAAAACCAAGGAAGGCCAAAAGAAGACTACATTAGAAGACCTATTCAAAGGTCTGCAATGAGCATCTCTTTCTTTCAGTGACAAGAATAATGATAAGTCTCAATCCTCCAGTAGGAGACGGTCCGTCGATGACTCCTGATGCTGACATCCGACATTGCAGGCCTACGAGAAAGGGTGTCCTTAAGCAAGAGTACAGGAAAGCTCGTGAGGCCTTCTGCCTCTACCATATGCCAGCAGGACAAGGTTCTGGGAGATGATATGTTCTGACGAAAAAGTGTTCTTCTCAGACAATGATGGGAGACTGTGGCGACCCAACACTCGCTTCGAACCTTAAGTTGTTGCTACTGCACGGAGCAGCAGGTATGGGTCTGATGATCGCGATGAAGTAGGGGAGCTTGTTGAAGAGTCCTCTAACATGGATCCCAAGTATGTTGCAGTCTTAGAAGAATGCGTGCTCTCAACGGTGATCTATCTACCCGAAAGAGAAAATTCCTGTTATAATTCAGTGTGCAAACATTCTGGACCACAGAGGTTTGGCTTCAGCAGCACCCAGACATTTTGATTTTGGAATAGCCGGCGAGCTTTCCAGACCTAAAACCAATTGACAACATCTGGATGCGCATTAGTGTATCGGAACTGTGAACAATGTAAACTATGTAGAGAGTTCATGTATCAGCACTAAAGAGGCACTGGATAACATGTCTGGAAAATCTGGGAGAATATCAGAGGAGCTCTTTAGTTTCATCAGTGCCTCGGAGATAAATGAGTCCTCCTGTTAAAGAAGTAAATATCTTTATACAATTTTGTTTTGCAGATACTACTGCTGTTAAAACGACATCCAAGGTGTTTATATGTCTGCAAATGTACTCAAAAGGAACGTTTTATGTTATAAATGAATAAAAAGTTTAATAAAGCATGTACTGTTATGGACATAGTCAAGGCCAATGCCGGGATTTGAATCACAGATCTTTTGCTTTCCGTGTCCACAGTTTCCAACTGAGTCCTTGTGGTCACCTGCCGCCACCACAACCGAATATAATGCGTATGATTCTACTTTTAACTCTTATCTACCTACATACGAAAACGTTCTTTCTAGTTTTCCTACGAGGGATTGTCAAATGTGATGCATTATAAACCATCTGTGTTTAATTATAACAAGGTAAACGAGAAAATATACTCCATTGTGATAAAGCGGTAAAGTGAAGCGGCAAAAATAATACAAAACAAGAGTGGCAAATCGAAGTAAAGTAAATACATTATAGTTATTATATAGGGTATAGAAATAATTGAAAATGTCATTTGAGCTTTGATAGCAGCAACTCCATACTATAAATGGAATCACTATTCCACTTGAAACATTTGCATAATTTTACAAAGGACCTTGATATTATACCATTCATGTCCACCATCAGCCAAGTTATGTTTCTCATACAACAGGTTATGTTTCTCATACAACAGTCATGATTATAGCAGTATTATCATTAATGGAAACATTGAATGAATAAATGAATGAATTCCTGAGTTTCCTTAAGTTAAACATAGGGCTTTCTGAACCGCGCAACATCGAGGCCCGTAGGCAACGAGTTGAGGATTAGAGGTTTCCTAATGAGAGAGAATCCGGGATGAGTGATCAGCCCATCGCCGAAGTGAAAGTACGAGAGATGAAGTGATAAGAAAGATGATGATGATGATGATGATGATGATGGAGCAATCGGTGGAATGCTGGTGGGGGAAACCGTAGGACCCGGAGAAAACCCGCCCCAGTGCCATATTGTCCACCATAAATCTCACTTTGTGGTCGCCTGGGATCGAACCCGGGCCGCCTTGGCGAGATCCAAGCAGTCTAACCACTCAGCCATGGCATGACCAACAGAAACATTAAACTAAAATAATATAAGTAATTTTATTAATAAAAGAGGAACTCCTTCAGACATGGCTAAGGCTTTATCTTTATAAACTATACACACAAATTACCCTTCTGTAAACTGGACACGTATTTATGTATATAGATGTATCTCTCTTAACATGGGTCTGGTGAAACATGCGTATTCTTCTCTTTCTACAAATATGATGAAAGAAATACTACAATGTTGGTGGTGAAGTTTTAGCAATTTGTCTTTCGCTCCAAAACACACTTATTTGCCTTCAACGATGCAAGAATACTGTTATTTTGTCAGATTCTAAAGCAGCAGTTCAGGCTGTAGCATAAACGTCGTATCCAAAGATGGAAAAAGTGCTAGAAATACACCAGACCATTAAAAACTTCGAAAACATAGTTTTGCAATGGAACCGGCCCATTGTGGGGTTCAGGAGAATGAAAGGGCTGATATATTAGCAAAAAAGGATGTAGAATTAAACAGAAAGAAACAAAAGTATTTGAAATTAAAAATAGTATAAATACTACTACTACTACTACTACTACTACTACTACTACTACTAATAATAATAATAATAATAATAATAATAATAATAATAATAATAATAATAATAATAATAATAATAATAATAATAATAATAATGATGATGATGATAATGATGATGATAATTACAAGTCTGAACTAAATGAACAAATTGGTAACCGAAGTATGAAAATGCTTCTGTAATTTCGAAATTGCCACGTAAATCTGTTGTTGCCATGATGGGGCTTACTGTAGGACATGACTTCCTATGAAGACATCTCCATTGAATTGGCATACTAACTTCTCCAAATTGTGTATTGAGCTCTTAAGGTATAAAATGGATAGAGAACATCTATAAAACTGTGCAGCTTTACAAAATTATCAAGATATAACTTCTAAGTACTGGGAAGCCAGAAAGACAATGACTTCATTGTTGACTCCAGAGCATTAGTGACATACATTAATAGAAATGCCCACCTGGGTAGCGTGGTGCCAGCATGTCTGTCTCGCGTTCAAGAGATCCTGAGTTCGAATCTCGGTCAGGGTGAGTTACCTGGATAAGGTTTTCCTGGGTTCTCCCTTATCCTGAAAGACGAATGTCAGGTAACTCTAAGCTCTATGGATCCTTTAACGTTGGAGGACGTAAATTACAAAAAAAAAAAAAAAAAAAAAAAAAAAAATAGAATATCCATTTAGCTTTCATGTAGTATAACAATAAGACTAATAATGCAGTGAAATGAGACATTAAAGCAAAACAAACACGTACATGGGTACTTCTAAAAGGCCCTGAGACAGCTTTTTAAGCCGAAGAAATAGAAGTCATACCTTGTCTCCAGATTTGAACATTTGACCAGTGTAATATCAAGCCACAACTTTCCCCTTTACGTCAGAGCGATCAGAAGAGCAGCTGTGTTTATTTCCGTATTTGATAGCCCTGGCACCCTCTTTCACCCCTCCCACACTTCCGTACGTGTGAACCAAAGTGAATTGAGGAGCTGAGCATTTTACAGCCCCCAACTACATTTGAAAGACAGTGTACAACCTATTTTAGATTTCAGTTTGTGAGTAACAAAAGAACTGGCAACAACATGCCAGAGATCTACCTCGAATTAGAATTCCTAAAAACCTGCTGAACTACCATCCAAAAGGGAACAAAAGTCTGAGACGAATAAGAAAAAAGAGGAGAGAAAATTTGTCGTTAAGAATTATGACAGGATGGTGCTGTAGGTGGTGGTGGCGGCGGCGGAGATGGAGGAGGCGGCATAGATTGTTATAGCTATACGACATTCAGCCGTTTAAAAATAAGTTTGCTGTATAAGTGAAATATTTTGAATACCATTTTGATTGCCTGATGAGAAACAAGAGGACACTATCTCAGAAGTGTGTAACTAGAAATGGAGGAAAATTCGGACCAAAACTTTAAGTATCTTGAAAACGCCTAAATTTTAAGGGGGGGCGGGAACTAAAGAAATGTAATGTAGATTGTGTCGGTGCTCTACTTTGTACCTACATTTTTTTCTGGAGGGAGTTGTCTTATCTCTTGTGATTTCTTAGTTATAAAATACAATCATAGACGTTGTATCAGTCAAATATTTGAAGGCATTATTCAAAAAATAAACAGTAACTGGTATTTTGAAATATAAAACATAGTAGGACGGAGTGGGGAGGAAAGTTTTGTAACTTATGTTGCATTCTTGGAAAATAAATATCAAGTTTGTAAATGTGACATTTTGTTTTTGAATTATGTCTACGCTGATCTACATAAATATTTTAAAGCATTTTTTTCTTTATTCAAAAAATGTTGAGGTTTGTTATTTTCGGTGAAATATCGAATTTGATATTGATATTTTGTTTTAGATTTACGCTGTTCACACATGCGCACTGAAATTTTTCTTTAAATTCAGAGGCATCAAAACATGCATTTTTATATAAATATCCAAATCGAGTTTTTGAATGCAATGTAACACTTCCTAGGCTTAATAGATGCTTGGCAGAGAAAAGGAAAAATCAATGGAGCACGGGTAATGTAGTTAGAGAAGGAATAATTTTATAGAAGCCGGGATCGTTGCTGAACAGTCAAGATACGAAATAATCTTACAGACTGTTTCATTTCGCCAACCAAATGTAATCAAATGTTAAATTTCAAAGAATTCACAGCTGCAGGTGTAGTTATTATTTTGTCTAAAGCTTATCTAACTTCCTTCTCTCTTTTCTCAGTTCGAATTCAAAAGTGCAGTGCAAGATACGCTCACAGAAAATAATTACAGCCATTTCCGGGAGAAGAGGGTAATAAATGAATTATGAAATTCAGTTTCCACATCATTTCCTATTTACGATCCTTACAGAGACCCGTTCAATCAGGTTTTATAACTACACCTTTAACATTTACGTATTACAAGAAGAGATGAAGTAGAAATTTGATTTCAGGTTATAAAAATGATATGCGTAATAACATGAGAAAACACAGTGCGTGCAATTGCGTTAAATGCGTATTTGTTTTTATCTATTGGCATTTCTAAAGTTACGCGATATTTGAAAATGCATTTCCGTGCATTTTTACGATAACTATTTAGGAAATATATTCATAATAAATATGTAATTATCAATGGAGCACCGGTAATGTAGTTAGAGAAGGAATTATTTGTGAGCGACTTTTAGGGATGTTTGTTGAAATTGTTTTTTAATATTCAAATAACAGTCCTAACTCGAAGATTTGAGGTTTCCCAGATAAATTCAATCTCTATGAGCTTGATTTATAAACCTCTAGCCTGAAGTACCTAATGTATCATGTATCCTGTACCCTTTTATGATAATACTTTTGATAACTTAATTACAGCACGCACATTCAATCCATATGTACTTGTTATCTATACCGGCGCTGTCCTTAGTTTATGCGGAGATGTAACAAAGCGGGAAGATGTATTGCTCCACCGGTGACTGTGATTGGATGGAATATTCGTTCTATTTTATTCTCAAGTGGCAAACATGTGCGCTGTCAACAAACTTCTCTGCAAAGATTTGTTTTGTCGTTTTCGATGTTTGAGTAGCTCATGCTGTAGCAGTTTTAGGTTAAGACTAAATGCAAAGGTTTGTGTGCTGTGTAATATATTTTTACCTTCGTACGCTAAAAAGTGACTGAAGGTTTACAATTACTCAAATATTTGATTTCTTCACATAACCCCACCTCATTTATAAATTAAAAATTAAGGCACGAGTGTTTCTGTGGAACAACAGTGCTAAATAACTGCGTGGAGCCACTTTGGCAATGACTTGAAAGTTCTACTGACAGGCAACTGGAAAAAAAAAAAAAAAAAAAAAAAGCTTTGGCACTTTAACACCGTTTAAATGTTCTGACAAATTAACAATGTCCTCAATCGCTAAGGTTGAGTATTTTTCACATAACTTACAGAACAGGGTCATTATATTTTGTTTTTCACTACTTTTTAACGGTTTCCCACTGAGATGTTTTATACATTGCACGGAAGCAGCGTGCACTTGAATTAATACATACAAATTGCACTTACTTTTACCAGCTAAAATACTAATTAATTACTGTTTGACTGTTGCATTTGTAATAATGTGAAGTTTTTATATATTTTGCATTAGATGTAAAGTCTTTAAAAATGATTTGCGAAATTATATTTTTCATTCGCATAGAGTTACAAGGCTAAATAGGCACGACCAACGGAAGGCACGACCAACTGGAGCTAGGTAGGGGACAGGAGGTATTCAGCCCACGCCCACCCCTTTATCTTGTAGCGCTAACATAGGGGATGGTTAGGAAAGTGACACTAGGCACTGTACCGTCTCTTTCCACTCACCCTGACGTCTGGAACAATCGGGATGATTTTCCGAGGCGCGAAGCTTCCAGAAACAGCGATTTTCCTATATAAGGGCTGCAGTGGGAGAGTCAGTTCAGTTCTTGGTGAGCAGCCGTGAAGAGCGCAGTGCTAGCGAACAAACTGTAAGACTGTGTACGTGTATCAGAGGAGTTGTACCTAATTGTGAGTGTGGAGTGGACCTGTGACAGACGAACTGGTGGATTGTAATTGTGTGCGCTACATAATTCTATGTAATCGGCAAGTGTTCCAACTGTAAGTCGGTGGAAATAAAGAACATTTTGAGTTTGTGCAATTGGACTTTTCATTTCACGAACACACAAAGTCACAATATCATCATCATTAAAATAAGTACTTACAGTGCTATTTAGATATTGACTTTTTGGATGCAGTACATTTCTGTTAAGTACTACAGCAGTTAAAATAAACATATTTACAAACAATATCAGTTGTGCTGTATTTGTATTACTTTTCCGATAATCTCTAATTTTTAAACACCTTCAACACTATACTTAAAAAGTAATAGCTTTATGTGCTTCAGGATAATTGAGAATTATCTACGTGTACCGAAGTAGTTTAAAATTCTTTGTAAGTATGGAACAATTAAAATCAATAACAATAAAAAGTTCGGAAATGGCTGAGGCCTCAAAAATGATTTGAAATAATATTTTTATTTTAAACAGATATTTTATAAACTGAATTTTTGTACTGCTTAGTGGTTGTTCAATATTAAATACAAAATACATTTCTAATGAAGAGTATTTCATAAGCGGAAAACTCAGATCACTTTTCATTAGTCATATAAATATCTTAAAAGCATTCTGAATTAAATTTTATATAATTTTGTATAACTGTTAAAGTATATGAGACCCACGATAAAGTGTACACCTTATTAACATACACAATTGTATGCCAACTTTTTATACAACTTTTGGGATATTCCTTGTAAATAATAATTATTTAAAATTAGGATTTTGCATTAGCATAAGCTCATTTCTGGATGTGGGAATAGGACGTCTACCTAACGTTCAGAAGGTTCTGAGTTTGAATCTGGGTTGAAATGAGTACTTGGAAGTTGTTTTTTCCGGAATTTTCTGTTACCCTGAGAAGATGATTGTCGGATATGTATAGGGATTAGAAACGGAGATGATTTTAGCACTACGAGCAAGGATAGGTCTATTGCATCTACTAAATCTCTGACAGAAAGGAATAAGCAGTGAGAGCACAAAGGGCGGGAGGCACAGCGCAGCGGGGTCCCTAAGGTTTGAACATCACCTGCCGCCCCTTTAATGTTTTAGATATATGAGGAGCAGGTTTGAGAGGGAAATTACATTCTTTTCTCAAAACTATCCTCCACAAGCACTGAACGTTGCTCCCTAGTGCTCCAGGTAACCTGCAAGATGAAAGGAAACGAGTACCATAATAATTCGTACCACTATTCTTACCTCAGGTTTGTCCGCCTCGGTAGCGTGGATGGTAGCGTGTCTGCCTAACGCTCAAGAGGTCCCGAGTTCGAATCTCGGTCAGGGTGAGTTAACTGGATAAGGCTTTTTCCTTTCCCTTATTTTGAAAGACGAATGTAGCGTAACTGTATGCTCTAAGGACCCTGGACTCATTTGAGCATCATTTCATTCATTCCATTCATCGTCCGATATGACTTAAAGTTGGAGGATGTAATTTAAAAAAAAAAACATTATCTCAGGTTTTGAAATCTCAGATGGTAGGAAACCTTAGCTAATGAAGCTGTATGGACCATTAGACAATTTAATCCATTGATTATGATCTACCCGATTGGGGGACGTTAAGCATATAAAAATGAGCAGTTCAGATGAAATACATTGTTTTCTCGAAACTATTTTGATATTGCTTAAAATATATGCAGTTGTTTTATATTCTGCAATATAGTGAACATTTTTAATTAAGAAAACAAAATTGTGGTCTTTTCTTGCCTTAATAGTTGGGTAAGAAATGAAATGCTAACTGACATGACTTTGTTTATATTGCGCTCCAAAACTGCGAGTTGCTGATGTTTTTCCTTATGCAGTGCATACGATTTGTACATATGGGTTCAATACGTTGACAGAGAGGATTGTGTTATGTAGGTGTATTGTTGTTTTGATATTTTAAGCTAGCAGGGAGTCTTTTGTTACAGAGTTTTGGACGAAACTGCCGTTGGTAACGTGACCTTTATGTAACGGCGGTATAGAAGGAAGAGGAGAGGGGAGAGAACAGCAGCAGAACGCCGGCCGTAGCGCGCCAGCTCACTCAGTAAGTGTCGAGATATGTGCTTGTGCAGGTCGGTGGCGTAACTTCACTCAACCGGAGCTATGGCTCGTATTATCTCAACGTCAGTTATTGTTACTTCTAGACATCATAGACAACGGCGACCTCCACAATATCAGGAACATTTGTGTGTGTGACGAGTGCTGGTGAACATGATGGCCGATGTGGCTAGGGACGCCTTCGCCAACAGCAAATATCGTCTCGCGGCGGAGATGTACGAGAACTGTCTAAAGGAGCGAGGTGGTGCCAGTCTGGAGTTATACCTGGGCTACGGCAACTCCTTGGCGCGTTGTGGTAGGCTCAAGGAGGCACTAGACGTCTTCTCCTACTGCTGCTGCCAAGGTTCGGCCGCGGGATGGGCCTTAGACAAATTGCGACATCTTGTCGTGGCCCTAATGGAAGCAGTGGGCACCCGGGAAGATCACGGAGAGATCCTCGCCACAGGATTCACTTGCCCTTGTTGCGAGGGTGTTCTCCTGAATCCCGTAACGGCAACGTGCGGGCATACCTTATGTCGAAGTTGTCTAGCACGCGAAGGGTGTAGACGGTGTGGCACCGAGATGCTCGCGGGACTGGAAACCAACGTCCTCATGAAGGGGCTGGTCGAGAAGTGGTGGCCGGGAGAGCACACGGCGGCTAGACTGAGAGACCATGGTAATCAACACTTCCAACGTAACGACATCGAGGCTGCCCTGGCCAAGTACGACGAGGCGATACACCACGGTAAGTGTCTTACTTTCACTAATCAGCTCTTAAATTACACCATTCATCACTGCTCATATACATTCACACACACCCTTATATTATTCACCATACCTACTTGTCTAGAAATTATGTCAAAGGAAGAAATGGCTTAGTTACATGAAATAGGGGAAAACACTTAAATGCTTAAATCATACAGGAAGGAGGGGGGAGAGCTTTCAACGTGTAATGTCAAAATGACATAATTGAGAAAGTGTAAACATACAACATGGGCTAGTTTGGAAGGGATTAAGCAAAATTGTTTATTATTTCCAGTTACACAAAACTAGTCAGAATGAGGTAGATATCCATGGGTACTTCAAGCTTACGATATTATAATCAAACATGTTAAATACGTTTTAGAGAAAATAAAAATAAATGAGATATTTTTACACAAAGTTAAATTGGGTAGATGCAGAATTTGAAATGTGATTACATAAACATAGACTTTGCTATTAATTCAGTCTTTTGTGTTTTTCTAATCTTTTAGTCTAAGAGTCCTCAAAATATGCACCTGCTCCCAGTGAAATCTCTATATTAAAATGTTTATGTGGAGCACTCTTCTATGTATAGATAAGCAGTAGGTAAATTAAAACTACACACATTTTCTAGGTCAGCTCCGCAGAAGAATTTCGCCCTAAAATGTTTGTTTTACTTAAAAGTAAAGCTACCGTGTAAGTACTTAAGTCAGAAAATTGTTGAAAGGAGCATTTTGTCTTTGAGCGCCCGCCAAATAGTAATGACATCGATCCAGGAACCCTACATCGGGATTTCAGTGCCTACAGCTTGAGTCATGTTTTGTCACAGACTAATTCAGCGATGAATAATAACATTGCTATGAGTCAGATCTCCACAGGCTGATTCCTATGAAACCGTTTAGTTCTTCTAAAAACATGATTAGGTTACAACGGTATATATAGTAAAACCTCTCCAAAACGGAATATGATCGTTCCGGCATTTTTTTTAATAATTTACGTCCTCCAACGTTAAGTCATATCGGACGATGAATGAAATTGGTGAAATGATGCTCAAATGAATCCAGGGTTCATGGGGCTTAGAGCTACCTGACATTCGTCTTTAAGGATAAGGGAAACCCTCAGAAAAAACCTTTTCCATGTAACTCACCCTGACCGAGATTCGAACTCGGGACCTCTTGAACGTGAGACAGACACGCTACTATCTACGCTACCAAGATGGGCATTTTTCCGCCATTTGATTTTTCGTTTACACAGTTTTCCCTCTTACAGAGAACTGTGTTTGAATACAAAGAAATTAAAGAAGCTATAGTCTCACAGGTCTAAGGAATAATAAGGAATAATATAGAATGAATTGTAAATAATAATATGCTAATATGTATTATGTACTCTATTTTCAGGTTAAATACAATAATTGGAGTTTACCGTCTAATTTCTCTGTCTGTTTTCAGTTTACCATTCCCAATCTGCAACTGTCTGCATATCAACATCATTTGCTTTACTACATACAGCATTCAAAACAATGTTATAGCGATGTTTGAAACTCTCGAGCCATCCATTGGAAGCTCTGAAATTCTTTGCCTAATTGTCTTCCTGTCTGTAAAGCTCGAATCTGAAGCAATGGTCCTGAAATGAGAATTTCTTTAGCACGCGCACCTACACACCACTCGAACATAGCACGATTTAGCTTGTCATACTCGGTGAAGATGTCACATACCCTGCTGTTCTCTATGGCCACTTTTGTTTTCCGAAATCTCATAAATCTGAATTTTCCCCGCTTTAAACAATGCATATAATTCTTTAGCTGGTCTTCTTCTTCTTCTTCTTCTTCTTCTTCTTCTTCTTCTTCTTCTTCTTCTTCTTCTTCTTCTTCTACCTCACGGCTTTGGATTGTTTAACCCGTTCCGGCTCCAAATTGGTCTGCCCATTTTTTCTGGTTTATTTCTTCTACTTTTAATTCTGTCCTAATATCCTGACTACGTTTTTTATCAATTTTGGTACATCCAGCTATTGCTCTTATGAATTTTGTTTCTGATGACTGTATTCTCGTACTATTTCTTTTTGTTAGTGTCCATGTTTCTGATCCATAGATCAGAGTTGGTATTGCCATTGTTTTGTATAGTTTTATTATAGAGTCCTTTCTTGCTTTAGTTTGTAATGTTCTTTTTATTGTGCCTGTTATATAGTTAAATTTATTTATTTTCTCTATTATATCAGCTTCCCCTTGGTACGAGACATTACATCCTAAATGCTTAAAGTGTGATTTCTGCTCAATTATGATGTTATCTAACACTATTTTTGATCTTACTGGATTAATTCCTTTAAATGCCATGTTTTTGGATTTATTTGCTGATATTTTCATTCCATATTTCTTTTCTTTGGAGCTTATGAGTAATATTATGTCCCTTGAACACGCTACCAACGTATCGCAAGGTAAGTTGAGAGAGGGGCTGCCTCTTTGAGCTTCTCAACAAAACTCCTGCCTGTATTAACCCCGGGCAGAGGGTTGCCTCTTCCGCCCTCTTTGGCCGTTGAGGAATTTCTCCTTGTTAACCCGGAGATGGGTCTTCACTTATTCCCTGAAGATTGGGTGCCTCTTCCGTCAGTCTAACTGTTTGAAGAAAGTTCTTCATCGCTCATCCCGTCTTTGAGGTCTTCGCCCGTATCCCTGGGCAAGGGCCCCTTTCCAGGTACTAACCCCTCGGGGCAGGGGAACCTGGTGCATCGCGTGGGCAGCAACTCCCTGAAGTAGGGCTATCTACAAGAGTCCCTACCCGCTACCCCCTTTAGCTGGTCGTTTATTCTTTTGGCGTACTTCAATAACCTTTTTTTTTCTTCCAGTGATAATGTCTTATGTTTTAACTCATTTTACAGCATTTTTGTTCATACAAACTGTTTTTAAAAATCAGCCAAGTTCAAAGTTTTCTTCCACTCGTACTTGATCACTTTTAACAAGAGAGTTGAGGGAACTAATGGTTTGTTTTCCCTTTTTCTTGTAGGATTACAGTTTATGACTTTATGGTTTATGGAACTTCGGTGTAAGTGCATTCGCCCTAAAAATTATTGCACTTTTTAAAATTTGTGCGTTATAACCCATTACCTATAAAGTAATTCGTTTCATTAAGGTTATTTACGCAAACGATTCCCCAAAATTATTTCTATTTCCGTAATAGGCAGTTTTCCGACTTAGAGTGTAATTGTACATGGGAAATAGCCCCGTTCTGAAATTTGTTTTCCGTTTTTCCAGGTTTCCGGCATATAAGCGGTCCGTTTTGGGCAGGTTTTACTGTATAAACATTAACTCTTCACCCAAACATACCATGTAATAAAATTGCGCGGTTCATCAGAGAAATAAAAAGAAACAGAACAAATATGTTATAGTAATTAATATTCATTTTGTTGCGAAGCGTCCCCCCCCCCCCCTCATTCGACAAGAAGAGCGACGGGTGATTTTAATTTACGTCTTCCAACTGTAAGTCGTATCGGACGATGATTGAAAAGGGTGAGATGATGCTCAAATGAGTCCAGGACCCAAAGACCTTAGAGTTAACGACATTCGTATTTTAGGATAAGAGAAAACCCCGGAAAAACCATCCAGATAACTCATCCTGACCGAGATTAGAACTCGGGACCTCTTGAACGTGAGGCAGATATTACCATCTACGCTAACCAGGCGGGCTTCGACATAAAGATTGTGTGAGAAGGATAGAGAGAGAGAGAGAGAGAGAGAGAGAGAGAGAGAGAGAGAGAGAGAGAGAGAGAGAGAGAGAGAGAGAGAGAGAGAGGTGGGAGGAATCATGAGAATAAAAAATGTAAAAATCAAATAAGTATAGGATTCCCTCACTTTCGGCGAAGAAGCGAACGTAGAAATATCGGAAGCTCTGACCATAGGTCATATTTATATTTATAAGGACCGTTTAACGAATAAAGTAATAAAAAGCAAATGTTTTATCTATGAAATATGAACAAGATATTGATTATTTTGAAAATAAACACGTTTGAAGTTTGGTATTGTAATATTAACAATCTGTTGCAATTTATGAATTCTATTCATTTATTATAGCTAAGAAAAACAAAGCTGAATAAAATGAATTTAGTTCTTCTAATAGATATTCAAATACACAGTTATAAAATGATTACTTTATTGCGAACGTGCCGATTTAATGAAGTTATTAAAATGCTGCATATAGAATAGAAGTGCCCTTCAAAAAGAGGATAGCGGTGATTGATCAAAAATCAAGGTGTTTCTTTCCAACATTAATCACTTGAGCAAGTGTCACATTTTAAACAATGTGTTTTGAAGTCTCATGTGTCCTTTTGTTTTCTTCGAGCTCACGGCCAGCATGTGAATTAACTTGTTTTATAAACAGTAGACCAAAGAACGTGGCCATAAACCGTCCGAATGTCCATGACCGGCTGAACATTATGGACTGTCTGCCGTGAAGCCATAAACATTACTGTAAACGATATCAACAAAGGAAATTGCTCTCCTTGTGCTTTTTGTGGATGTCAGAGACAGTGTTGCAGGAAAGGCGACGAATCTGGCAGCATGCCTGAACACATATAAGTGGATTATTGTTTAATGGATGATGAAAACAGAAGACTCTGGCACCGGTTTGTCTGCCTGTCGCCATACCTGTTGCCTACATGCGACACACTCTTGTATCATAATCTGCACTTGGCAATATCGATGTTGCCATAAATGCTGCTTAATTTGTCTATAGCAGTGTTTCTCAACCCATCTGTTAAAATGGCCTGGAGGGGCCAGGAAAATGTTTCAAACATATTATGGGATCTAATGTTTAACCTGTGATTAACATTTGGATACAACATACTATAAAAATCATACTTTGAATTCATCTTCACGAAACTGTGAAAGTAAGACATTAAAATTATTCATTTTAACAGACAATATTTGTCAGTCAAATTAAGAAAAGAACATTATCATCATTTGTTACCCAGTTTTAATAAAAGTTCCTGAAGATCTGGTTCAGCATTAGTGAAATATGGTACTTAGGTTATGAGGTTTTTGTATTTTTGGCTTTATATGAGTGTCGATGAAAATCCTTATTCATAAAGCTAACCTGCAGAGAATTACTGACAATGTTCAATGCTTCTTCAGCAAAGCCTTCAGTATTCCTTAGGAATGAACATTTAAGAGTTTATATTCTGTTTAGGATGACTCTATGACAAGATTAGAAGAATAGACGTAATATCTCGACCTTTGTAAGTTGTTTCTTGCCTATCTATACTCCTGTGACCGAGCGGGATGGCTCAGGCGGTTTCGTCTGTGACTCGCATTCGGGAGGTCTTGGTTCAAGTCCCGTGGCCGACCTATCTGACCCATGGGTTCTTTTCGGATTGCCAGGTTAATTGCATCCCCGGAATTTCCTGTCCCTCCATTTGATTTTACATTATCTCTCATCTGGTGCTCTCTTTCAGGGCAGAAGTGTCGGTGGGTATCTAGGTGCTGTCATGACTCCTTGGGTGGGCCACCGTGTCTCCTCTCGCCTCATCCTTCCTTCCGGGGATGCCCCACTTGGGGTTGAGGTACAATAAACCACAGGTTTCGGTGCCGAATACCCTCCGTAGTAATAATCCTACTGTCCTCCACAGGAGAGATAGTTTCCGAGGCCTGAGACGCAGAGGGGTTGGCGAAGGTTCCCACACCCTCCCGGGACAGGTTTATGACATCCCATGTCAGTTCAGTTACAGACCATTCAAAAACATTCTGACAGCTTCTACTTTTCTGAATGAATCTTCTCGGTTTTAGTGTACAGAGTGAATAGGGCGCATGTTTTTTAAACGGTCTGCTCCTTGTGTAGCAGGCGTTCTCTGCCAGACACATTCGCTGTCCTTGTCCCACTGTGTAGGGCAGCACATTCCTTTCAGGGACCTTATTTGGGTTGCTGGACAGTAAACTCCTAAGAGGGTGGGGTGTGGTTAGACAATACTAAAGGTAGTTGGACCTGAGAAGCGATGACAGCAGACAGTGGCGGTTTGTACCCTTCTCCCTGAGTGTAATGCATCCCCTGAAAGCCCCGAAATAACGTGGGCCGCTAACATATGTGGCAAAAGATGGTTGTGAAAAGCAATAACTTTTTTTTTTCAAAATGCATGTATAAGTAATGTCTGAAAATATTAATAATTTATGTCAATTCGATTTTTAAAATTCCATATCTATTGCTATTTCGTGTAGAGAAAAGCTCTTATAATGAATCTAAATACGAGGGTAATTGAAAACAAAAGGATGCCACATATATATTTTAAGTTGTCCTATTTTTACTTATTTTACCTCATACTTAGGTAGAGAAGGTATTGCATTCGATGCCGAGATTTCACTGCAAACAGGTATGCATTTGAAGTTTTAAAAATACATTTTTGGAAATAGTGTGTGCATGTGATTTATTTATTTTTAAATAGCTCAAACAATTTTGATTAAAATAGTATATGTTTAAGATATTTTGATGACAAATGAAATATGAGATACACAAAGTTTTACTACACAAAACACGTACAGATGCATTTTAAAACTTAGTTGTAGGCTTCATTATGTTTCATCGTATACATTATTGTCAATTACTTAACATTATTATTCAACGGAGAATTACTTTATTATTATTATTATTATTATTATTATTATTATTATTATTATTATTATTATTATTATTATTATTATTATTATTATTATTATTATTATTATTATTATTATTATTATTATTATTATTATTATTATTATTATTATTATTATTATTATTATTATTATTATTATTATTATTATTATTATTATTATTATTATTATTATTATTATTATTATTATTATTATTATTATTATTATTACTATTATTATTATTATTATTATTATTATTATTATTATTATTATTCAAATACTAAATTCCATAAGATTGATTCAACTGTTATAACACATTTTAGAATATATACGTTAATGTTACTTTCATTGTTAAATGAATCGGTTGCGGAGTCTTTATTCATATTGATTTTCAAATAAATGTGAAAGCTTGAGCCAGACTAAATATTTCCTCAGAAAAAAGGGTGTCCCCATTTAAACCACAGTTTGTGTAAGTTTTTTCTAGGGTTAACTATTTCCGAAATATTTTTAGCCCTTTAAGTTACCACATGTTAGCCAGAGGGCTTTCATAAATATTTGTTTTCCTAAGCGACTCTTGGTGTGTTTATGCAACATAGTGTAGCTTCCGCGTTGTCTTTCGTCTCAGAATATATTTGTATTTCTGGCGTACTACCTTTGATATGAATTGTCTTGAAACAATGTTATATAAATAGTTTCTGCAGCGTTAAGATGTGAGTGTTATATATCAGCGTTATGTTTTTGTTTTCCACCCGACATCTGCGTCTGGTGTGTGGGAGACAGTTTTCGTGGGCAGATTCCACTGGAGTTACCCAATGTTCCCGTTCAGGACTGTGACAGTTTTATTACTGGCAATTCGCTGTAGGGAGTGTTTATGTATGCAGTGAATGTTATATTATTACAAGCTGTAACGTGCAGGTAGAAGATCAAGACAAAGGGTGCAGAAATTGAATGTCCTGAATGCCGTCCAAGGTTAATTTACCTGATACGTACTATGCTTCCTGTCCCTAAATGTATGTACGCAAGGCAAAACACCTATCAAGTATCACATTTCCGTGATTATGTGCACAATTCAAGACTGAAGTACTTATGATACACAAGTTATGTGTCCTCGCTCATCTGTTTTCGCGAAAGGCCGACCAGGTAGGGCGCGTGGCGATAATTGACCTTCAGATTACAAATTCTTCCTTGAACATTACCGGTACTTTCGTTTGCCTACATATCATTTCACTTCTCTGATAGCTCTGATATGAAATTACGGAAGGAAGACATTCAGACAGGCTTAATACTTATGTCCAAGAATAAATTACGTGTGTTAGTTGTTCCTGAAAGTCTACAGTTCACATGCGCCCTACAATTAGTTACTGCAAGTAATTTGTGTCAAAATTACTAATATTTTAAATTTGTATTTTAAAACAAACGAGGAAGGCCATTATTGTCCTTAGTAGTAGTCCTTGTGTAATAATTAACTTAAAGGATATATGCCTGAAGAAAGCATTAAAATAATATCTTAGTACTTTTCTTACCCAGTATTGTTTATTTTTATCCTTATGCATTTGCAAACTTTTCTTACAAAAGCTTATTCTGGTATCTGCTTAATGTTAATCAAGATAAACATTTCCAGAAATAGTTTTATTATGTTGTATGTTCATTGTACCTAAAGTGGAATAGAGGTGGATCGCTATTTCTGGGTTTGAAATTACACTTCCTAGAAATAAGAGAATGGTGATCCAGCAATGTGACAAAGGTTAGGTTAGTTAGACCGCTGGACTCTCACCAAGGCGGCTCGGGTTCGACCCCAGGAGATCGCAAAGTGCGGCAAACCCGCATACCAGTGTTAAATTGAGTGGGATCTAATTGGAGCTATGAGTTCTCTTATCCTCAGGTGAATGGTTGTAAGAAATGGATTTTGGTGGTTGTTGGCTACTCAGTCGTATTAATAACACTTTGTTGCAGAATTATTTGGTAAAATTCCTAACATAAATTCATTTTTACTTGAAACCCTGGTTTACCTGTTTAAAGTTACGTCCGCGCGGTTTCTATTTCTTCTTTATACGGCGACGACTACTTTGCTCTAATAAACTTCTAATGCTGCTTCCACTTACGCTGGTTGCGCTATTCTTAACTTCCCTACATTTCAGACTTATAAATCTTCGCTTCTCTTCTTAATGCGCATGAACACGTCCTTCCTGTCGTAGTATCACCTTTTTAAGTAAATTTGTCTTACTTCACGATTCAGTTCGAACCTTATTCTGACCCCCTCTCTAACTTTATCACATGACCAAACTAGCTCACCCTTCTCAAATGTTACATTATTATTGGTTTCTCATTTATTTCGAATTTTCGCATTGGTTTGCAAAACTCATGTAACTCATTGACGTTCAGCCCACCCTGAGTTTGGGAACGCCTATCCTGAGTTGTTTGTAACGGTATACATCGTTATCAAATCAGCGAAGTAAATCCCTTTAGCGTTCATTCTCAACTGCATTTTGAAAGCCCTTTGTCCCAACACATTCCTGGCTGGAAGTATACTATAGTTCTTAGACATTGAACTTTCACTAGCACAAAGAAGATAACGGCCCTCCCTTCCTGTCTCTCCGAAATGTACAGATTTTTACAAGAATGTTTTCTTTTCCTTGCCTGGATGCTAGTATGTATGCTATATTAAATCATATTCTTCCCCTCCTATGCTTTAAGTCAACTATTATTTTAATCATTACTCTGTACATTCTAATTTTCGTATTATTATAACAAGATTTTTATATTCGTTTGGCAAAGCATTTTTATTAATTTATCTTCTTTTTCAATTATCTGATTTCGATTAATTCGCCGCCTCCTAATCGCTGCCTGATACTGCGGTTACAAATGTCAGATTTGTGGTGGACAACACGGCGCTGGGGCGGGTTTTCCCGGGTATTTTCGGTTTCTCCCGGCATCTCCCTTTACCGGTGCTCCATCTTCATCTCATGTATCATCGGTGTCACCGCCTGCCTTGCCGTATATAGTAAAAGCGGGCGTTAAACACACACACGCACGCACACAGATACACACACAAACGTTTTCACACAGAGGAAAGAGATAAGGAAGGAGAAAGAAATTGGGCAATTTAAGGGAGAGGTGAGGGTAGCAGTTCAAAGAGAGTTGGAAAAGGTAATGAATTTTCAATATTAAAAATATTTCCTTTTTTCAAAATGCCTTTAATTACTAAATATATTGTAAATTTGAATTGCTGGACCAAGGTTCTTACGGGGTTGATGACCACAGTTCTTAAAACATTTGGATACAGATAAACACTGGTTTTCCCTGGTCGACAGGGCACAGAGGCTTGAGATTTGGGACATTTTGTTTACGTTGGAACCTTCTCTGCCGAGCTGAACTGCTCCCAGTTTCTGCTGGGAGCACCATACAGCGTTTTGGGAACTTCACTGCTTACGCCACCCGTTTCTGCGGTTCCTTCATCTCTCTCATCGGAGGATGTATGCATAAAAGATCCAATTGTAGATCAAGGTGACAGGTGCCCCCTCCGTTACCTAATCTAGCTCTACCGTTACCGACAAACACATAATCAGGTCGTATAGTTTGTGTTTATGGGGTTGCAATTGGAACAATGTTTATGCACATTGTTCAGTAACAATTATGATAAATTCAGTAGATTTAGCGAACAGATTTTCTGTTAGATAATCATTTTTTCAGACATTTTAATTAATCTTCTTTGTATTGTCACTAAACCGTAGTGATGGTGTGGTAAACAAACCACCCTACCTATAATATGTATTGAAGAAAGAATTAAACCAAAGAAGTATGTATACAGATACAAAGTATTAGTAGACAATGCTTATTTTAAGCGCTTCTTGAAGTTTGAACAGTTGTGTACATGTTTACATGTTTCTTAACATGGAGGTGAGAGGGAAGCTGAGAACGACCTGATTTCTGTCAACAGTTAAGTCCGATCAAACTGTTTCTGTACTCCAAAGATTCAGGCGTTTTCTTTGGATGCTTAATGGTTACAGACGTTCATACATTTGCCTACCGGCTTACTTATATCGTACCTGGTACAGAGTGTTTAAATCTGGATAGGCTGTTAGAAGCAATCCATTAGAAGTTCCTTTCTGTCCATAATCGACCAGAGAATTGACTTACAATGAACTGAATTATCGGGCGTTAAGTCCACAGTGCAAAAGATGTTTTGGCAAGTGTTGCACTTACGTAACATGAAGGTCGCCACGCAGTGAGGCACGGGTGTTCCCGCTTCATCATCACGATGGGCCGCTCCTTAAATGTGATTTTCCATATTTTACTACTAGCGCAATGGCCCTAGCTTGTAGGGACTGTAACTCTTAACATCAAAGGAAAACATATAAATCGATCATAATCGGTGTTGAGGATCATCTTCATACCTCCGACTAATGAACCTTGGTAATGCAAAACATGCGTTTTCTGAATTGAAAGAGCGTCAAATCTTATATTTTTGTGATATCTGCAGAATTTTTCGGTGGAATACAATACTTCTACCTTTACCTACTTGATATTTAAGTTCGGTGTCTTCCAGAGATGCGACACATGTTTCTCTCAAAAAATAGTTCTTATCGAGTTTGAATTAAAATCTCATGTGTTTAGGATATTTACATGACAAATACAATATGTAAATCGAATTTTCCGTGAATAACTCCTTCATTTTGTATAATTTTATATACAAATCGTGAACAGTTTCCGTGGTTATTCGTTAACAAATGTTTGGAAATGGAACATGCGTTATGCCTTCGGAAGAATATTTGCTTCTATACCACTAGCAAGCAAAGTTTGATGTACTTCATATTGTAATGGGATATATAGAAGAAAGACGGCAAAGTTGTGTACTTGCTCGTAGAATCCTGAAAGATATCTTCGGAGTAGCACCTGGCTGTTTACGCTGAATCTCATAGTTAAAGTATTGCGTCATTGTTGGAGTAATTGGCCAGCCACCACAGCGTTGGAGTATTTGCAAGGTAACCGGCTCATGCGAAAGTGACCTCATGGCAGGGGGTATAGGTGGGAGGTACAGCTGCGTGTGAATCCCAGTTTTGGTGTCTGTTAAACTTGCCCATTGATGCTCTTTTACAAGCCAGTGCTGTAAGTTGTAATTGAGATACCTACATAACATCTTTTTTTACACCGAGTAGAGAGTGAACAACTCGAAGGAAAAATATAGGTTTAAAATGTTGTTAAACACTGATGATGACAGGTGTACTACCTGCAGATAATAATGAAGCGTTCGAATGCTGCTCTGGTAGAAAATATCGGCAAGAAAGAAGCTGGCCTAGCGAGTCTTTCGAAACATTTAAACTGTAGTCGTTATAAACTCAGAGACTATTTTTCGTTCTTTTTTATTCAGTCTAACGTGTCTTTAGACGTGTTAAGTTCCTAAAACACACTTTTAGCTACTGGAAAGTTCCACATAAATATACATTAAAGTACAAAAAGCAGGATTTCTGATGGTCATCTGAAATATTTTGGAATGCTACAATTGCCATTTGAAAATCATAATTTTTTAAGCATTTTGCAGTATTTTAAGTATTTTGAGACTTTCTTTCGAGCCCCTGATGTATGAAATTCTTCAAAAGGAAACAAAACCAAGATACTGAAGGACCATACTTCAAAGAGCAAAGACAAATATCAGCTTCTTCTTAGCAGTCGATTAATTTTTGAAGGGATTACCATATTTCCCACAGTTACAACTATATAAGTACTCGTATTTCATCGAGACATATTAAAACGTAATGTCAGTCACGGAAGATAATGCCTTCAGGTTTTGTTACACAGTTAACAGTCATCTACTACTGGAGTTGATACAAAATTGCTGTAAGGTTTCCTGTTTTAAGGAAAAGAGATCGCTTACGTAAAATAAACTGCGGTGTCTCAGTTTTGGAAGCCACCTGCTCTATTATTATAAGTGATTAAAAGGGTAGGGATCCGTTGGCTTATTAAGGCTACACAGTTTACAGCGAGTTGACTCCTAGTGAAAGGAGATCATTTCAAGGCGACCGACCTTGATAACATATTACATTTATTTTCTGATGACGTTTTACATTCGGTGGTTTTTTCCTCAGCTAGTCGCATACACCACGGAATTAATATGTATTGGAAGAAGTTGATACAAAACATACTGTGTCAAAACAGTTGTACCCCAACATTGGAGTACAAGTTAAACGCGCATGTAATAGACAGAGACAGAGATAGAGAGAGAAACCTGTTTAATAAGTTAATTGAGAAGTGTTAACATGTTGAATGAAAATCGCTATCAGCAACACAAGTAATTGGACACAATGTATAAACCTTACATAGTATCAACGCATTATACTTATGAACCATGACTTTCCTGAGGCTTTTATAGAACATATATCTGACTAAAGGAAGTCAAACAAATTAATTTAGTAAAATTCACGCAAGAAACTATTTGATTACCTTGTGGGAACCAGAAAAGAAAGAGATTACAGACAAATGAGTACAGCCCAGTGACCAGATGAAAGAAGCCAAGATTGTGCAAAATCCTCAAGAAACGGGTTACACTTTGTGCATTTACTGCATCTGCAAATTATTATGATATAACAACCATATTTTAGCAGTAACATCATATACTCAACAGAGTCGATAAATTCATGATTCATCATGTGTACACTTTATCCGTGGAGTAGCTTAAAATGTAAATTTCACAAATCAAACCCGTTAACACAGGAGGAATCAAACTCTGGCATAACATTTCGAAGTTTTCATCCAGGTCAGTCAAACTGTGTAAATTTTTGTAAAGCTGAAGAAACATTCGTGACTTTGCTGTAATCTAGGTATTACTTTTGCTCGGTTCTGTTACGCAAATGTACAGGTTGGTCCACATTGTGTATATTTAAGTGTAAGGGCTTTAACAGATCAAAATGGCCACACGGAACAGAGGATGGTAGGTATGCTTTTAGAAGAGAAAAGTTCTGTACTGGCATGGAAATTTCCTTCCCGAACTTCCTCCCGAACATAGGGCACACCAAAATGGTGCTTTACCATGTTGCACCATCCGGAAACGTTGGTATCCCCGCTGCTTTATGTGTGCTGCCACTAGATCTGATCGCCGAAATTCTCCTCCATTAACATTTTAGTAGGAACAAGTTTTGAAGATTATATGGTAGAAGTTCCTCATGGGGTAGTTTTGAAAGCCTTAAAATCTTAAATTTTGTCCGAATCACTGGAAATATCTTGTGAATCAATATTTAAGTGAACGAGTGGAGAAACTAATAACAAACGTCAACAAACGCTATAACAA
Organism: Mantis religiosa; assembly: GCA_030765055.1. Lineage (NCBI taxonomy): Eukaryota > Metazoa > Arthropoda > Insecta > Mantodea > Mantidae > Mantis > Mantis religiosa. Next base: position 127,776,198 of record CM060952.1, on the reverse strand, counting down.
ACCTTTGATATTTGAAATTAAGTACCAAGAGTGTTCTCTCATATTAATATTTTAAGCAATTGAAATGAAATTGGCTGGGAATACGCAACCCTTTAAACGTTTTGGAAATGTAAGTGTTCAAGAAATATTAGATAGAGCCTACATCTAAACTGTCATTGTGAAAGCTTTAACAGAATTGTGTGGCTGGTTTCTGAGGTTTACCTGGCAAGTATATTGATATAGTTTCATTTAAAAACTTTGCGAATTGGCACCAGGTGAAGTTTGCACCAGGCAAACTTTAATCAATTCCTCGCACAACTAAGTTAATCACAGGGAGGTATCTCTACTAGGAAGAACTAATATCATTTTCGTTTCCTCTCTCCACTTTTTATTGCTATTTTTGTCTCGTGCGTTGAAAGGAATTACATCTCTCGAAGAACTCAGGCTAAAGGTGTCCATATGTTTATTGTGTTTTTGGGCTATTAGTATTTATTTTCTTGACTATTTTAAGCACGACAGAAGGGAATGTGAAATATGTTCTCCCAGCACAAAACAGGCATATTTTATAGGCAGCGTGTTTTGTGTAAACATGTCGGAAAGTGTTGCTATAGCTGCGCCACCGTAAAGGGAAGAAGGGGAGGCGGGGTTCTGCTTGAGGATAAAAAAACAGGTTTTGGAACTAATGATGTAACAAATGTTGCTCAGTGATTCGAAACACCCCAGCCACTGCGACAGGCTAACTCCATAATAAACCATTTTACAAGGAAATCTTATCAAGAATAATAATAATAAAAATGTCTGATTGACTTTAAGATTCACTTAAGTTTCTCTACCCATTATTGCTTATTTTACATATCTACAAACTATTCTTACGAATGCTTTTATTTTATCTGATTTAAATAAACCGAGATAAATATTTACAGAGTTAGTTTCATCATAGATTTCGTTGTAGATACAAGAAGAATAGTAAACCGCCAATCACCAGACATGATATATAGAGTGTTAATGAAAAACACCGAAATAATTTCAGGGATTGTAGACGTGACTAACATAAGCAAGTTGAAATAGGCAAGCACGGTCTGTGGCTAAACATAACCCAGTTAATTGTTGTTAAACCTAATTGGCATCAGATGCTGCTGGCATTTAAACAAGGTGGGTGAAGTTATTGTATTAGAATGTCTTTAAAACTGCTTCCCAAGTATAGAAATATCGAATCTTAGTTTCTTGTTATTGGCGTTCTCAAGATTTAATGACTTAAAGATCTCTCAAATCTCGAACTAATCACCTGCCAGTACGACACTGAACAGTGTTGAACTGCCTTCTTACATCATGTAGCCTACTCTTGTGATGCTTCTGTAACTGTGCTTCTGTAAATTTTCATGTAAGCCTTTTGTCGCTTCTTTGGATGATGATGAATTTAAATACCAAAGGCTACGACTGTGCTGTTCACAAACACATGTGCACCGTGCGTTGTTTTTTACTCACAGCCTCAAAACATTAAAACCTCGTCATCGAATTTTTGGATGGTATCCAATGGTTGCTTTAGTTACCCTATTAAAGAAAATAATATTAGCATGCGGCATGTCACAGTAGTGCATAAAGGGAAGGTTTGTTTCCAATATATTGCATTGCTGTGTTCAGAAATCCCAGTTCATATTGGAGCAGTTGTACTTGTTTCATAATAGCGTTAACGTTGATAAGGAGACACTTGGCTTCGCAATTACTGCAACAATAACCCCGATACAAGTTATTGTTCTCCCGAATTACCATATAATCACTGCACAGCCTCTATATCCTGCCCACGTAACATTCCTTACGTCAGTGTTTGAATACATTACTGACCACTTTGCCTTCTTAACAATGACGCTTGCAATGGCCACACGAAAAAAAAAGAAAAGTTATTTGCCACTGTGTGAGGTCGAGCGTTGCTTATAATGCTACTCGTGATTCTTCTGGAGAATTACGTTTTGAAAATAAACGTTGCGAGATGTAGGGTCAGTGTGGCTGTTTTCGTTGGCATTCCTAGAACCAAATAAGACTCGAAACTCCGAGTAACGCTTCTAAATCCGAAATCAGAATACACATTGTTCGTTCCTAAAGCTTTTGCTTACAGTGAGGTCTTCACTATTTCTTTATTTTGATGTCACCAGAAAATAATTTTTACTTTGTTTACATTTTTGCAACTCATCCGATTTATATGTACGATCTGGTTACATTGTTTGTGCTTTCCTTTAAAGGAATTTGATATGACTTTAAAACACACGTTTAACCTCTTGATTTTGGAAATCACGTACCCATATAGTCCACCGTTTCTTTCCACGAAGTAATCTATAGAAAGCTAGGAGAAAAAAAAAGCATTGCCTTTTAGGTATACCAGTTTTCTTGTTTTAGATCAGGGTAGGACAGCCCTGATGAATATCAAACTGAGTAATCTCTGTATCTTTTAAAGTTCCGGTAGCCTATTCCAAACCACCCTATACTTGAGTTTTTCCCTTGTTTTTGAGTTTCACGGAATATATTTCACAGTTTTGATTGAAATTCCATATATTTAAGATATTGCTGTGATGTTGAATCCCTTAGACAAGGAATTCGAATCTTTCTTTGTTTACCGATGACTTTGGTGTATGAAAGTAAGACTGACATCACATTATTGCATAAACAGTTTTTCTTGTAACATAACAGAAGCGTCTTTCATAGTGGAAAATTTCCATAATTTAAAGTGTTTAAGTAATAAGAAGCGGACTCAGTGTGCCAATTCTTGCAAGCAAAACAAGCGTTAGCACAGGTAGACAACCTTGCCATTTGGGAGCAATAGCCCAGCTTGTGCTGAGGCCCCCAAGGGAGGTAACTTGCAAGTTCGTTATCCGACGCCAGATTTCGCATATCTCTCTATATGCCTTTATCCTCTAGATAAAAACCAGGAAATTCCCATTTTACTTCTTCCTTATCCATTCCTTCTAAACGGGCTTTGTGGTTTGTATTTAAAAAATCAGACTTTAAAGCGTTATAAAAATGTACAGTACTTGGACAGGCAGAAACAAAAATGCATCTGTAGCCTGGATTCGAGAGATCTTGAGTTCAAATCTGAATGTCATTTTTTTATCATTTCCTTCGTACACTAAATAAATACAACGATTCAAAACTTTACTCCAATAAAAGAATTAATTGAGTTATTAGTTAATTTTTGGTTTTTATGAAATTTATTTAATTGGGGTGATGAAATGAAATAGATGGTACAGCAAGACAACTACGTAACAGAGACCACCTCTCAAGTTGCTCTAGCAATTACTACATCCCTTCGTTATCACTCTGAATGCATGTACTCCCAAAGAATAACTAGCAGTTGCACGACCAAAGCTTCACATTCCTCAAAATAGATGACGCAGGAAGAAGACTATGAAACTTTTACACACACTGATTCAAGTGAATGAACGAGCCTACATCATTCATCTGACGCGTGCACGTCTCGGAAGCTTTTCCATTTTTTCATGGAAGAAATATTGAGTTATATAAGGCTTGGTGATCCAGAAAGCAGCGATCGTAGCCGGATGGATTGAAACTGTGATTGTGTGTGATGATGCAACTACAAATTGTTTTGCAACGCTGTGAGGGCTTATGAATGGAATAGGAGTGTAAACGTTCCCAGAGAATGACATATTTTGTTTTGCAGTAGCATTAGACCAGATATAAACTGCTTATCCTGTAATAAATTTGAGTCACATACAACGCCTAGTGTTGAGGCGAGTTCATTAAGATTTGTCATAAACTACATCCTAAACTTTAATACTATAAACATATTGCATTCCGAAAGTTCCTAATGCAATATTAACTCCATTCATCGGTCAAAGCCCCAGTGGTTTTAAATTTTGCTTAGTTTCAAAATTGTAATGCTCTTCTGAGTGATTTTTGCTTCGTGAAGGGAAACTAAAACATTCAGTTATTTCGGAAATTGAGGAAATTCCCAGTTGCTAATGTAATGAATTTAATTGGAAGTTATTACATAATAGAATGAAAAATAACTACTTAGTGATACAAACAGCATTATTCGAAAACTAATCAAAATCTAAACGCTGATATCAAGGACACTCAAAAGACAGTGATGTCAATGAACAGATGAAAGCTTAATAATTTTATGGTGGTTGACTCTGTACATTTAACAAGAACTTATTTGTTGTAGGAAAACATCAGAACCATTTATTGCCACACGCAAATCAATTCATTCTATGCCGTACGTAAATTTACAGAAGATATATGTCGAATTACTTCAGGAGTGACGGTTTTCTCTTGAACAAGGGATTCACGGCAAACAGCAGTTCATGAAATTATAAACAACTAGTACTGCTTTACGGTACTGTTTTGAAGTTTTAAGACTCTTCCAGTAATCTGTAGAAAATATTTCTATTTTTGTTTGAAATAAATCTGTCTGAAATGTTCTCTTTTATATATTACAAATGTAACTCTTCTTTCTTGAAAAGGATTACGTCTACTGAATCCCTTCCGAGATAATCTTCAAATTCCTCTCTAAATCTTTTGTGTGGTCGCCCAATATATCTTCGTCCAAAAGGTTATAATACTTGCCTGGAAAATCTTGAAGTCTCCATCCTGTAAACCTGCTCTTCCCAATCAGTTTTATATCTTGTTAAATTTTCTTTTTGTTGTTTCCTTAGGTCTAGATCTTTTCTTGTTTATTTTTCTCTTTGTTTCTGTCCAAATTTCACATATATATTTTATTACCGATTTAGTTAATTATATGAAGCCTTGGTTTAATTTTTGTAACATTCTTTCAATAATGTCATTATAGTACATTTGATCGTAATACATTTGCTTTCGTTTTCTTCTATTTTTGAATATCTCCTTTCGTTTATGAAGTTAATTTTGTATGTGCAAAAGGAACTAGTACCTAGTTTTATTTTGGTAGACTTACGGGTCCGCTGGCTTTTGACAACCCCAGGTATTTTATTTACTTCCCTCAGTGCGTTATCATATGTGGTGAACTTTCCCCTATCCGCCACCTGAGAAGGCGCTCGATTAGCTAAAAGGGGCTAAAAGCAAGAAAACGACCGTTTTTCTTTTATATCTCTAATATTTTCTTTAAGGTTACAATTTTGCTCCTTAAATAATATTCCGAAAAGTTTTTATATAAGTCGGCTAAATTTGATATGTGATTAAAATGGGCAGAAACTGTAAATGCAGCAGTTCATACATAAATTAACTAATTATTTTGAAAATAAATTAGAATGTAATACTCTTAGTTTTAAGACTTGATGATAGCTGAGAATACGTCACGGCGTGAGTAATTTCATCAATGTAGCTAAAGTTTGCTGAGGTACCCTAGAAATCGATCAAGAATCCCTTTGCAAGTCATGAAGTTTATGTAAGGTATCAAGAATCCCTTTGCAAGTCATGAAGTTTATGTAAGGTACGTAGGAGTCGAAAGTAGTGAGTAATTCCGATATATCGCCGTTCTTTTTAAGTCATTGGGGTTTACGTAATGTCAGAAAGTGGGGGAGAAAGAAGTGAACCACGCAGCTATGTGTGGTTCAGCGAACTGTTTGAACCTCGCAGCCAGGAAGTCATTGTCCGTGTGATCGTCCATTCTTGTCTGCTGAGGCCAATGATTTATCATCCACTCAGTTTTGTTGCCCCTAACATTGTCTCCTCGCACCTATATATGGTTCTCGCTTTAGAACATGTGCATTTAGTACAGTGTGATTCAAAAGCTGCATCATTTACATCAAAAGAATAGCAAACGTTTAATACGTATGCAAAGTACTCTGGGCCATAAACTTAGTATATCAATGTGGTTGCGTAGGCCCCTCTTTTTTGCTTATGCCGAAATACTCCCTTCAACATAGCCGTCATTATTTTGCCGATGCTGCAGATTCGGTGTCAAATTATGACAGCTATGACTCACCGGCTAGCTGTTGCTAATTACCCATACGGGCTGGCCCCGCTGTCTGGCTAAAGGACATCTTGCCATTGTTCCTCCACGCTTTGCCCTCAAGTAACTTGGGTAAACCAGGGTTACATAAAGGTACTGGGGTCGAGAAAGTTATGTGACCGCTATAATTAAGTTTGTTTATAACACAATAGGTAAAGAAATTCTTATATCCATGTATTCTTGAACTGTCTCAATCTAATTTCATGAAGCACATCTTCTGCAGATTAAGGAAAATGATAAATATTCTATTTCTGGATTACTAAAACTTATGGGAGACTGCATTAAACCGTGGTAATACAACAATTATAAGCTAGATTAATGAATTAAGACGTATGATTACACAGCTAAATTCCTCTGCTCTTTATCATGCATTTACTATAGACTTTTTGGGGAGAGAATAAAAATTTAAAACGTTGGATAAACCAGGCAGCTGTTAAAGAGGTACTTCTGCTTTAACGCGAGTTATATAACACTGAGTCAAAGGGTACTTACAGCTTGGAATAAACAAGCCACGTGCTTTGGTAATTCCAGGCTGTTGAAGGTTTTCATATTGATAGGTGCGCTATTGCGGTTCTGTAGAAAGATGAACAATATCTGAATGTGAAGTTCGAGCAAGTACCGCCACGTGATGCTGCTGCTGCTGCACTGATTTTGCGGGCGGTGAAAGCCATCACATCAGGAGCATTGACCTTGAGACATCCTTATATAAGCCTCTTAACGGATACGTAAAAGCGTTCTATTACTGTGAATCCTGTTCTAAGCAATAATACTTAAGAGTTCTCAGACCTTCTCTTCTCGCAGAGAGCTTAGCAAACATTTCTAATTGATGCTTGAACTGTAAAATAAACGATAAAATACAAAAATGTCGCAGATAAGTTGACACGTAAATCTACATCATTTGACACTTCCTTGGTGTACATAAAATGACTGAGGAGTTGAAGAAATGAAGCTCTGTTATAGGAAGTCTCCAAACCCAGCTGTCAATTTTTATTTCTGACGAGCTCACGCGAAAAAAAGAAGAGAAAATTATATATTTTACTGTAATGCTTTGTTGGATGACGCAGAATACGTTAAGAAATAAATACATACGTTGTACGTCGTAATAAGCTCCGCCTTTTTGTAAGAGCTTTTATGTCCAATATTTACAAAAATGCTTTGATAATGACCTTAAGGTATTTTAATCAGCATTGCTGATCAGTGCTATTTTAACCAAACTTGTTAGAAGCATTTTTTAAGAAAAAAACTAAAGAAAAGTTAGATGTAAATCATTTCTTTTTGTGGGGGATTTTGATAAAAATCCTCTCTCGTTGGTTGAACCGCAGTCAGACAATGCTCGTATTTTCACGCAATGCACATTTTGCCGAATGCGGTTCTTAACCTTAGGTATAATCCCTTATAATTAGATTGACATTGTATTCAGCAGTAAAGCAAAACCAGCTCCTTAGCGTGATTTACTCCACGTGGAAAGATATTCTGATGTGTCTGATTGCCAAAAGTTAGATACGAATCGCATCCTACATTTATTTGTGGGTGTAGAATTCGTTGCTACCGCGCTTCTATCCAGTGGAACCCGTGCCTTGGGCTACGAACATCGGAGGAAGAAGGTCGAGCACACATACCCGTCCAAGTAGCACATGCTCTACTCTGACACTGACAGTGAAATCTGCTGCACGTCGCCTCGGGTTTCAACGAGAAATTGGGAAAGTTGACCGTACAATCTCGGGAACCTCTGAGTGATGTTCATCACGGTGACATAGTTGAGAATTCTTTCACATTTCAGGTTAACGGTTCCTGAAGGTTTGCATTAGAATCCGGATTTGCAGGAGTACTACACCAAGGAAACCCAGAGAGACACCTTGGTCATGTGGAGGCAAACACGTACAATGTACTGTTGACAGGAGCCGAGTTGCTTCCTGAACTAATGTGCAGTTATTGTTCATCTTATGCACAAGCCATTTAACTTATTCAGCTATTTCACAATTGTGACCATAAAGCTATAACAGCTACCTTTCAGAAGCACAAAATTTGCTGTTATTCGTATTTAAACCTCCAGAATTTCCGAAGTTCCAAATAAAAGATGGTACATTTGAACTAAAATACAGTAAAGTACCATATGAGTCTTTATTTATGCATTATTATAATAGCAATACTCGTAGTCTACTTCTTTTAACTATTTCGTCTCTTTTCGCAGCAGTTATCACTCTTTGGTCCTTCCGAATATTGGCAAACGACAAAAGGTGCTCCCCTACCCATCCAAAATTCAACATGCAGGCTCTCTGTATAAGCTACTCTTAAATGTATACCGATTTCAACTACATTTAGAGTATCTATATGAACAAATATTACTGTATCGCTCATTTATGGAGTTTCACTTCTGTACGTGGAATGGTTTATCTATAAATAATAAATTTCGAGGCTGCCTCCTTAATTAGATGCTTATTTCAACCACATTTGAAATATATCTACAAAGTTTATTTAGAAGTGTTTCAAACATATAGACGGATTGGCAGACTCACTTGCTCTCCATTAGAATAGGGGAAAAGGAAATCTTAAAGGAGACCCGAAATGATACGGTGCCATTCTGAGGGCAATTTCACGTAGGTCCTCATTTCATAAGAACAAAGACGATGTTAAACGAACGCATTTGTTTTATGTGCATGTCAAGGACACTATAGAGTTCAAACAGAAATCATCTGGATGCACTGGAGCCTAAGAATCACGTGCTGGCATGAGTCATTCAATTATGTAAACAAATTGAAGGAACTAGCTAAGTGCACAGGCCGTAGAACCTCGAAAAATACAGGGGTGGTAAGGTTTTTGGTTTGTTGATTTTATTTTTGTACCTTTACAGCTCCTTTAACTTGGCCTCGACTGTAGTTATATTAGTTTTAATGAATTTAAACAAGAAACACTCACTCCCACGTGCATACTTCCAGTCTCTGAGAAGATTAGGAAAATATAATTAAAGGAATGTTCCGCTGCTACAGCCAGGAATTAAATCAGAATCTTTGAGGATCTGCATAGCTACTGTTATAATCGAATGATAATTTTAAGTGAGTTTTAAATCCACAAATAACTAAACTATGGATTGTTTTGTAATACATAAATTCATTTCCAGTTTCGTAGGCTTCTCTTGGATAACGACTGTTTCACAGCTGTAGGTAATAGATATCAGTACGGAATGAAAGGGGTAGCGAAGTTATCATTTAAACCAGAGTACAGAAACGCCGCAAAGTAGAATGTGTGCGTTTGTTTCCGATGCCGCCGCGAATGTTGTACTCCCAAATGAGAACGATATAAACTTTGCTTGTGGCCTGTAGTTTCTGAAACATTTCTTTTCTATGTTTCCAGCAAAATAGTTTTATGTTTTCGGAAAACAACTAAAACCAAATATATTCTCGTGAGAATAATTAGGAAATAAGTGTTAAATCTTTTAATACAGTAATGTTATTTAAGGATTTCTATGATATCTTTGAAATTATTTTCCTCGCTAAAGGTATACATAGGGTTGGTTCTAACGTTGGTTTTGTTTAAACTATTTTTTTATATAGCCAGTTGTTTTGTCGCTTTCCTACGTAGCTTCGATAAACTTTCACCCCTCCCCCCTCCTAATGTGGTTCTGCCGTTCTTCTTCTCAACTAGAACCTGTACATTTACATGTAATTATTTTCTAAAATGTTCGCCCTAATATCTACATACTATATTCAGAGAGAGCGAAAAAACACGCAAGATTGAAATCGCCAATTTCTGATCCTTCCTAAGGAGGAGGCAGAATAAATCTGAATTACAGGATCAGTTTTGTAGTTTGCTCTTTCTAAAGTAGCCTGTCCTTGAGGTCATATAGCAATGGTTTTATCTAACCCCAAACAGATGGATATAGTGGATCAATCTCCCTCCTGTACAACTTATTTAACTTGATAGTTGTCAACAGTTGCATAGTTGCCTTCTTGTAGCATGCATTTGATAGCTACTGACTTTTCGGGATTTAAACTTAGACTTAATCTGTGGCCTTAATTGTAATATTTTCTTTTCGTTTCTGTTACTCCTTGGTTACAACTGTGATTCGTGGTATTGAAATATCCGATATGTTGTTATTCTGAGATGAAAGGCATCCAGAAGAGTAGTTTTAGCCAATGCACGATATTTGGATCCTGAACCTTATAAAGCTGTGTCCAAACTCTGCCGCTGCCATTGGTACATGATGCTTAAACACTTTCGTGGCTATGGATGAAAAGTTTAAATCAAGAAAAAAGCAACATGTTAGGTTTCAATGCCTAAAAATATAATTTTTTATGTTCAGAAGCATCGAAAGTATGGATCGTGTTAATGTGAAAATTCGTCACCAAAATTTGAAAATCTTACTAGTTACAGAAGGATTTTTTGTTCTCTTTGGGTTTTAAAACAACGTATAAAATGTCGATGTGGACTGCAAAGGCTGATAAGTCTTCCTCCTAGATTTATCATGCATTACACAAGAGTAATGCCAAACCAAAGTGAAACTCTTATCGGAGAATTCTAAAATTCTCATAAACGTGTCTTTAATGTTTCGAGCGTCAAAATTTGATAAGAAAAGTTGTCTCAAGTAGGACGCAATATCTGGTAGCACCTTAGTGCAATTCAGTAGATTAAACCTATAGCAGTAAAGAAACTGAATATATGTATTTTCTTCAGTTAAACTACTGCACACAAAATATATATTTACTGTGGTTAAAGATAGAATTGAGCTCAAACATATGCCAATATCTTTAATTTTGTATATTTTAACACACGTCTGAACAAATCACGTTTAGAATAATCACAGTGCTGTAGGCCTGGTTGTTTTTAGAAGTAACCACTTTGCAGCTTTTAATTTAGCTCTAAAATTACTAAAATACTAAATGATATTTACAGTATGAATGCGTTGAAAAAGATGTCATAAATATGACTGAGTAATGAGTGTAAAATTAAATCAAAGTTTTTTTTTCTATTCATAAATTCACATTTTACTAATCGGGACATGGTTTGGTAATGCTCCACTAAGCTACTATGCAACAAGATAGCATGACATTAAAGTCCATGTCTTAGAGATCCGTAGTTCAAATCCCAGCTATAGTATTACATTTTTCAATATGACTCTACCTTTCTAAATTTAATTTTTTTTTTCAAGTTTTAAAAAATTGCTTCTAAAATACTTGATTAAAATTACATCTGTCAAAGCTATTTATATGATTAATAAATTAAACATCTCAAAATATTTATAATATTCCATTTTCCTTTATTTGATTGAATTTTGTTTAACTATAAACATTAGAATATACACAAAAACTACCATAGGAACATTACAGCGCTTATCAAAATGTAAAGTTTGCGTTTAATACTTTTTTTTTGTTACCAACAATAAATGTTTGAACTCTGTTTACATATTCGTAATTTTATATTATTTCTAGGTAAGACTGTATATTGTGTTTGGGTTAGCGAAATTAATAGAACGTTTTTAAATGAATGTACTTAATATATAATAAACATATGTGAGTTTATTATTGGTGCAGAAGGTGTGTGAATACATATATCAACATTGTTTTTAGTTATGCTGTTTTCGGAGTGAGACACACGTTGACCTTTGCGTAAAAATGTTCGGCATTATCGGTGGAATATGGAGTAAGCAGTAGGAAATGACTAATGCAGTGACCAATAATGAAACGGAAAACCCAGTATAGAGCCTTGTAGATATACTGTCATCACAAATTCAGGAAGTGATGTTTGTATGCATTAGTATACCTGTGCGTCACTTGAACACACGTGTTAACGGAGGCACGAGACAACAAAGCATAACGGTGTTGAAGCGACCTCCTGATTGTGTGCTTTGTGCTGAAATTCCCACTGCCAGCTTTTATTTTGAGAGGCACAGCCCCGCTTTCCGCCCTCGCGCGTACCAGGAAGTAAGGAACGTTCACTCCAGACGCAAATGACCGGCCACTCAACCACGATCCACGTCACAGGGGCACTTGCCAGCGATTTCTGCTCTAGTACGCTCACCACGGCCACCCTAATGTTGTTAAAATCCTAGAAATTACGTGTATAGTACCTATAAACTGCTAGAAGTATGCTGAAAACACAAGAAGAATAGATATTAATTGCATCTCTAGTTCATCTACAGTGGAATCAACTCATATACACGTTTCTGGTTTTGACTTTTCCCGCCTTTTCAATTGGACTTCGGAAAAACATGCAGATAATACGACAAAACGATTTATAAGAGTTCGTTACACGTGATTCTATGTGAATTAATGAAGCTCTTAGTTGTGTAGTGGAGTTCCTGTACCATCTCATTGAATTGCTGCAGATGCTAATAATTGTTCAGGTGACATTTTGTTCCATACAGCTGATTCAGTCAAAAGCCTGACTTCATTTGTCGCACATGGATTTGTACAATCGTCCTCAATGCTGATAGCTCGACTTATCTTTAATAAGAGTCGATCAATCTTTTTAGTCCCTATTTTGAAGGATAGACAGATGGTCTTCCCTGTCTTTAGTTGATGTTTCAAATGCATTTTTTTTAATTTACGTCCTCCAATGTTAAGTAATATTGTACGATGAATGAAATGGGTGAAATGATGCTCAAATGAGTCCGGGGTCCATGGAGCTTAGAGCTACCCGACATTCGTCTTTCGGGATAAGGGAAAACCCTGGAAGAAACCTTATCCAGGTAACTCACCCAGACCGAGATTCGAACTGGGGACCTCATGATTCAAATGCAATGATGGTTAGGTACGATAATTTAGATCGTTAGGTTTTGGAGATGAAGATATTCATGTCACGTACAATTAATATAAAATAATACAGTATCAATTAAAAATTTACGTCTTTAAATAAAAAATAGAATTGACTGGCTAAAGCGTGTACGTATGTGAGCAAACAGGGTGGTTTTATGAGAAGCATCTTGAAAATAGTTTTTTAAAAGGTACAAATATTTTCATGCTATGAACTATTAATCTGTTTCTTGATATGGTTTCATTAAATTGTGTGCTATTTTATGCAAACGCGAATAGATCAAATAAAAAAGTTCATTCAATTTAGACAATATCTATTTACTTTGAAAATGACGGGCAAACTATCTCAAATATAAATATCTATTTCACCATAGCAGCTGGATATCAGTATCAAACGCAGCATTTCAAACGCAGTGGTTTCATTGTTACGTGAACACCTCAGCAGTGAGTCAGATTTCTAAGACCTTAACAGGTGCGGAAATTCCTAAGCTTGCGGAATCCGACAGCTTTACTATATGCCGGGTTACACGACTTCTGGTGTGTAGTGACATCTCGCACGAACTGTTGCATCCGGCGGGAGGGGGTGCAAGGCGGAAGTTGCGTAACGTGGCCAACACCCATACAAATGACGTACGTAACGGTCTAAAGATGGCACCCTTCTTGACGGATCACAAACATTTTTAACTGTAACTATTAACATACAAGCACCTTCCTTTGCCCTAAAGCTTCTAGCAGTAACTATACGATACTACTACTAAATGCACAAGAATGAATGATAGCAATCATTTAGATCATTAGGATCGGCCGACCCATATCTATATTCATGCAGCCCGCAGGTTAGATTCGTAAATTATGCTACAAGTAACAAATTCTGTGCTTAAGTACACGAACTACTATTTCCCAGATGCAAAGATTTATGCTTCATACAATATTTTATTCAGAAATATTCAACCCCAAGTCCAGATGAGAAAGGAAAGGTACATAATCAGGCAGACAGGTCTAGTGCTGAGATAGACCTCACTCTAGACTCTAAGTTATTGAGGAGAATCCTTCCTGTGTAGAAACATAAATGCTCTGTAAAACTGTAATAACGTAAGTGGGAGGCAAAAGAATCACATGGTACATATTTCAGAGTTTGTTACAGATGCATTTATCTCTAAACGGAAGCTTTTAAGACATGGCAAACAATAGCAACAGAACATGATCGTGTGCAAGTTGCAACATGGCAGCCCCTTGTAATTATTACGCTTATATAACTTGTTTGTGGCGAGGTGTCTGATTTACGGCGTCGTCTATTGACCCAGTTCGCCGGCGTCCCGACGGCTAAAGATACGCTCATGCAAAACAAGCTTAGCTTAGCGCAGCAGAATTGTAAACTTTGTGAAATTGCCTGCATTGGCCACGAGCCCAATGATACGTTACGCAAGAATTTGGCTTTACTACTTGCAACATAAGAAGCTCTGGGTTCGAACTCTGATTAACAGTTTTTGTGAAATTTTGTCTTGACTTCTAGCAGAGCAAGAGCAACAAAACATTGACTCTTTAGGATAGATGCATGGTCTTAATTGCTAATATATTTTGACTGTTATACATAACAGATGCAAATTTACTACTAATTTGTAAATTAGTAATTAATGAAAAAATAATAGAAGGATATTAGATGAAAATATTCAAATACTCAACATTTCTGAAAAGAAAAAAAAATATTATATATGCCGAGATGAGATAGCATGTCTGTCTTCTACTGATTCTAAGGTCGCGTGTACTAAACCCGGCCAATGTTTTTAAGTGTGCTTAGAAGCAACAGCTCCATATGTAAAAATATTTCTCAACAAACAGCAGCCTAAGAGCTTTCCTTTAAAGTATCTTTGTTTCCTTCCGTATGTTTACAACAAATATCTAACAGGTTCACAGGAGCAAGTTGTGTACGTAGTACACAATTTATCTAATTAAATTAGGGCTTAAATAAATTACACAAATTACACTATGGTACACATGCACTACATTGTTTGATTAAGGTTAACGCCTTTCAGTTTCTCGCTTTGAAATTTACCGCTGCCAACGGTCTTACATCATGGTAGAGATTACTTCTTTCGTTTGCATAGTGGCAAAACAAGGTTTAAGCCGCAATGCGCCGCTCTATCTTCCACACAGAGGATCACAGAAATAATGTTTTCGAGTTAACGAGGTCTATTGAGTAACTGGAAAAATATGCTTATCTTACTTCTTAAATTATACACTTAAACAACGGGTATTGCCTTAACAAAATAAATCTGATTGTTGTAAAGGTAAAGAGTAAATGAACCCTAAGCTAATTAGAGGTTATGATCTAAAAGTGGCAATCGAAATACAGTGTACTCGTTAGGGAGATTGCTTTCTCACTGCAAACTTAGAATTCTCAGTCCCCACAATTAAACCTTTATCCTAGAAATATTCGACTTTACATTTAAGTTTTTATTTTGTTTTGCATTGCATGTGCGTGTCGTGCAATATTATTTTTGTCTTAAAACTTTTTTCTAAACAATTACTTAACGGACCAAAATACACATATGTTTGGAGTACGAGCAGTGAAGTTTGTCCCGAATTCACAGATTTCAGAAATGCAAAACTTTGTTTTACAAACAGCGGCGTTTTATTTTCTTGTGCCTCAAGTACAATAATCTAAAAAATACGTTGCAGATATGCATATTTTGGATTACCCTTCTGGATTCATAGGGTGGATAGCAAAAACCGATATTTAGACAATGGTTGAAGTTGGGTATTGTGTAAATATGAATGTTACGTCGCATATTTACAGTTAAGAGTTACAGAGGCATTATTTAAACATGATCGGAACGCTTTTAACTTAAAACTCTGTTTTGGATCATGTTATCCATATCTGACAAATATATGGAGGTTAGAGGGCAACCCTTTGACTGATCGCAGTAGTACTCTCCACTTAAATGGCGAAATGAAATTCAAATTCTGTTCTCGAAAGAAAGTGTAATGCCAGAAATTTACTAAGCAGTACGACACAGAAGGTTATCCATGTCTCACCAATGCGACTTGTTGCATTACGGTTCTTGCTATAAAGGTTGACATCATTAATCGATCTGTGCAGGACTTTGTATGAAAAGCATGATCATAAACTTCCTAGAGCTGCCTTTCATTAAATATAAACTCACTGTCCTTTCCCGGTAAGAGTTAATTCTTGAGTATGTTATATAACCTCCGTGTTATGTATTATTCTGTCTACTGTTACACGCTTTGGAAACGGAATGATGCAATTGTATTTTACTGATGTTATATTTCCGTTTTGGGTATTAACTGCACTCGCATCAGGATAATCTGTCTTCTGTTTTCAAAAACCGGAATGGTTTACTTTTAGCAACGTTCTTCCTGGGAACCCACTCTTATAAATAAGCTTTACTCTCCATTATCACTCGGAATGCTCGGTCTTTTGTTTCACAGAAAAAGTAGACGACACTGAGGACACATTTGACTACGGTGATTTGTTTACAAAATAAAAGACGGAAGCAACTCTTTAAACGAAAACGTGATGATATCCGCAACGGGTTGAATTACAGATTATTGGTAAAAATTAGCAAAGATTGCAATGAAGGATATCCCACACTTCGTTTTCAGAGCTAATATTCATTCTCACTATTGCAGTATGTATACCATTTGTATTAGTTCAGTATGACATTTGTATTGGTACAGTAACACATTTGTATTAGTTCAGAGGAGGACACTGTCCTACCTTTACAATGTTATTACTATATAATTATTTTGTATCTGTTCTCCCAGATCTGCAAAGCGTGTATTATTGCTGACCGATCTAATAAAAAAATTAGAGATAATATTCGAACCTAAAGAATATCTAATCAAACACCAATTAAAGCAATATTTAAACCATGGAAATATGTATCTAACTGTTTAGTAGATAATGTCTTAAGGTTTTAAACAACATTTCTCCAATTTGCCCTTCATGTTGCCGGTGTAAACGATGAACTTTTAATTTCATTAAGTTACCGAATACATAATAAGGAACAGTCTGACACAAAAGCGGCCATAATCACTGCTCCACGACCTCAGGAAACCCCACATTTGTACATGCAAGCAAAGAACAGTGAAGTTTTATGTGGTGTTAGTGTTGGTGGCAGGCGATAACACAACAAAAGGTATTATATAATGCTATTCGTTAGCCAACATGGGAGGAAACCTTGGCCTCAATTGTCAAGCGTCACCATATTAGTGCTCCTGCGTACTTTGCACAAAGGGCCAGGATACTTAACGTCTTTTGTCTTTGTGTGTAAACATACAAATATTAATTGAATGTTATGTGGTGGACTCCCATCCGTCCAAACCCGTTCGCCATACTACTGAATTATATTTATTTAGTATTATATATGACAAACAAAATAATTATAATTTATTATAACACAAAGCAAAGTCAGTTTTTAAATATATCGATACAAAAATATTTTATCTCCGATCATAAAAATGCATTATCTAAACGTTTTCAAGAACGCAAATACAGATGTTTTAATTCTGAATCCATGAGCCTTCTCTTTAAGGAACTTAAATTTTTATGTTGAATTACGGACCCTAAACTTGAATATCACAATATATTTTTATTTCACAGAACTATTTATTGCTGTTTTTCTTGTGGTTTTTAAATAAAATAATGCACGCAAAAAGTGGGGTATGACTCATTTTTTATACTCATGGGATTTTCATCACCCGTTAGGTTCTGATAAAAATCTTTCCACTCCTTAAAAAAATTCCGCTTCAGCCACAAGTTGCGTAAATAACTATTAGCAAACTTCGCCAGCCGCTGTTGTTGGCTGAAAAACAAAGCTTTTTATAACACTTAGGAATTTGAATTGACAAACATTGATTGTTTAGCATGCCAAGTCTTTGTCAAATGAAGGTTAATAAGTGTATGTATGTAAATAGCAAGTTAGATAGTTCGATGACAGGGCCCACGGTTTGCCTTAAAAATAGAAGTCTAATAAAATATACACAAGGTGAATGCGCAATGCAGTTGTCATTTTTATACAATGACGTACAGAAAAAACAGTCGTGACATAGCCTCTTGCTTAAAGCGGGTTTAAGAAACAAGACAAAAATCGGTTACATTCATAGGCAGTAATTAAAACTTCTCCAGAGAGCGAACCAAACAGAATGAAAGGGTAGTTTTAGATTCACTTCTGTTTATTATTTCATTATTAATTTAAAGGCTATCAATATAAAGAGATCAGATACATATTTAATTATATAGGCCTTAGAATGGGATTTTTATCGGATTGTTACAAATTATAAAAGGAGATTAACTCTATATAAGGTATATGAACCCTCTACAAGTATTTAATTTTCAATCTTCCTTAATATAAGTAAGAAGCAAACTAATTAGGTATAATCATTGAAATTGTAACTTTAAGAAGTAGTACACATTTAGCATTATTGATCCTCTTGAACTGTAAACGATAAACTATAGTTCCAATGACAATGCGAACTTAAGAAAGATGCACAAGTTTGTGTGGTATTAAAACTGTTAATTACTTTTTAATTCTATAAAATTTCGGAACAACAGTATTATTAACGGTTTTCAAACTCAAATGATATGTGAGTTACAGAAGGAAGTGGTGAGTGGGATGGGAAGTCAGACGAAGAGAGAGAGAATCTGTACATTTAATGTGAAGATCTGCGGGTTTTTCTAGTACTGTTTTGAATTTAACATTATCTTTTTACTACTCAGGATGTTTCTCTTTCAAAATATGGCATTTACCAAGTTTTAGTTCCTTGTTTTTGGAAAATGTCCATATGTGATGTTTTTTCGTTATACAAAACTGGTCTTAAAATATAGCAACAGCAGTTTAGCCTATCCCTGACCAACGATTATCAGTTAAGCATTCCAATTTTTTTTTCTAAAATCTTTAAGTCTGATTTGTTATATTCCTATGAGAGTTGGCGCATATTATTAGAACATTTATTAGTGAAATAGAAAGGAAAAGAAAAGTCGAAGTTCCGATACCCTGCAATCGAAACAGCAATGCGATGGTCCAACAAACCTTTATGAAGAAACTGCGCTATTTCATGAAATGGCGAAAAGCTGTTTTATCCTGTACAGGAGATAGGCCTGAGCTCCTGCAGTTAGGCAACATGTTTTGCAACAGAATGCACTGAAACGGTACAACGATGTTTGTATGTGAAGAAAATAGAAGAAAAACTACAGTTATTACCTATATAACAGGTAGAGGAAGTACTGGAAAATTTAATTAGATTTGGGTGGTACTTCAATGCGACGGCCAGTAATGGGAAGCATGGATCCTTGGCTCTGCATATACATAGTATTGGAAGTCGTCATTGAGGGTATGAGCACAGAGCAGGACGGAAGATCCGTGGCTTGAGTATATGCCGTGGTGTTGGATTTTTAAAGTTGGATTCAAACTTTCCTTACTGCTTTACACTTGACTACTGAAAAAAGGAAATATCTTTTACTCTCCCAGAATTCTGCAATCAACAAAAATAAATGTTTTCGTATGAAAAACGTGAATAAAAAGTTAGCACTTAACAATGAGAGAAAGAGAGAGAGAGAGAGAGAGAGAGAGAGAGAGAGAGAGAGAGAGAATTAAAAAGGCGAAAAGTTAGATAAATACCATGCTATGTACTGCAGTCAGATACCAGGCAAAAACTTTAAAGAAAATCCGCCCATCCCCCCTAAAAATAGACACGAAAATAGTGTTCACTAATTTTTATTTTCTTTAAAATGATTCTCGACTACTTGTATTAAAATATTGCACGGCTTCAAAAATATATATCTTGGTTTTTGTCTAGTGCCTGTGAAGTTTTCTTCATCTTTATTTGATATTATATAACAGTAAAAACATAAGAGATAGACCAAACTTTCTACAGAAAAAAGTATAATGCTCTTTAAAATATACCTTTCCCTTAGCATCGCTATTTTAAAATGCACATTATTAAAGTTTTTCAGGTGCAACCTTCTTCTCTCTTGCATGTGCTCATTAGCGATATAAATTAACTTGTGATAACAAAAACTGTTGTACTTTGGGTTTGTAAAACCAAGCCGTGATTAAGTGAAGTGGTAAGCAAAATAATTTAAAGAAATACATGTGAAATGGCCATAGAGAAAGGCGGATGTTTATACTAATTAAGATTATACATAATGCATTTTAATTCAGCAAGTTCCAGTGTGAGTATACCATATAAACAAAGTAATAGCTTATCGCGGTCTCCATGAATTGAAGTGAATTGTGGTTAATATCTACTTAATGCACATTCTTGTCACTCCTTAGTCATCGGAGTATGCTTTCTCCTCTCATACATATTTTGTAATGTGTTGAAAGCATAAACAGCCC
Organism: Mantis religiosa; assembly: GCA_030765055.1. NCBI lineage: Eukaryota > Metazoa > Arthropoda > Insecta > Mantodea > Mantidae > Mantis > Mantis religiosa. The sequence continues at coordinate 127,756,168 of CM060952.1, read as the reverse complement.
ACATTGCATTTATGCGTTAGTTTTATTGATATAGCTGTACTTTATAGAAACCACGAATGTCTTAACTGTTGCCTAAGGATAAGAGAAATTCTTAAACACAGTTGAGAATGTTAAGACCTAATCTTAAGGTAAGTATTTCGTATATAGACTACTAAACCATTGGTCGTATCCTTCATTCATTGGCTGGAGTAGAGGTCGTTGCTAACCCACTTTCATCTGGTAGAAATTAATTCACATCTAACTTTAGCCAATCTGAGACATTGGAATATCTTTCTTGTGTAGAGTAAATTACCTGAGAGGAGCTCGTTTGCTGTGAACACATTAGTTCCTATGCCAGCTTAATTATAAAATTGTCTATACATGTTTATCATACACCAAGTTTATTGTAATCTGTTCAGCCATTCTTAATTGAACATTCCTCCTTCTCGCTCGCTTTCAAAGGCTTTCTTTAAAGGGATTTTTGACTTCCATTAGCCCATTATAAAATCTAAAATTACCTAATAAAAGTCTTAGATACAATTATTATAGGTATGATGTCTTGGTAAATACAAACTACAAGTCAGTTTAAGTGGTCCTGAATATTGTAGGAAGTATAATCTGTTGTAGAATTTATTTTATTTGAGTAATGTCAATAAGACGATTTGAAAGTAGTGCGTAATGTATTTCTGTCAAATCACCTGGTCAGGAATCATTTAATTCTAGTGCTTTCCTTGTCCGGGGCTGAGTTGAAGAAAGTCAACTTTTGCATCTCCTTTTTCATTTCATCACTAAAGCCTTGTTCTTCGTCAAAAAACTAGGCAGCAAATGTAATGGTAACAGTACTTTTTTAGCTGAATTTGGGTGACCTCATGTTTTATATTCGTTTTGTTAATAGTAGTATGTATTTTGTGCAACATAATATGAGGGGAAGAAGCAGTGTTTCTTTGATCGAAAAGCAATTCATCTTTACGCAGTTCACAACACAGGAAACTTGGAGAAGGAACGTCAAAGGTTCCAACTTCTGTGTCTTTATTTTCTGTGCACCTTTGTCAAACTCTCAACTGTGCCTCTCTACAGTGTAGCGTTTTCGATTCTTCACATTTTCTAGAAAGGTATAACAGATAACGTAACTGAAAACGCATAACTGAAGTCAATTTTGGGTTTTCACTTTGGAAGAAAGAAAACGAATATGAGTTTACGTTTGACACTTCTTAATACCTTTCAGTGTCTTACAAATAAATCACAACTTCTGATGCAACAAAAATATTCTATTGCGATACAGAAAGTAAATTAATTTGATCCTTGAAAAATAAGTGTCCTCTGGTCATTGGAAACACTTTTTATTATTACGTGGCTCCTATTGCCGTTAGGTCCCTTTGGCAACATATTTTCTGGGTTTTCCAGAGTAAGTAATTATCACGAGGATGGAAAAGAAACGGGACAAGGGAGAGAAGGAAAGGCAATAGACCACATACTGCGCACCTTTATCTTCGGCACTAAATACAACTAGTTTGATCACAAAAGGCAGCTGGAGATGTTTGATTGTGTCGTTATATAAGGTATCAAGGTTCGAGCAACGCGATGACGTAGCGATGTTACGAAACATACGCCAGTCTGGCTGTCCAAGGAAAAGTGCTGCATATGATTTGCTTCTTGGTAAAACTCGCGAAATCTACTTTACTTTGTGCAGACAATCCTGCATCATTTCCTATATTTATCCCTTGCTTTTTTTAGCGTTAAGCGAATTGGAAATTAAAGCTGGGACAAGGTCATTGTTGTATTTGTTTTGTTTGCGGAGCAAACGTACGTTTGTAATTAATTAAGTAGAGACATACAGCCAGCTGCCGTATTAATAAAGTATTCTGTTAATTGAAACATTAAAAATAGTTGTACAAGTTAATAAGAGTTTGACTTGTAGAACATTTTGAATTAAATTTCTGCTCAGGTAGTAGCGTCTGTGGCTGTCATCGTTAAATTCCAGGTAATTTATATATACGGAGCCATAATACAGACATCGTACCACAGATTAAAAGATACAATAAGACGACCAGGCAATTAAGCCAATCTATCTGTATCACTCTGCAATGTCTCATATTAGAATGATTCTGCTTTAAACATATGGGAGGCGAGAAATAATAGAGACAAACTTCGACTGCATATTGGTAGAGGAAAATTCATGGTTGTTTATGGAGCGATTTCCATTGGACATTTCTATCATGTATGATTTCAGTTTACAGCGTTACTCATTCTTTCCTATCACACGTGGTGTTCAACGCGATCCGGATCTGGCAACCATAGGCAAAGTGGGGACTATTCCGTTAGATGATGATGATGATAATAATAATAATGATAATAATGATAATAATAATAATAATAATAATAATAATAATAATAATAATAATAATAATAATAATAATAATAATAATAATAATAATAATAATAATAATAATAATAATAATAATAATAATAATAATAATAATAATAATAATAATAATAATAATAATAATAATAATAATAATAATAATAATAATAATAATAATAATAATAATAATAATAATAATAATAATAATAATAATAATAATAATAATAATAATAATAATAATAATAATAATAATAATAATAATAATAATAATAATAATAATAATAATAATAATAATAATAATAATAATAATAATAATAATAATAATAATAATAATAATAATAATAATAATAATAATAATAAGAGAAATTATTGAGGAGTTGGCAAGCAGGGAATCAATTACTCGTTCATCACTGGTCGAAGGGTTGTGTGGGACGAAGGGAAGATTTTATTAATCGTTTCCAAACTGCCTCACGCGGTTGCACCGCATCTCGCTCGTATTTTGTCCTGGCATTGAAACAATAAGCAGGAACAATTCTTTGACGTTGTTTAGCTTGCATAAGGATTCAACTTACTCAGCCCCAAATGTTTTATTGTCTAGAGATAAATTAATGTCTGGAGAAAGGATTGAGAAGTAAACTAATGACTGGTTGTCTTACATAAACTAATACATTAAAATACACGCAACATTAATTAATGAAAGGAGAAAACAGCTTATGATATATAATAGTTGCACAACTTTCTTTGTCCTGACTTCAGTAAAATTTGTTAAAATGTGTCATCTCCAAGAGTACAGGAGTTTTTACGTAAATACATCTTCCTATTATTTTTATAATGGTTTCCTAAGTAAATAGACAGAAAAGTCTTGAACTCAATTGCATACTGTTATGGATGGCGCCAGGTACATTTTTTTTTTCATTTATTGTTTTCTTTGTTGCTTGTCCGTCGCAGATAGGGTAAGTGCAGTATCTTACCCGGAAATTCTGTATCTAAATATCACCGTAAATACAGGTTTTAATATTCTTTAACCAAGTTCCATAAAAAGTAAGTGCAACTCTGTGATTCAACAGCACAATTCAAAAGCAAAGAACCAATAAATATCAGGTTTCATTTCATGAGTCAGATACAATTTAAGGATACCAAACGGATGTTGAAAAACAAAAGTACCACTCCGAACTACCCTTTAAATGGGGAATAGCTCGTAATTTTTATTTTCTCAAAGCGTCATGAATTTGATTAACCTTTTCCTGTTTTTCGTTTGAGTTTGCAAGTATTTTCAATAACCTTTCAAGTATCTTTTGTTTCCCCTGAATGTATGCAAAGAGTGTATTAACATAAAGGCAGTTTACATATAAAACAATATTGTTTATATCAACCCCCCATCTGTTCTAGCGTATCTGCCACAAAATGTGTGTCCATTAGAACTATTACAGTTTAAAGAAGATTAGGTGAAAACGTTAAGTGACTTATATAAAGGAAAAATCTGAAAATAAATATTAATGGAATTGGAAAAGATGAAGGATTTTAAGTTATTTGTTTACCTTTTCATGGCTTAAAATGTTTACTCTGGTAGTTGAAGTTAAGTTCGATTCTAAAACAATACTCCCTTGTTACTAAACATGACAGTTTCTACCATTTGTATAAACCTACACATTTTCAAATAATATTATAAATAACATTGAAGTTTTTGAAATTCTACTTTCTTATATGCACTGTTTGTTCGCTCGGCCACGGCGCGGCTTATGCAATTTCTAAAATACTTAATATTTTAATGAAAAGTGATAGAGCTTAAGAAGATAAAAAGTTCGAGGCATTTTCATATACTGCATACTTTTTGGGTAGGGAGATTTGATTCTTTGAAAAGTGCTGAAATTTAAATGCCAGTCTCTTTGCAAAATTGTAACTGGCTTGTGAAGTTGGGCCGTCTGTAAGTTGCAGCTGTACCTACAGATAGAAATGAGGAAAAATAGGAATGATGTGCCAGGTTATAAACTTAGAAGGATATAATTTACCAAACCATGCTTCGTGGAAAATACTGTACTTCGCTCGGGTAATCTAGTACGTGGCTATAACCACCAAAGCATGGAGTGCTTGAAATAAGTCGGCGTTATAGCAGTCTTTAGATTAGTTGTTTTGTCACATAAATATATTTCTATGTCGAAGATAAATTGTCTTGGAGTCAAAGATTGTGAAACAAGCTTATCGATAACGAATCACGTTGTTTTCATGAACGTTAGCTTCGGCTCTTTTGTTATAATAAAAGGCATCCGTATCACTTTATTCTTTGCAATTGTCACCTATGAAACACGATAAAAAGCTTTTTGCCCTCCTTCCATATGGAGGTGACTTCAAGAGCGAAACATTATACCAGAAACAGCGATTTAGGTAATACCATGACTCAGTCGAAAACGCAGCTACAATTTTGTACTTAACAATTATAAACAATAACCACTGTGTATTATTCTAAACTGGTTTCTCATACACTCTAGTATACTCCAAAAAGTAATTTTAAATGCAAATTAAACGCAAAAGTAACACAAACATCAAAATGTTTTATATATAGTATAATAGTTATTTATTATATGAGTAAACTTTCTCTAACGCATTTAATTAACACTTAATATTTCGGGATTTCTGACCACGGTCCACTTTGTTTTAACACCTAATGTTTCGTCAGTCACTGTAGCGTACATCTTAAGAGTGATGTTGTCCTACATTTAGCTATGGCCTTTACCCGTATACGTTTTGCCCAAACATTACAGCTTTAAAAGGGAAGCGCTCTCATCTGTCGCTGGGTTATAACCATTAGCCAACAAAAGTGACCCTCATAAACAGGCGAGAGGCAACGCAGCCGGACTTCTGGTGCCTATATTTCCTGCAGATTCATACCTTATAAACCCGCCGCCCTTGATACAGGAGTGGGGTAACGTTGTCATGTTTTGGAAGAAAACTATATATCCTCCCGAGAACGGTTGTTAAATGCAACTTCCGTAGGTTCTAGACGTTTCTGGAGTTGCGAAAACACAACAGAACCAGCCAGGAATTGAGAGACATACATTGTATTGTTGCCTATCTTCGACGCGAAAAAGGGATAAAAACGAATATGGCTAGTGTTAGGCAACATTATGCACATTTAACATGAACTGGTGTTAACATGATAATTCAACTGTAAATGCAAAAATAACAGAAAAACGGTGTTTTGTTATGTATATATGTGAGCAAAAGAACTTTTGGTTAACCATTTCTGTTTGGAAAGTCACGCAAGCCTCTCATACTGCAACGTGTCTCATGACCCAAAGGTAACCGAACAAAGCCATTATAGAGACTACTGCGAAGATGATTGGCGCCTATTGGTTAATTTCCATATAAGGGAATCGTGCTCGGAATGTGTAATGCAGAACATTGAAGGAAAATCACACACATCTCTCCTCAAGTAAATATTAAGTTTATTTGCCAAGAAAAACGTCGGCACCATGCCAACGCGAGGGGTTAAAAGAGGCAATGGCACTCAAGCTTATTATGTAAGTGATTAAACAGGGAATTTTGCCCCGTGATCAACATCCGTTTTATGTAACAATAACTTATTGTGTCTCATTGAAGTTATCGTAGTAGTTCTGTGAACCGAGATTAGATAAAATCTTTAATGTCGTGTTTACAATAGAATTATCCTTTTGTTGCCTTAAACACGCAAGCTATCGGCCCTGCAGTACCGAGAAATTGGATAGTGGAAATTTCTCAGGTGCGTCCATTTGAAAAAGGTTCCGATGTGCTACATTTACATGATTTCTTCTAGCTACTATTTTAATGTAGTTTCTACAAACTATTTTTGCGAAAGCTTACATTTCTGTTAAGAAGAGTTGAAACTTTTGCAGAATGAAGGTTATTTCACATGTTATTGAAAGTATAATTGAGTTGGAGGAATTGTGTTTTTAATATCTTTAATGGTTTACAGTCAGTAGGAAATTATATAGGTAGCATTCCTTCCACATACTGGACCATTTTTGGGATTACCTCATACGGGTAACGAAACTACAGCTCTGAATCTTTGTCCCGGTGTACTTTCGAACATATTATTGCATTTACTTCGCGGCGAAACATGGGACACCCAGAAAATAATGTAGTTAATATCTTAGTGTAAATAATTATCATTATTTATTCATGTAACACCATATGACATGAATCGATTTTTCATTTAGAAGAATGAACAGCCATCAGAGTTCAGATATAATGGTTTAAATGCGTGTAGGTTCACAGACATCTACTTAAATGCGGGTAGCTGGCCTACGAAAACGGGTTCTCTACCTGAATATTTGCAGTTAATTTAATTTGAGCTTTGGGAGAAGTTCATAAAATATGATTAGCTGAACATAATTCATTTATATCCACAATAAAAGTTTCAGAATTACTTGAAAGTTTTTTCTGTCTCCTGAATTTTTATTTAATTTGCTATCGCCGAACCGGTGCTAGATTGTTGATTATTTTTAATGTTTGATTCGATTAAAGTTTCGATGCAGAGTTGTGTACACATTTTGGAAATCTTAGCAGTTAAATTCTTTGTTAGCTTCTTTTATATATTAATTTGACAGCAGGGATCACGTAAAGGAGGCATTCATTGTCAGTTTGCTAATTGTATGCGTTATTGTTGTGTAGGCAACAGGAGAGTGCACGCGACTCATAATTAACATTCGCTTTGGCAGGTTTCCAGTAGTTAGCAAGGTTACTCCAGCAACCAATAGGCGCTAACAAGTGAACCTCGAATACCTTGCCCATCATGTTGGCGAATGGCTAGATTTCTCATGGTATAGTCTATTTTATAATTAGACTTGACATCGCAACTAAGGTTTGTTAAGTAGAAGCAGCTCTTATCAGTGATTGGAGGAAGAGATTCTGATATCTGTGATTGGCTAGGTTAGATATGAATAGATTCCTATTGGAAGAAGGTGGGTTAGCGACGAAAATGTTTCCTTGTATAAAGGATATCTGAAGTTTTGGAACTAAAAAAAACACCTTGGTAATTGCAACAGGTGAATTTAGGAGTAGGGATTACCTGTTCAAACGTCCGGACCTTTCCCAAGGAATCTAAAGGCATATATTTCGAGTGCAAACTTCCTAACAAATGTTTTGAGTTGAAGCAATAGTTCGGAAACTATAAATCATCCACTTGCACGATAAAGCAGAGATGTTGCAGACATATTAGGAGTTTAGAATGTAGATGTCCTCTTAAAAGGTCTGCTTCTATAGGCAAGGTCATCATTTTGTATTTATATGCAACAAGTATTATGCAATGCATGCAATGCAACAAGTATTATGCATAAACACAGCTGTAAGTTCCCAAGAATAATAAAAACACGATAGAGCAGCTTCATAAAACAAGCCACAGAGTGGTTGAAACCAAGTAAAAATGTCTCTTGAACAGACACTGCTGACAGATTGTTAGCGAAAGTCTTCGCTTGGCAACAGCTCAACAAACTTGGATGCAAGTATGAGAATGGCCGAACACTAAGAAGAGATTAAACTCCTAATTTTCGGGCTAGAGACTGTGGTACGTCCACAGGTTCAGTAATTACGGAGAGTAAACAGTGAATGAAAACCAATATTGTGCCCATTTCAAGACTAGGGTTGAACGTGTAGTTGTACTCACGTGGTCAGGCCCAACACTTAGGTGCTCGACCCTGGTTATGTAATGCCCTCGGCCATCTCCATATGACGTCGCTCACGTGTTTTCATGCAGTGGACGTTTCTCTTTTTAGATCAAATTAAAATTTTAATAATTATCGTGATATGTAAACAATAACACAAGATCTTGGTTTTTTTCTTTCTTTCTTAAAGTTTAACGTCCTTCAGCGCGTTAGGTCATATTGGACATGAACGAATGAAACTGAGGCTCTTAGAATTACTTGACGTTTGAGTTCTCAAGACAAAGAAAGCACCCTGGAAAACCTTACCGTGAACTCACTCTAACCGAAGTTCAAACTCGGGATCTCTTGAGTGTTAGTTACACCACCCCTACGTCACAGAGGTGGACTGTAAACTCATTGATACATGACGTATCATCTACAGCGAACATTAAATTTGGTTAAGATATTAATATACACTTTATGTGAGCTATCTTGCACAATCATGAACTGGTAGTATCTGATAGTTAATGTACACTAAAATTGGAAATAGCCGTTTGTTTTTCTTTGTTTTGTGTTTTCGAAATGGACCAATAACGTGGATGCTTCTACTTGTGAACTTGATTGTGATGACCCCGTGTAACATAAAAATATTACAAATATTATTTAATATTGGTATTTAGAGCAGACTTAAGATAACTACGTCTAAGTTTTCCTTCCCGCTATATTAAGTTAGAGTGTCGCTTCATGACTATTTTTATACATTCCAGAATAATAAGTTGTAATATTCTATGAAATCGCTTTCATTTTTACATTTTCCTCCGCTGTTTTGTGTTGTAAAATTTGATAGAATCAGAAGAGTTTCAAATCAAATACGAAACAACAAAATAAACGAAATGCTTTAGATAGATACAGTATGTTAACCGAGTATTAGGTATTTGCAATTGGAATTAATCATATCGTTAAATAATGCAGCAGAAAAGAAAGCTTTAGGAGCTTTTAACTTCGTAAAGCTCTACACAAACAAAAATTGGTGTATATAAAAAAATTAATGCAAAATTCACCAAACGCTGTCACATGTATCCTGCTTAACATAGCGACGAAAAACATATTACGTTTGGCAACTTCTGACTTCAACTATTTCAACTATTGCCTAAATGCCAAGTACATAGTATTTTTTATCACACGACAAATACCATCATAGAACAGCTATTTTCTGTGAAAATTATGTATATACTCAGTTTTTGTGGGGAGTTTTTTTTTTTTTTATAATTTACGTCCTTAAATATTTAGTTATATCGGGCGATGAATGAAATGGGTGAAATGATGCTCCAATGAGTCCGGGGTCCATGGAGCTTAGAGTTACCCGACATTCGTCTATCAGGATAAGGGAAAACCCTGGGAAAAGTCTTATCCAAGTAACTCACCCTGACCGAGATTCGAACTCGGGACCTTTTGAACATGAGGCAGACACGCAACTATCTATGCTACCTAGACGGGCTTTGTGGGGAGTGAAATATTGTTTCTGCCTAACATGGACAGTACAAAAAGCAAAATTGCATTGAGCCTATGACACAAGCTGTTCAAAATCTGTATAGTTAACATTATCTGTAGTTCTCTTGTTATGGAAGTTTGTGACTGCATGTATCAGAAACTGTAAAACAAACGTGGTATTGAAGTTCGGGAATAAAGAATTTTATTAGCACGCTGGAAGGTTTGGACTTAAGATGCGACTCAGTTGACGCAGGCACGTCTTTTGTTTCCGTTTATACAAGTTAGATAAGAAAGAGAAGCTTATGTATAACGCACTGGCAAACTTCCTAGAAGTGGAGTCATCCTGTTGTTAAGCTTATGCACGAACCACTACTTGGAAAAAGCAGAGCGTTATAAATACTGAGTGACACTTAAGTTATTGTTCTTGTATTCCTATTTTTGTCGACAGTGTACTTGAAGCTAAAGAGCTTTCTTTGTCTGCCTTTTATATAAGATAAACGTTTCACCCAAAAATGTGAGCTCAATTTTGTTGTAATTTTTCATGTTATACTTAGTACGTTTTTGAAAAATGGGTCGTTTAGTCCACGAGAAATTGGTATTAATAATTCTATCGGTATACTAGAAGTGAAAAGTATGTAATACTTTCTTATTAGGTGAGTGAATTATTGAATACTAAAACTGGAGAAAACATACATTGCAGGTACATTGCAAATCTAAGGAATAAAATGTAGAATATATTTTTAGAACGCCTCTGCATAAGGGAGAAGAGAGAACGCAAGAGGTTGAAAGGGAAACTACGCCTGAGTGTTACGCAACTTCTTTGACTCTTCTGTTTGGCGGGAAGTATCTGATTTTCAATACTATCAACCGAACAAGAAGATAATTCCATATTGTTATACTTTGCTCTTTACCTTAAACTAGCGTGCTAAGAATATGTATGCTTCGTTTCCAGGATTTTAACAGACGTTATGTTGCACCGCAGTAGAACGTTCTAATTTATGAAGAGATGTGAAACGGAAGCGTTATGTAACAGAAATGCGACTGTTAGTGCCGATACAGTCATTAAGATCGCTCTGACCTTGTTGGAACGTTTCCCTGGAGGCTTAATCTGTTGTGTATTCCGGGACTTGAGCTGCTCTTGGCTGCTACAGATTTGTACAGCATCCTGGAGCATCAGAGTATTAGTAGTCCAATGTTTCCGTACTCTCTAGTGTACTCAAGCCAGTTAGCATGAGAATCAGCGTAGTTTCAATAACATAACAAGCAAATATAACAGCCATAAGTTTGTCAAATCCCTTAAGACTTTTACTTGAAGTTTCATCTTTATTAACGTCTCAAAAATTTCGGTTTCACTATCTGTTTTGAAGATATTGCATGACGTGTGTTGCAGGGGAAACAGATGGAACGAATTAAGAGGGAAATGTCAGTAGTGAATTGCAACATGGGTTCTAATATGTAAAACAGTGTCTTAGTAATGGTGTTTGAAACACTTGAGAGCAATGTCGAAGATAACAATTGACCTTGCTAATTTAATCTATTTTTCCTCCAAATTCAATCTGATCGCCAGTTCAGTATCACTTATTTAGTCAATTTACAGAGTTTGTTTTCCCGCTTTATGCAGACTGGTTTGTTTTTACCTAAAATGTTTTAGCGTTTGGTAATATTAGATATATTTCAATTTTATTTTAAATATTCTTACTAATACCATCATGCAGATCTTCAATAACTTTATTTCTTTTTGTAAACAAAAATTGTCTAATAAGTTCACTCTACATATTTCTTGGTCTGCCGTAACTATAGATGGTACCTCATTGTTTTTTCACACCGATATCTTGTAAAATTATTGCCTAGTCATTGAGCATTGTTTTATTACATATTATTGGAATGACGCAGTGATTATTTCATCGTCATTTCGACTGTTATGATGCAGTTTCCTTGCGAATACAATTATGTTCTGCATTCTTAATTTTCGAATTCGGCATATCCTATCAGGACACAGAAGACATCGATCGATGCAGGGAAAGTCGGTTCAGGTGCAGCGCTTAGTGCTGTGACACAGAAAAAAAAAATAATATTCTCGCTATTTGTATTTGAAATATTTCCAATCATTTTTTCTCTTTCGACGCATTGATAAAGTTTCAGCACTAATCAGAGTCTCACTACACACAAAGCTGTACTTAAACTGCTTCTTAGGTCTTTCAATTTAAAGTTGTCTTCCCTGGCTTCTTAAAAAGTTACTTCTAGTACTACATCTCGAGTATTCTTTACTGCATAACTTCATCACAAATTTGTATCTCTCATTTGATTTCCTTTCCGCAGTCATTGTTTTTGAATTAATTTTCATATCGTATTTCTCGTCTTTATATCATTTAGCTACACTTTCATTTCTGTTAAGATATTTTCCACATCTGAACAGTGCCTTATCAGTGCCTTTGGAAAAAATTCTTCAACAACTTATCTAAGATTGAAACTAATGCTTTTAGACCTGCAGCTATCTAGAACAAATGACTTTTGTTTTGTTTGTCTTCTTTATGACTGTTGCAAGCATTAAGAAAAACATGGTGGAAAATTCAGATTTAGAACACCTTAATTGTGGCCAAGGACTTTCTTTTCTTATGAATTCGTGCTTGCTGCTTGCAAAGCATAAAATGATGGTTTCATTATTTAGATGAATTTGCTTGAGACAGAAGTCATAATTTATTCTCCTTTGCCTGCTAATGAAGGTAATTTGTTATACCAGTTCTTCCAGTTTTTTTACCATCTTTGCGTGTACCTGAAAATAGTGCACTGAGTATCGTTAATGAAAAGAAGAAAGATTACTATGTAAGTGAGATAGTTTTGGGTAGTGTGAATGTGCACAAGTAGGCTTCTTACAGCGAATTTGCAGTTCAGAAAACTTTACAGGTATTATGGGTTTTTGTTTTCTTTAATGTAAGCCAATTCCCTCTAGATTTTATGAACGAGATGCACAAGAAGAAAAATACTTGATGTCAAATTTAATATTTTGAGGTTTTCTGGACTTTATATACATGTATACGAGTATATGAACATGAATATTTATGACATCCTTTATTGGCCGGAGTGAGTTCGTTTCTACCGCGCTTCCATCCACTAGGAAGCGATTCATATGTTACTGTCGCCAACCAGAAATAACAAAATATCTTCCTTATGTGGAATAAATCAGATGATAGACGCTGGTTCCGCTTTATTGCTGCGAGCTTCTTAGTTGCCAGTTTAATTATATAAAAAGGACTCTTACATTGTAAATAAAGTACGTATGCATTCTCTGTGCAGATTAGAGCGATCTAGATTCTTAGAGGGGAAACAAATCTGTACTCATAAATATGCATCCATCAAACGATTTTGGTATTAATCGTTGTGGTTCAGTAGAAAACCAGATTTATATACAACGTAAGGGTGCAACTGGAGAACAGTGAGCTGATTTCAAGGTTTATGGATAATTTGCTCGTACAACTTCAAACATTTGGGTAGACATTGCACGAAAATATTAATGGCTCAAATGTGCCGAATATTCAGTGTGTATAGAAGCTGATAAAAATGTCAGTCAAGTTAACTCGCTAATAGATATAATTTTAATTAGAGTAAAATAATAATTCTCTTATATGCAGTATGATTTCATCGTTTATTTTCATGATAAGGGTCAAAAGTCTCAATCTGCAAGCTTTACTAAATAGGGAATGTACATAGATATCCATTTGTTTATTTAAAATAATGCATTGTGACCTTAAAAAAACTCAATGTATGCAAATATGGTTGAAATTCGTTAGCTGTTCCAAATAACGCCAGTGATGGTTGTTTCAACATTCTATCATGTATGGTTGTTTAAATAGTATTTTTGTTGTGTAAATTCCCTGTTCTGGTTAAAAAAAATACGCTGTACATTTTAAAAATATATCCAAATGAAAACGTCAGGTCTTACAGTAAGTTGCAAAAAGATCTATTACGTCAGAGATTTTATATTAACCTCTAATTATTGTGGATGAATATTGCTTTTTTTACTATCCCAAAGTCTTTATTTTCAAACGTTTATTATTTATTTCTCAAAATCACAACTTTATTTTAAAAGCCAAAATATGGTAACTTCCTTTAGATTAGTAAAGAACTGCATAACTATGCATAAAGTTTGTCGGAAAACAGTTTCAAGTTGGATGCACTTATTAATAAACATATGCCTGCTCATTTATAGCTTAAATTAATTAGTAAATTAAATGCGCCAAGCGGAAAAAGTATTTTAAATTTAAAATTATTATTATTTTACTAAAACAATTTATTTTAATTTTCCGTTACGTTTGCAAATTTCCATTATCGTAATAGAGTTGTTCCCTATAGTTTATCTGATCATATGAAACTGTCATAAATTATGTCTTTCTTCCTTTTATTTTGTTTCGCTCTTTCTTTGTTGCGAAGGCATTCAAATCCAGCCCTTAATATTGGAGTGCACGTACTGGTCGAGTGACATTTTAATGTAAAACTGACTACAACCATAATGCTACAAAGTACGCAACTGCATCGGTAGACAGATTTATAAGTTCCACATAAGGTTAATTAAAAATTATTAGTATTGAAGCAAGAGTATGACAGGTTTTATAGTGCAAGAGTTACGTACTTAATGACCATGACTCATGAAAAACATGTGTTCAGCAGGAGTGAAATAAAATATTGATAAAAATAATGAATCGGGTTATATAGAGAATGTTAAAAATCATTGCAACACTATGGGTTTTATTAAATAGACAAATGCATTTTACAATGTAATTAAACTTTGTGAGCATCATTCCGAACTTTATCGATCCCTTATGAAGCTTTATAAACATCGCTGAGATGTTTACTGAATTACATAACGCGTTATTCTAAACAGGATTGTTTCTATCCTGAATGGGGAAAACCGGAGAAATACTGGAGGGCCTGCCCTGAACTGAGGATATCTTTCTGAAGTTTTTTCTTTTATAACTCCGAAAGAGTTTCAAGCATACATAACGTTTTTGGTAGAAGGTTCAGTGAAAGCTCCATAATACGTCACTCTGGTGGCTCTGTTCTTTGGACTACCCGTTTTCTTCCCTGTGTTCAGAACATAATTTAATGTCCTGATTATATTTACAACCCGCTACTAACAAACTTTAAACTCATACTTTACTTTCTATACATACCTGCAATCTGTGAAAGAAATATTGTAATTAGGTATCGATATTTCATCAGTAATGCATGTTTTGAGGTTATAATCTCCTCCAAAAACCTTTTTAGAAAATGTTCCAATGTGTGTAGTTAAAAACAATTTTAGGTCCAAAGAGTATCAAACTTCTCACCTAGGACTTCCCAGGATGCAAATATTTTAAGACTTCCACGAGACTCTGTCCTCCCAAATGTAAAAGTTTTAGAAGTTTTATAATTTATCAAAAACGGCTATAATTATTATAATCAAATTAGAATATTTGAGATTTGGAGACAAATCATAAAACCATATCTGGATTTTTTTCTAAGTAGTCGGTGAAACCTTCAACTCAGTGTTGTATAAGTTGCATATGACAGACTATAAGAGACAGATAAGAATTACTGCTACAAACCTCATTGAAGTGTCTAGTTTATGTGTAAGTTGGTTTTGTCTATTTTTTCAGCAGCGTTGGTAGTTTTTTGAAATAATGCATTTTGTACATTTGCAACTCTTTATTTTTCTGCCTTATAACTCGTTACTATGACTTTTTAATGTATTCTTCCAAACTTGTGGAGTCATTTCTATGTGTTTTATGCATCAAAGCATAAATAGCTCAATTTAAAACTATTTTCGCTCGGAAATGTATAATGAATTAGGCAAGTGAATGTGGGAATCACAGTGCATCATTGATATAAAGTGGATTTGTAATGGAAAGAGTAAGTCATATAAGGATATCATATCGGACATTTTTAATTTCAAATCAAATTTTACTCAATTCTATATATCCGGGTACAACGTCCGCTAAGGCAGCAAGTTGAAAAGTAATAAAAGACTAAACATGCGTATCTATAGACCCTGTATGGATATGTACTTGTTTTAGGGTCTAGGGGTATGATTCTCGCTTAGGGTGCGAGAGGTCCCGGGTTCAAATCCCGGACGAGCCCTTTGATACTTTTGAAGGTATTGGTATTGGACCCTGTTTAACTGGTTCTGGCGGTGGTTTCATTTATTTAAATCAGCATCATGTTAAGTTGATGCTATTGGCGAATGCATTTCATGTAAATAGGAAAGAAACATCTTCCTTTACGCAAGTTCCTGTGGTTGATGTTACTTCCTTACAGTTGTGACGTCTTGTGGTAGGTCATGCTGTGCACAGTAGGTAACTTTGTAACGGTATGTACAATACACAGTGGACAGTCTAATGTGTCATACAGTTTTATTAAATATTATTATATCCTTTTGAATTAAAATCGTATTTGGATTCATCAAGTGTGTCATTAATTCTTTTATACTCCTTGTTTTTCAAGGATAGTAAGGTTGATGTTGTTATGGTTTGTTTTTGTATGTAGAATTTCCATTAATATGGGCAGCAAACTACAATTAATTGGATTACCCTATTACTTATGATACTTAGATTTGAGGTTTAATAAAATACAGGAGCGGTTTTCTCCAAGTGCCCGTGTAATTCCACACTTTAAGCAAGAGTTCCTGTGCAGTACCTGTGCTCAGAGCTTCAAAGTTCGCATCTGAAAGAAGCAACCACTTACGAAATTCTAAGGCGTTAATGTCGTGATATGCGGATTTAATGTTGTATTATTTCTTAAGGTTAGAAGCAGCTATTAAACTTTCATTTTTGTCACCGTTAGTGTATTAACTAACCCTACTTTAAAGGTCATCTCCAACATTACTAAGAACTCGCAGCAAAATGCTTCCTCAGGTACATTTAGTAGGTAAACAAAATTACAGTTTACTAAACACCAAAACATTACTGTGGACCGACGACATATGAGTGTCCTATACGAGTAAAAACACTGTTATATACTTTAATAATGATTGCCAATATTATTATAATACGTACATTGTATATATACATGATCAACGATACAATAATAGCATCCGTAAAGTTGTAATAATATCAGGATGCAATGTTTTTTGTAATTTACGTCCTCCAACGTTAAGTCATATCGGACGATGAATGGAATGGGTGTAATGGTGCTCAAATGAGTCCGGGGTCCATGGAGCTTAGTTACCCGACATTCGTCTTTCAGGATAAGGGAAACTCCCGGAAAAAACCCGGAAAACCTTATCCAGATAACTCACCGTGACTGAGATTGGAACTCGGGACCTCTTGAATGTGAGGCAGACAACCTACCATCTACGCTACCGAAGCGGGTAGGCTGTAATGATGACCAAGGGTATCTGGGGGGACGCTCTTTTTATAAATACTGAGTTTACTTAGTCTGTTCTATGTAACTTAAAGCAATCATGCTGTTTTGTATTAAACAGTGCCATATTCCTACTTTCTCCCCGAATTGCGGAGACACAGTGCTATGTAGGAGGATAAGCTTGGACGATAGGCAAACTGAAGAACAGAGCAGGGGATGGGTTAAACCCTGTATCTCTTCCCTGTTTTAAGAATTGGTAGTTGGCTCTTTGTATACTCCGTGGTTGATGTAAGTTTATTTGCGATGCATCATATTGATTGAGCGGATTTACCGCCAGGCATTTCAAATGCTATATCAATTCGTTATAATTAAAAATAACAATACAAAGTACTTTGCCAGAGGCGGGAGATAATACGCAGCTGCCGTTCAACACTTCTGAGTTAATGATGATTTCATCTCGTATAGTTTATATCAAAGCATGCTATACAGCAATTAATATCTGCCAGAATGGGCTATGATTATTAGTTTCCATTCCCCCGGGACATACAGTTAAGCCAATGCGTTTTAATGATTACATGCTACATTGAATATGAAAGTGTATAACAACTTCATTGCTTGCAAGCCAGCACACCCCTCAACAGTTATTTGGATACCAACGTTGTAGCATAGCATATTTCAGAACTTCTTCCATTTTAAAAAGACAGCCAATTTTCTGTACGCTGGTGTTCAGTCATAGCTTAATAAAAATGGACCCTGTGTTAATTAACCAATGGAACCTCCCCTCTCGACCTGTCTATGCAACTACAAAGTATCTGAATACCGGTAATGGAACTGAATTTTCTGGGAGTGTTAAAAGAATTAAACAAGTAAAAACCTTGACCAGATGCAGTCCTAAGCAAAATTGGTATAACAACCTAAATATTCATGCTATAGAAAAAACAAATAATAAGATCTGTTGGGGAAATTAACGTTAACTCATTAAACCACATGAAAAATAAAAACACCTTGCAATATCTTTTCCTCTTTGCTGAACGACATGTTAATTGTATTAATAATGTTTCATTACTAAGCATTACTGTTTTGGAGTGATCCGCTCCTTCAGGCCACCCGTAGTCTTTTGTTTCCATTTCCGCACAAAGGCATCTTTGTGCTGCACCGGAGCCCACCGTTGAAAACCACGGGGCAGGACGGCCACCTAGTGTGTGCTTGAATATATATATATATATATATATATATATATATATATATATATATATATTTATATATATATATATATACTTGCCGCTCTAGCAACATCAATATTCTTGCAGCTAAAGGGGAAACATTATTGCAAACTAACGAATCCGTACATGTTGTGAAGTGTGGTCATTACATAATG
Organism: Mantis religiosa; assembly: GCA_030765055.1. Classification (NCBI taxonomy): domain Eukaryota; kingdom Metazoa; phylum Arthropoda; class Insecta; order Mantodea; family Mantidae; genus Mantis; species Mantis religiosa. Next base: position 127,738,008 of record CM060952.1, on the reverse strand, counting down.
CAGGTTTGGTCTATTCTATTTCAGGTTGCAAAGGAATCCAATAATGGAATTAACTTGTTCCTATTTGTATATTGTAATTGTGTAAGGAAGATGGGGGAGAGTGCAGTCCGCCTACGAGAGCACTGACCTAAATTTGCGCTTCTGGTGTGACATAACTAACGGCTGCAAAACGCGCTCTTATGAAACTAGAATCGCGTGCGGATCGCAGGGCTGCCTTCCCTTTTGCTCTCTTATGAAAAATTAAAATGCATGGGCGTCTTTCTCGTTGAGTGGGAACGGGCTCAAAAGTGTCCACAACAAAGAGCATTTTCGACACGTGCTTTTACTACACCCACAGGAGTTACACGACATGTGGCTCTTTGTTGTGGACTTACACATCGTTTTATTAACCTGTTAAGAACATGCGGTACACAAGCATACAAAATCTAAACACACTCTTTTGTAGAGCATTTATTTCTCTATCGAGCAACATAAAACGATTGCCAAAACATTTTATTTAGCACACAAAACTTTCGGTTAAAAAAAATAATGCCAGAACTTAACGGCCAACCCATTATTATTTACAGTGACCCCATAATGTGTTCATTACTATTAAAAATTAAAGTTATTTTCATAGATTTCTGCACAATATTCACAAAATGCTTAGTTTTTATTCTTTCTCTTAATGGTGATAATTCGCAGAAATGATTTTAATTTTCTTTTATTTAGTCACAAGCATGCAGGAGACTAGGACGTCATTTGCTTTAAAAAGCAAGAGGCTGTATCCGGTATTGCATATTTTTCGCATAGAGTGAAAGAAAGCGTAACTTTCCAAAGATGAATTGCCTAAAATATTGGAAAATACATACAAACAACAGAAAATATTTCGTAAACAGCCAATACATACAGCAAAAGTTTTTAACACAAATTGCACATTCGTAAGTTCTGCTTTCACGAAAATTTAAGATATATTATCTGCCCTTTATTGCTCAAAATCATCAAGAGCCGTTCATTATTCTTAAAAAAGAAAACTGTTTGGATAGAGAAACATTACTTTGTGGTGCATCCGTGAAATTTGCAAACTTAAACAAATGCACCTATGAAACCTGATAAAAATCGTAAGGGAATGGTCTTAGGATTCAATGTCCATGGAGAAAAAATAAAACCTTATTACTTAAATTTATTTTCCGTTTTGTATGCTTACCTTGTATGGAACAGAATAACAATCGGGAATTAAATCCTTTTTCATTTTATTTTTGTTTTTCTTCACATTTAGCCAGTTCTTGTGAAAACTTTCACGCGCGTTCCAAAGGGCCAAACAAATGAAAATATGTAAAATATTTGTGTTGGCAAGAGTTTTTGAACAATAGATTTTTCAAGCAATGAACCAAAAAAATTGGATTTAAAATGTCATCGAGTGGAAAATGATATAGGAGATGAGAGGTTTTATTGAAATTAGGCAAGTTGCAAAGCAAAAAATGTATATCTACATTAAACTTTATATATTGATATAAGATAAACTTGATTCGTTTACAACCAAATGCCTTAAGTGCGAAGATTGGTTTTCACCCGTTTGAGTTTCCTTCACTATGTGAATCGACAAAAAATGTAAGGTATTGTATTATTCGCTTTGTTAGCTCTGTTCATAAGGCAGGATATTTTACTGGGAACGCTGAAGTGGAAAGAAAACTATAGACACGTATGTAAGTATAATCCACAGCTGCAAGTTACATAATTCCTTCTGAAACATTGAGTAATTGCACTGCATCCAAAAGGGTTTTACGTAACGGAAGCATTGCACGTGTTATAACTTGTGAAATTAGCACTTCATTGACGTATACGAATTTACTATCTTTTTTAATTTTGTGGTTAACAGAGGATAGAATATATCTTTAAGTTTCACATTCGTATCTAGGAGTGACACTAAACAAATGACTGACTAGAGAACCCCTTAACAGTTTCTAACTAGTCACAAAAGTAGCATTGTTTGGAATGAACGTAAAACGGAAGTTCATTCTTTTACAGAACAGGTTGTATTTCAAAAATCGTGTCTAAAGAATTTGCTTTGACTTGCAAGAACTCTAACACCGCTTGCCTTATTAAGGCATTCTTCACCTCCCTCCTCCATTCACTCTCTCACTATATCTCATTTCCCACTCTCTCTCGAAATCCTGGTAGCTTTTAGGCGTTCACAGTACCCATGGTCACCGGTGGTGAAAGAATTATCAAACTACTTTGGTTACACACAAATAAGTTGCATAACTCCTGAAATACTCATCATAATCAACCTTTTGTAAAGAACTAAATAGATAAGAAAAAAGTTCATAAAGACAGCTTTTACGATCAGCATTTCCAGCTTCTCAACTCAGAGATCCCGCATTCGATTCCCGGCTAGGATGGGTGAATTGTTCTTAAACTAGAATTCTAGAATTATCCCGTTTCCTCCCCACTCCATAGATTCTTAAAGTGTGAATATGGGAGTGAATTTGAGTATTTCGTGGCGTAAATATATAATGTTAAAACCCCACAGACGAATTATTAACAATTGTTTCTGAAGCCAAACCCCTCAAATATGGCCAACGAAATTAAAAGGGATATACAAATAAAAACAAATACTTGTGGCAAAATAATTACAATTTCACATACGTTACTGCTGTTATGCGTTAAATCTCCCTCTTCAGCCTTCTTATCATTTCTCCCTCCCTTCACCTCCCCCTAGATCTTCCTACTATATCCCTCTGCTCCCTTCATTGCCTGGTCTTTTATTCCTCCCTTTCTATGCTCTTTCTTAGATATTCATCCTATAGAAATGTTAAACATGAAACTTTTTAAAATATGAGATTTCGTAATGTATTTCTTTTTTCAGAGAACTGATCAATAAGATATAGCAATGTTTTGATTATTTTATATTGCAACCTATAAGAACCTTCCCCCTTGGCACAAATAATTAAGATGCTTTGTGCTCTCTTTCCTAAGTGGGCCTAAAGTATGTTACATACCTGAAGCAATAATCGGACACTTCTCATTACACTAGTTTTGATTGTCTTTGATCTGTTCAAGTTGAATTCTAAACGAAAATTCCAGGCATATCCTATTTAGGGAAGTGTGACAGTTTGATACATATATAGTATTAAAAAAAGGCTTTGGTGTACGCATCAGCATTTTCTCAGCTCCGTTTTAAAAGGAACATAAAGTGGAAAGGTTGGTGGACTTGAAATGCATATTCATGAAGGTTGAGCCAGTCCAGTCGAAAAGTGCCCAAGTAGGTTTTACAAAGTTTCATGAAAAAAAGAAAAAAAGAATTACTTCCTCTTAAGAGCAAGTATAAACACTATTATCTGCCCTTTCACTTTTGAGTTTAGTGCTTTGGGTATTTCTGGATTTGAGGAAAGCACCTGCTGTTGATCTTGCCTAGGAACCATTGAAATTTTGGATTGATTCTTATTAAATGTTGGCATTTCCTTCATCTAATTTGCCATTCAATTTATTTGCCTCAGTATTATTTTAGTTTTTGTAAGTAGCTTAGCTATACATGTCTTTACTTTATCTACAATCTACCTTTAATATACATTGAAAACATTTATATTTTATATTGAGATTTCACCGGAGTGCATGTTTCGAGATTATTAAAACAGTCATCAACAGCTTAATCAAATCTCCCATCTCAGTCATTCGATATTTTTCATTTCCTCAAAAGTGACTGGAGCAATTTTAACTAAACTATAATAACTTTAAAATATTTGCAATAAATGTCTACATAAAAATGTAGATGTTAAAGCAAACATCTTGTCATTTTTCCCCTTTATCTTGTTCTTTCTTTTATGGGGTTACCCATTTCCGAGATATTTCTTAATATTGGTTTGAATTTTCAAATATTTATAATTTTTTTTTTTGGAATTTTCTTCTTTTTTCCCTTTTTTCATGGGAATATATCGGAATTTCAAGACCGTAAACTCGCTGTTTAAGATTTGACCATCGTTTAAACCCCACTGCATTCCTTTATTCCCATTGCACTTACAATAAAATTTGCAGTAGAACAATACAATTTCTGCAAATTTTTGCATCAATTTGGATAAGTGATTATACGAACACTGTGTGCAGCAGTGATTAGAGAAAACTTGAGTACAAAACATTACTTTTTAAGATGACATCCCCTTGTTAAGGAGGATATTATACGAAAAGATGCGTTTAGGGAGCACATGCAGTTTTAAGAGGTAATTGTGGAGGGAGTGCCTCATAGATGTGACCTAGAACGTGATCATGTCTGCGATGTAATTATTTTTCACAGTAACTTAGTCCATAACGCTTTTCCCCCTCCACCTTCACTGTAATGTAGGCATTTCGCGAACAGCAACTTAGGAGGTCAGTGGGTCGCGGTTTGCAGGGTGAGAACACTGTGACATAACGATCTTGTGACGTCACGGGTTTGATTCATTTATGCTCTTGCCCAATAATGGTGGCTATTGGATGCAAAGGGGAGAGAGGGGGCCTGGAAACCCTTTTACGTAATGAAAAGAAAGAACGAAGCCTTGCGTCACTGTGAATTCGAGAAACACTTATGTGCTTAACTTGAACAATAGAGTAACTGTTGCCTGTAATCAGAGCTCATTTGTTCGCCTCCGCCACGAAGTGGTTTTCAAATCGAGAAACTCGAATCTATTCTGAAGTACGTAAAGTATAAGTTGTCTTTTAAAACTTAGAGTTTTCCTCAGTAACTTGTCTGTGCCCCTAGAAATCTTTAAACATTTCCAAGGGGGACCGCACACTAAACACAATATCCCATGTTTCTGAGCTTTAGCGCTTATTAAATATTGCTGTTGCAGATGCTATTGCTGTGCATCAATATTATTGAAGCTTACTTAAATAAAAAGGAGACTTCTTAAATTTATTCTTGGTGATGGAAGAACATCAATATGGAAGGTTAATGAATGTGCAAGAACCAGTTCAGGTCATCGAAGTGTATTCCCTTCATCATAAAGAATATTTAAATAATACATTTTCAAAGTGCATTTGAAACGGGCTAACGTAATGTGCTATTTGTCTAGGGTCGCTATATTATTAATATATATTTTTTTTACTTATATGGAAACCATCCCTAGTAGGCCAGGGCAACGGACATTCCATCATACTGTGGTTCGGAAGTGGTCCTAGCAGCCGCTTCGCAGACCGGCAACCCACCTACCGGAGGAGAAAGTGATTCCCTCAGAGCATATCATCCTGCCATGCACCTCTGAGACTCCAGCAGATACTGAAAGATACCACTGGATGAGAAATGACAATTGAAATGAAATGGAGTGACAGGAAATTCGGAGGATGGAGTTAACCTACCCAGCATTCGCCTGGCGACCCGGGAAAACCCGAGAAAATCCCATGAGTCAGGTAGATTGGACACGGGAATCGAATCCGGGCCTCCCGAATGTGGGCCATAGACGAAATCACTGAGCCATCCCGCTCAGTGCCATTTGTCTAAAACTTCTTAGAAAGTGGAATACAGAATATATATGACAGTGATAATGTCTGTGAAATTGCCCAATTGACTGCATGAAATATGTACCTGAGAGGAAAAAGATTTCATGATTTCTGTCATACTTCCTTATAATAAAGTTCCTGGTGTGAACGGACATATTGGTTAGGCGATATACAGGTATCGCTCCTCCCAGTTCTTCAAATTGTTTTCATACTTTTACATGACTCCCGTATCGTGTTACACATGCATTTTCTGCGCTGTCTGTTAGCACGTGTTTAATGGCCAGATATCAAGGGTCGTTAAACTGGCAGCTTTGCCCTTCTATTACGGCGTAATTTGGGTTGCCTACTCGGGCGGCGTTTCTGGGACACAGTCGGTGTATAGAGTTGCCACAGAGGGCGACAGCTTTACCATAAAAGGTGGAAAACATACTGTTTTAACACACACGATGGCAACAAAACAAGCTACGTGGATATAAATGGGCTTGTAATCTTTGGGACGATTAAGTGGACTCATTGCTTAGCCTCAAACAAGCATACGTTTAGAAAAAGAAACTGCTGACATTTGTTAATGCTTTAATAAGATAAAATGTTTGCTTCGTATGTATATAGATGTCAGATCCTGCTATAAATTACAAGAAAATACTTGAATATTCCATAAAGGGAACAGTATACAGCGATTTTATCCCACATATACCTCCGATGTTGCTCTCGCGTGCAGCGTTTCTTCTTCCACCTGACCTGTGATGAAGTTCAGGTTTTTTATCTTGCACTTAGCTTCTGTTACATGCACTTAAAGTAGTTCTCTGCGTATAAGAATTTCCCTATTGCTACCGTATCTTTCTAGTCGAAACTTAGCTTTTAAGTGTACTTTGTTTACAGTTTGACTACCGAAAATGGCATTGCAATAGTGTCATGTAACTGAAGTCTTCAGCAACTACTTTTGCACTGTTTTCAGTCATCTCCCGAATTGCATTTCTACCGAGTACTCATCTGTGAGGTTTTTATCATGTCGGATCTTGCCAATTATATTACCGAGGCACCTTTTTGCAAGATAGTCCTCTCTTTTCCTCTCGGATTTATTGCCGAACTCCGTTTCTAGACTCGCCAATAGTCTAACACCCAATTCTTAGAAGAGTTCTACAGTATGATAAAATTTTGGTCCTTAATCATTGCTGTTAGAATCCAAAACGTCACTGAATAAAGAATTGGTATACTTTCCCGCAAAATTACGAGAACTGAGGACTGTATTATGTTAGCCAAGGAGACGGTTGTATTGCCTTAGGAGCAGATTCATTGTTTCACGTATTTTCATTTCGGACATGCAAAAACGTTAAATTCTATTGCATTTTATTGTAACTTAATTTCCGATTGAATGCATCGTTATATAGCTGCAGTAAACCATATCACATTTGTTGGTTATCCTTTCATTCCCATGATGGTCCCATTTTTTAGGTTATAACAAAATACGTAGCTTGCGGATTTGAAATTTGATTGCACTTCTAGTTAGCTTTATTAATCAGAATAAAAGGGCGTCAGTATTCACTAATAGATTACATGAATTGTAAAATCAACTCCCTCGTGTAAGTTGCAAATCTTATTTGCGTTCTGTGGTTGCAGAACATTTGTTTTTCACAGGGCTTTTAGTTCATATTAAGAAATCTAAAATATAAACTAAAATGATAGCCCAGGATATCGTATTCTTTCCTTTAATGCATCTTCGTTGCGCTGCTAGAAAGAATTTTGTATGTGTGATAAAGAATCAGCACTGTCGGGAATTTAACGATTTTTATAGAAGAAATTTCCATTTATTTTACATATCATTTTTGTACATTTTTACGTATTTATAAATTCTTTGTATCACAAAAATTAGACACAGTTGCAATTTTGTCTTCGTGAGTATGTACCTACGTTATTTTTGTTGTTTCAGCTCCTAACAACCACCTGATACTCAGCAACCGCTCACATGCTCTGTACCGCTTGAACCGCCTGCAAGCAGCCCTGAGCGATGCCGACACTGTGGTGAGACTGCGCCCTACATGGGGAAAGGTAAATCTTATTTGAATGTTTAAGTAAATAATAATGATCTTTGTAGCAGTGTTTTACTGCTTAAGACGGTGTACACATTAAATAATTGGGTACGAAACACTCCACACATACACACCCTCAGTCCTAGCGCGATTTGAACCGCAGATTTCCCTTCCCGTGCCCTAAAACTCTGATTACCCGTGTCGGTATTGCACTGTAATCTGTTTCCAACAATTCTGTTGTAAATATATTGGAAACGGACAGAGATGCGTTAACGGAACACTCTTAGGCTGCTGATTGAAGGGTGTTTATAGAGGCGGTTCCTCAACCGAAGCCATCAGTTTAAACATTTTGAATGGTACATAGTAATCATCGAAAAAAATGAACTCATTTGTCAGTTATATGAATCCTTTCTAATTTTAAACTGGATACTCATTGTTTCTGTTATGTATTTATTACATGTTATATATTTAATACATATTAGTAATGAGCGTGTTTTTCAATTAACGTCTTCCAACGTTAAGTCATATCGGACAATGAATGAAATGAGCCCAGGGTTCATAGAGGTTAGAGTTACCCGACATTCATCTTTCAGGATAAGGGAAACCCTCGTGAAAACCTTATCGGATAATACACCCTGAATGAAATTCGAACTCGGGATTTCTTGTGTGTGTGACAGAAGAACAACTCCCAAACTACAGAGACGGGCGGGCAGCATCTGTGCAAATGCTGGAAATAAAAAACTGGGATTTTGTTTTATTTATACAGACATGTGTAGAATAAGCATCTTTATGTACTGGTATTTATCGCTGAAGTATATATTTTGCATGTGCCATTCTCACCTAAAGGTAAAACATAATAAATATATTCTGCTTCCCAGACAATCTAAATCCTTTTTGACACATAGAAGTTGCAATGCTGCGTTAGTGTGTCAGTCAAGAACAACGCTTGTCAATGAAGAAAGAATAAACATAATCGTGGATTACCTGGACACTCGCGCGCACACATTTTTTTCTTTCTTTATAATATTACTAGATATGTATACTATAATGTTTATCCTTAAAATATAAAGTTGAAATTCATAATTTTTTAACAAAAACATTGTAGATATAAATCTGTGGAAACATTCTTGGTTCCTTTCTTATATCACGGCATGCTAATGAAATTTACACAAAGAATAACAATCCATATGTTCAGGCATTAACTAGGGGTGTGCAAAGGCGCATCTAAACGTTGCTGCTCGATATTAAATAGCTGATGGTCTATTTTCACATGACTTTCTCTTCTTGTCCTTTATTTTAGCATTTGGTCTACAGTGTACCTACTTCGGTTAACTGTGAGGGGGTACTCGTGCTTGGACGGGGGTATATGCGTGGAGTTGATTTCATGGACTTTATTGGGACGGGCTGTGGGTTCGTAGTTAGCTCAGAGCATGGTTCTTTGATCCCAGGAGTGGTACACAACAGACTGCTTCGTTTTTTGTCTTTTCTTTATTCATCACTGCTTATTCTTCTGGCCTGGGTTTCACACACACGCATTTCTTACACACATCGCTAACATTAAAGTCACCATTCTACCCCACTGTGTCCATCGACGTTCCGAACAAGAGTGCCTCCAGGTAATCTGTGCTCCAGGTAGAGCATTCACTTGTCTCCTGGTTTTCCAGCTGGCACTACCCTCTTGGGGGTAATGATCAACCCTGCCTTTGTTCGCCTAGCGGTTCTTCTTCCTGTACACTCCCAAAATGAGTGTAGTGTTTCAACTGAAAGACATGTTCGGGTATATGATGGATAGAGTCAACATGAAAAATTCAATGCCATGGCCGGGATTTGAACCACGGATCTACTGGTTTCCGTCCAGTCGCTCTTAACCTTTGAGCTACCATGGCCAACGTGCCTTCCTGACATTAAATTTTCCAGTTGACTCGTATATTTCCCCGGTAGACCACTAGGGGCTCTCGCATCCGAGATACACCGTTTGTGGCGACTTACTATTGTAAGTACTTAAGTCCCAGGCTTCATCATTTAACTCTTATTATTTTAGTTAATTGATGGAAATTAATCATTTCTCCACACTAGCCGTATATAGGCTAAGATATTTGATGGATAGAGTCAACATGAAAAATTCAATGCCATGGCCTATATACGGCTAGTGTGGAGAAATGATTAATTTCCATCAATTAACTAAAATGTTCGGGTATAGTTTAACTACAGGTGTCATTGTAGCTATAAGAAGGGTATAGGAGGTCGAAGTGTGAGTCATAAATGGGTCGTGTATCTTGGTTTTTAAATTCCATACTCTTCGCGTGACGACTCGAGAAACATAGTAATGATGAGTCACCACTTAAAATATAATTAATAAAGGAATTCAAAGCAATAACAATGTCACAAAAATGCAATATACATAAAGTGTGTACATTAACGAGATTTAAATATTTGTGATTAAGGAGGTTTGGCTAATGTCTTTTTATTTAAAATTATACAAAGTAGTATAAAATTCGTTAAGAATGAAGAGAACCTAACAGACTGTTTATTGAAAATTGAAATGCACATTTTATTTTCATGCAGTTTGCTTAAGCATTATGAAAAAATAATACATTTTCCATGTAAAGGATGGAAAGTGGAGATTTTCTCCGTATATGCTCGTATATTTTTAATGCTGAACTTGAACATCGAGTCTGATATTTATCCATCCTTCTAATTTGTTCCCCTCGGAAAACCTTAGAATGATTAAATCTCCATGCCAAACGTTTTGTTGGAATGAAATAGTTGTACTTACTAGAGGAAAATGATAGAGAAATATAAGCGCATCTCATTTAAAAGGCAGAAAGCAGAACTAGAGAACTATAAAATACTGTAACTGTATTTAGTGAACAACGAACAGCATAAAAAATGTTATACTGGTAAAATGTATGCTCCCAGTAATTATAAGTGAAGCTCGCTCAACCTATATTTGCTGGATTGCAGGGTCACTACAGGCGGGGCATGGCGCTGACGGGTTTGGGTCGCTACGAGGAGGCCTTCATCAGCTTCTCGCTGTGCGTGGCTCTGGACGGTAACACGGGAGCCGTCCGTCAAGAACTGTCGCGTGTGTTGCTACGCCTTCTAGTGAGCGGTTCGCGGAGTCGCTCTCCCCACGCAGCTCCCTACTCCCTCCTGAGGAACAGGCATCACCATCCACGTCTCTTTGCCGCTCCGCACTGCTCCAGCGACTGCGAGGACAACTCCAGCGGAGGCGAGGAGGATATCGCACAGGTACTACATAACATGATGACCTAGCTGTAATTTGGATTGGATTACTCCCATCTGGAAGGATGTAATAGGTGGAGGGCTATGATCAAGATTGCCTAGGAAGATAACATTTATTTGTACCTAATGTCAGATTTACTAGCTGTATAAGACACAGGTCACAGCATATAAAAATTGCCTAAGTGCCGTCATCATCATCATCATCATCATCATCATCATCATCATCATCATCATCATCATCATCATCAACAACAACAACAGCAGAATCACCACTATCACCACTGCCATCACCATCACCACCATCATTACTGACAGTTTTACTCAAGAATGCCTTTCTCAATATATGAAAGAGCTGCGCCATGGCTCAGTGGTTAGACCGCTTGGCTCTCACCAAGGCAGCCCGGGTTCGATCCCAGGCGAATGCAAAAGTAAGATTTGTGGTGGACAACATGGCGCTGGGGCGGGTTTTCTCCGGGATCTCCGGTTTCCCCCGCCATCTCATTCCACCGGTGCTCCATCTTCATCTCATGTATCATCAGTGTCATCGCCTGCGGTGCCGTATGTAGTAAAAGCGGGCATTAAACACTACACATTTCAATATATGAAGTTCCTTTTTATTACATGAGATCAATGGCTTTACTTTCTTTCTGAAGGAAACTATGCAAAGAATTTTTATAAATTTTTGCACACATGTCCATAATAGTTCAGTATACTATTGGAATTGCTAGTTTTAATATTTAACCTTTAATTTGTTTAACCTAAATCATGAATCATTCCTCCAGCAAGCTATATAGTTTGCAAAGTCACACTAATAAAAATTAAGTTTGTTCCAAAAAATGGGTAAACTTGTAATTTAAGGTACAGGATAAGTGTCATTAGCCCTAGATTTTTAAGTAGGGTATTAAGGATTAGTAGCTTTCAAGCTTTCATTTCATTGTGGCTTCTAAGTGGTAGAAATTTAAAATATTAGTGCAATGTACTTCCGTATGATACATTTCTTTATATATATAAAGTTATATCTGACTATTCACAAAGTTACAGCCAGTTTCATCTAGTGAGTGCATTAATCACCCCAGCAACACTGTTTATGCAGTAGTGTACCACCCTGAGCTGCACTTATTTAAAATATGTGCTGCAATTGAGTACACCATTGAGATATATTCTGCAATTAGTTTGCTTGTAGAAAGAACAAGAAAAGTAAACCAGCTGAAATCCATCTACAACTTTGAAGTTCACAGGATCAAGGGATCGACACCTCCTTTCTTGAACATTACATATGAATTTCGTAATGAAATTGTGACAGGAAATGAGATTTAAGTCAACAAGTCCATTACTGGCATGAAGCTATAGTAAATCACTAAAACCGATGAAATGTAAGAAAACATTTTCCACTAGAAAAATTATGACAACTACATTCTGGCACAGAAGAGAAGTTTTGGTGTGGAATTTTTTGAACATTATGTGAACATTAATATAAGACATAGCAAAGTTACAAAGGGTCATTCAAAACAAAACATAACATTTAGGCATGTTGAGCTCTGGAATGATTTTTTCACATGACAATGTTGGTTCACATACTGCGTAAGGTACTGCAGTCAAACTACAAATATTCAACTTGGATGTGTTTGATCACCTTCCATACAGCCGTAAATTAGTGCCTAGCAATTACTCTGTCATCAAGACTTGTAAGAAATACCCTGCTTGCCAATGCCTTGACTGTGATGAAGAGTTGCAGCTTGATATCATAGAATGTCACAGGCAGTAGGCTTCTATGCAACAGAATTCTAAGCAAACAAATGTTTGAATGTAGCTGATAATGATGTGAAAATATAGGACTTGTAGACTGTACTTAATTTATTTTTATCCAAAGTAAGATGGAAGTAACTTTATGAATAGTGCTTGTAAATTCTATTATGCATTTATTGCTTAAAATTTTTATCTTCAGTTCAACATGTAAAGATTAATGAAATTTCTCTGTTAGCAGATCTCACAGAAACTGCCATTGTCATCACCAGCTTCAAGTCCAATCACAGTGCCAGAAAACCCTAGGCTACATATGTTGCTTGATCGCATGTTTCAAGAAATTGACAAGATTAGAAGTGAGTATGCTTCCTTTATTCTTTAGCTGTCATATTTGTTATATAAATTAAATTGATTATCATTAGAATTTGCATATGAATGCTACTTTTGGACCTATAGTGTTGAAAAATCCTGAAGTTTCTTTGTTTACTGGCTTACTGACAACTGAGGTGTATTTTCTTGTGATTAATAAATGTTTTTAACAGTTGTTGCAATGTATTCATAGCTTGCTTGATTCATTTTTCAGAAGTTGAAAGAAAACCAGTTGATTTATCTGTAGACCCAGAACTGGTGGATCCTGCCGATTTTGACTGCGTATTATGTTGTCGAACACTATGGCAGCCAGTTACAACACCATGTGGACATACATATTGCTGGATGTGTCTGGATCGTTGTTTGGACTACAGCTTTGCCTGCCCTCTTTGTATGACTTCCCTTGCAGATGTAAGTAGCTCTGTTCTTAAAATTGTATGCTAGAGCTTTCTGATATCATAAGGGAATTGCATTTAGTAAAATTCATAGATATTTAAGCAAAATTTGGGACAGTGCATGTATATTCTTCATTATAAGTTGTCAGAAACTTTTAAACAGCTTAATAATTCCTTTGAAACTTTTTATCAAATTTGCACATTAACTTACAGCATCGAATTGGTGTTTGTGTATAAATACAATTCACCCTCTAACCCTTTTAATTTCAAAGGAAATATTCATTTTTTATTGGGAGAAAAATCAAAATTACATTTAACTGTTTATTATTTTTGCTGTTTAGTCAGTTTTCAAGGGCAATAGAGTGTTTTCATTTGCTGCTATCGAAATATAGTATGTATAAATGGAGAAAATGTATAACTTTTAATATAATGTCACATACAATTAATAATCAACAAGCTTCATTTAATATTATATATATATATATATATATATATATATATATATATATATATATATGTCTCATATAAGAATGTGATTCTAACATACTTTTGTGCTCCGCATGTTTAACCTAATACTACAGAAAAAAAAAAAAAAAAGGTTACTGTTTTTAAATTTATAACAAGTTTAAAAATAAAATAAAAAAAACAGATTTTTTTGTGAACAAATGCCTTTTATAATTGTAGTGACAATCTAAACTATAATTTTTTACACCCGTTCCCTTAAAATAAAATCTATGCACTACGTGTTAATTATAATATCAAGTTGGTTATCGACAGTATAGCAGAACGCCAAGTGGTCACCTGACTCCATATCCTTCTTTCCGTCTACCTTTAAGTGCTTTCAAGGACAGACTTGCAAATTGTATCACATGATTTCTCTCCCCCCCTCTTCTGCATGGACAAGTTTTGTAGGTCACATTTATCAGGTAACAAAGTAAAACAACAAACATTTTTAATGCATTCAATTCATGCAAATTTAAATATTTATTTTGATACAAAACTAGAAAATTAATCCCAAACACTAATTAACAACATTGGTCTTAGTATAAATGATTTCATGTAAGTCCTTGACGTACTTTGAATATAATTAATTAGAAGTGAGAGAGAAATTGCAATAATTAAACAAATCCCTTATTGTGTTGTTGTTTATAGTAAATTCTAATTCACGTTCATTTATACAGAGTCCACAGATATTACCTTCCTATATCATTTGCAGAAATATATACAGGAGGAATCAAAACTAGATAACTTTTATTTATTTTTGTAACCATTTATTTAAAGTCACCTAACTGCATGGACTTATAGCAAATTAAAATAAATTAACACATTTACAAACTTTGATACAAGTTATACAACGACATATACATTACATTATACAATTGATTTTGCAATGTTTAACTTGAATTAACAATGCCATGTGTACTTAAACAGATATTTAACAACTAGATATTTCTTATTATAAAAATGCCTACATTTCACTGGCAATTGTTTATCTCAAGCTCCCTTAAGTTTAAGCACAGTTTTTAGTTGGAATTTCACCAGTTTTCTCCATTCCTCCTAGTTTTTCAAATATATGGGCTTTTATTAAATACAGGGCCTAAAACATTATCCTTAATTGGCAACTCATTGTGTAACCAGGATAGATATCCCTGGTTTTGTTGTAGATGCTTTCTCCTTGTGCTGCATCAATTCTGTGGTAGGAGTCTCAGTATGTGTTTCACTGAGGTAGTTAATGCCTCCCATTTTAGAGTTATTTATGTAACAAAAGATAGTTATGATTATGCCAGGAAGATGAGGGGTTACGAACCTGTGGGTTTGTAAGCTGCACAAGTCATTATTTCCTTATTACACATAGTACTCTACGATACATTAGTTTATTAAAACAAATTATAAACAATGTAAACTAAAAAAACTGAATTATTGAGGGTACCTTAAGAGAGAGAGAGAGAGGGAGAGGGAGAGGGAGAGGGAGAGGGAGAGGGAGAGGGAGAGGGAGAGAGAAACTGCACAGACTGTGCTTATACTAGATTTCAAGATCTATACTAGACATTGATTCCTTCTATGTCTACTACTATTAATGATACACAAAGATCATCTCTCAAAGAAATGAACGTGAATAAAAATTTGTCATCAACATCACAACCAGCGGACAATTGGATCAACACAATTTCTATATCAGTTTCAATTTATTTACTATTTAATTATGTACTTAAATGCGTACGAAAATCACATAAATAGACTGCGTTAAAAATGTTTGTTTTCCATGTGATAGCATTATAAAATCTTGCTTACTAAAACCTGTCTATGCAGAAGGAAAGGAGGGGAAAGAAATCAGGTGATACAATTTGCAAGCCTGTCCTTGGAAGCACTTAGGACAGGGGTTCGCAATCAGGTGACTTGACGTCCTGCATATAATCAAATTAATATTATATTTAAACCAAGATAGTTTTTATTTTGGGAGAAAATAATGAAAAATAATTTTTTAGTTTATTCTGCCAGTCACGAAAGCATATTTTGTTGTAATTCTTATTAAAATGGGTTCAAATAAAATAACTGTATTTGTTTTAAATTAATTATGAATATAAAAATAGTAACCTTTTTTACTGTAGTACAACATTAAACCAATGGAACATAAATGTGTGTTAGGATCATATTCCTGCGAGAAACATATCTAATAATGAATCAAACTATTAATGATACTATGTGATATTGTAATAAACATGCCCAACTTTCCCCATGTATGCTGTCTTTACAGTAAAGGAAAGCATTTTATTAATATGTGAAAAATAAATTCCAATGCTACATATACAATAAATAGCAGATAATTATAAACTTGACAACTATCCTTGACAAAGGAAATAATTTGGATGTTTTCACATGAAGTGTATCAGAAATGAAACTTAAATTAATTGTGTCTACAAGCTATGTATTTCAGTGCCAAAAATGGAAGAAAATGACAAATTGCAGTTTGTTATATCCATTTTTACAGCAGGTAATACTTGCAATTTTAGATTACCTACTACAAATGCAAATACAAATACAAAATAAAAACTGTTGTATTTCCATCACTTTCTCCATCTACTTCAAATGATTTCTTAAAAAATTATTTTACTATGTATTTTATGTTAATCAAAACAAACATGTGCAGAAATGGTTTGATACATTTCATTGAAGATACAATAAAAGAGGCTTACTAATAGTCAAATCTTTAAGTATTGGTCATTATATGCTGACTTTGGAATTTCATAAGCATGAAAAATAAATGAATAGTTATCATTTAAAATATTTGGAAACTGAAACCAATAACAGATATATCAGAAATGATAAATATCGCATAAAAGGTTGACAAATTGTATTTTTTAGTGAAATTTTCTGTTTTGTGAACAAGTTTTTATGTATCTTGTTACTTTTATCAGATATAGTAAAGTATGCAAAATTTATTCATAATAAATTTCAAAGGCTACTTGTAAAAAATTGAAGATTTGATTTGCCTTGCACATATTCTAGTTTGTGGTATTTTAGCAACATTTAAATAAATAAAATTTTTCATATAAAGATAGGTGAATTAACCTATATCATCATCATCATCATCATCATCATCATCATCATCATCATCATCATCATCATCATCATCATCATCATCATCATCATCATCATCATCATCATCATCATCATCATCATCATCATCTTCATTATTAAAGTTCTTTTAAGCTCCTCTGTCATGTTGGACAATGAATGAAATAGTGAAATACTGCATGCTCAAATGATCGCGGTGTCCATAGACCTTAAATTTACGTAATATTTGTCTTCCCAGGATATGGAAAAGTGCAGAAAAAATCCTCATCTAGGTAACTCACCCTAACTGAGATTCAGACTTGGGACTTCTTGAATGTGAGGCAAATGCTAGCCCCTATCCTACAGAGGTGAATTTTAAATCATATGCCATTGCTTTTGAAGAAGCTAAATTTAAGTATAAAGCTTGGCATGCACAGACATTTCTCTAAAACTCTTCTTTTAGATTCAGGAGACCTCAAATCACATTTTCTGTTGAAATCCTATGTAAAATGTTTGGATCGAACCAATTTTCCTTGGTTACCATAGTTAAAGGGTAAAAAATAAAAATCTTGAAAACACTAGTTAAGTGGTATTGTTTTATCAAAAATAAATAATTAATAACAAATCTTTTTTGTCACTATTTTTAAATAAGTATTTATTTTTGCAACCTTGGATATTCTTTCTTTTTACAATATTGACTAGCGAAATGGTCAGTCATCTGTGCACTGAAAGAACTTCCTCCATAAGCATGTGCAAAGGAAAATATCTACTCTCTACAATTTTTGGAGAAAGTAGCTCATAAAACTTTACCAACTGTCTGTAGAATCAGTCATCTATTAACACAAGTTTTGGGAACATAATGAGCAACAAGTTAAATGTTAATATTTTATATCTTTTTTTGTTTTAGTATTTGGCGACGAGTCAGAAGGTGGTAACAGAAGTGATAGAACATTGTCTTAAGTTGTTACTGCCAAGTGAATATGTTGCTCGCCAAGTAACACATCACCAAGAGCTCTCTGACCTCGTACAGCTTTGGGGTCGCCAGGTACCCATGTTTGTGTGCACCACTGGATTTCCTAAGGTGCCTTGTCCTCTCTACGTATACGAGCCACGGTACCGTGTGATGATGCGACACTGTGCTGAAGCTGGCACTCGCGAGTTTGGTATTGTTGCTTACCTCACCAAGGATCAAGGTCAGAAGAGGTTAGTCATTCTGCATACTTTCATTAAAATTGTATCTTATTCTTGAATTTACCTAAGTTTTCCTTTTTGGTACCATTGACAGTAAAAGGCAATACTGACTTGGAAGAAAATGTATGAGTGTGTTTCAAATTCAGTTCAAATTCATACAGAGTTAATATGGAGTGATTCTTAAAATGTTACACGGAGGGCTATTTTGCTAAATATCCCAGTAGTATATTTTAAACTTTGCCATCACTAAAGTAGGTGAGGGAAGCCTTTTAGCAAGGTAATCATGCTATGTTTCCCGTGTTATAATCTGCATTATCTTATGCTTATTTGTTGGTTAATGAATCATCTTGCATTACTCTTTTGGGTTCATCTTGGCTGCTTATATTATCACCACTTGTTACACATATTGACAATATGCACAGATTTTTGAATTTGGCTGCCAACCTGTCAGACTTAACTATCAAAATTAGCCCTTTAACGCATATTAGTGTTGCAACTTAAGAAATCATATCTGTACCATGAACTAAAGCTTTCTCATTTGCAGATTTCTAGTACTGCAGCTTGAGAATTGCTGCATGTAGTAGCAATTTTAGATACATTCTTTGATAAATATAAAGTTCCATAACACTAGACTTTTACATACTAGTATTAGTGCCAAAGTTAAATTCATAACTAATTTAATTATATCTTTATAATAGGCTAAGGATAAAGGAAATAAAAACAAAATATAACTTTCACAGATTCTCAAATGATTGCATGATTCATAAAGCATATTTTGAAGTCTTATTTCTCTTAATGTTGCAGTTCTGCAGATTATGGCACAATGCTGGAGATAAGAGACTGGATATTATTAGACAATGGTTGCTCTATTTTGACAACGGTAGGAGTAAATCGTTTCAGAGTGCTGACAAGAGGTGAAAGAGATGGCTATGACACTGCAAAGGTGGAGTTCTTCCGAGACCAAGCTGTACCTTCTGAATGCCTTCCAGGTGTGATTCACAAATACAGTATTATCAGAGAAATAAGAAAAACCTGCTATAAATGGATTTACAACAAATCTAAATATTTGTTTCATTTTCTAATAAAATATTAGTTTACTGTAAACAGTTTCTTCTTTTTAAAGTTTTTTAAACCATAAAATACATGACTGAAAATTTGTCATACTGCATAATGAACACAATTTACACTATAAATTGCATGAAAGACTTCTTAGTTCTATAAATACATTTAACAAGAGAACTCCACTCATTAAAAACTGGTAGGGATAGTGTGCTTCACAGAAATGGAAACAGTTGATAGTTTGGGTCATTTTTTAGTATTGAAGATAAAAGGACAAGGAGAAACTGGCTACATCAGTTAAGGGTTCAAAATGTTGGTCAAACATAAAGTCAACTAATTAAAACTTAAGTGCTCAAAACCAGCATTCAATTAATCTTGTAGCCCAAACAAAATCTCAGTTTCAAACCAGTGGAGTTGTAGGTAAAGTCTCAGCATTTATACTTGCATTTTGTGAAAATTAATACTATTAAGCTTTAATGTCATTAAGTATCATAGTTTTAAAATGCAATTAAATATTATTCAGCATATGTTCAGGTTAGGGTTTATTCTTTTATGCAGCATCTTTATACTACACATGTAATTCCAAGACAGCACTTCTGTTACAATAGTCATTTTTAAAACTAATGATATACTGTTATTTGACATGATACCTAAACTAAAATGGCTGCTCTACAGCTGTTTTAATATCCATATGTTTTAATAATTCAGGAATTTTTATGTTTATAGAACTAAAAAATCTTCATGAACGAGTACACTGCAGATGCTTGCAATGGTTCAGTTCATTAGAGTCAGAATTACAGGCCGAAATTGTACGTGCATTTGGAGATATGCCTGAACTTGAAGATGACTGGCCAATGCTAGCCGATGGACCTGCTTGGGCCTGGTGGATCCTGGCCTTTTTGCCACTTAACCAGGAATTGAAGGTAAAGATATGTCATATATTTGGTAGGAACTTACCTTAGTAATTAAATCCTATGTGTGGATCATTCAAAAATAGAAACACCTTATTCTCTTCCAAATTTATTTTAATATTTTTCAGTACAACTAACTGTTATATTAAAATTTCTTTTATAAATTAGGATTAAGTACTCACTCTATAATATAAATTAAACTTGGTATATTTTCGTTTGATCATTGTTAATAATGTAAAATACATTATGAGACATACCAGAAGTATTAAGCAGGACCCCTTCATCATTTACATTTCCTGATTTAATTAGCCATATTTAAAGGAATTTTTTATGCACATCCAAAATAAAAGGTGCCACAGAAATGTAACTCATAGAAAGTAAAAAAAATCCTTTTAATTTAAAATATGAATGAATTAAGCTACAAACAACATATAGCAGGGTTGTTAAATCTTGGAAAGTTTTGGGAGACATTTGTCTAAGTATTGATTTATTAATGTTTTAAAATGAAAATAAACTTAACAGTCAAATATTGCTTCTATGTTTAATATTAAAGTGAACCTATCAGATAAGCTAAATTAATTTATAGAAATATAAAATAACTAATTATTACTTACATATGGTTGATTGATTGATTGATTGATTGATTGATTGATTGATTGATTGATTGATTGATTGATTGATTGATTGATTGATTGATTGATTGATTGATTGATTGATTGATTGATTGATTGATTGATTGATTGATTGATGGATTGATTGAGTTCATAGTAGGCATAAAGCCTCTCAACATTGAACATGTCAAAGAAATGCACATTTTAGTAGCATATATTCTATAACATTGAACATAAGACACATAACATACAGGCAATATGAAGAACAAGGCAGGGATAATTATGTATAGATACAAAAACAAAGACTTCCCTGCTAGTAAGAAGGCTAGCAGATGTGTTTATACAAATATAATTTGGCAATTTAATTTTTTAAGCTTTCACTTGGCTTTTACCCAGACATCTCAACATTTTGTTATATTAGATTTACAATGCTTAGCATCTATTGTTAGTTCTTCAATACATACATTAAATAGCTTTAGAGCAGCTATCAAATGTAATTTGGCAATGATTTGTTATTAAAACACCAAGATTCTACTGACTAATGTTATCAGGAATAAGTTGTAATTCAGATAATCTTGTACAGAATAAAATGATTTTGAGCATAGGTACTCTCTCTAGTAGATATTTTAAAAACAGTGAAATTGTTCGTTTTTCTCTTAAAATCATTTGGAAGAATATCAAAAATCACCTTATTTGCATTCATGAAGAAATTTGAAAACATTACCATTTTCATCACTGATTTTGTTGCTCATATTACTCATTTAATTTTAAGTCAAATCACTTTTTTTAGGCTCTACATGAACAACTGTCAATATCTAGATATTTGAGCTAGGCACACTGAAAAATTAATATGTTTTTTTTTATTTATTTGGAACATTTTCCAATTACCTCTTCTTTTTTTAATCTCTACTATGTTGCTCAGAAAGACTTCATTGTCTGATGCAGTTATATAAAGTCATAATTGCAGCCACTCACTATATACTCTACAACCAGCGCAGGATTGCATAATAATTAGTTTCTGAGAGAGGTCCAACATCATTTTCAGTAGTAGTGTAATGTTTAACTGTGAACTGAAGAGAAGCACTCCAGCAAAGTGATATATAAATGGAAGTTGAAAGGATACAGAGTACAGAGAAATCTTTCCTACTGACTTGAAAATTGTATAGTTTTCAGTTATGAGACCTGAATTAAAACCTTGATTATCTTAGATCACCTAATTAATGTTTTAAGTATGAGTTATATTGTATGGAATATTGCTTTCCTAAATGACATTTTATCGGAAATAAGCTATTTTAAAATTCACATTTGTAAACCCTCCATATATGACCTAAGTACTGGCAAGGTTTCATTTCTCTTAAGTTGATACTTTAATAGTACTACAACAATGAAATTGGTAGAACAGCTGTATTAACCATATACATTGTTATAATTTGTAAGTATTGCTTATGGTATTTTACAAAAGGCCAATGAATAAGTAATTAGTATGTTTCTCTGCTTGAACATCTTTAGCCATAGAGTAAGCTAACATCAAATGTGTAATGCTTTACAGGTAGAGATTTTAGCCACAACAAGTCTTGAGAAGCGTTTAAGAGCAGTTGATAAGACTCTAGATAGAATTCAAATGGCAAGACGAGAACAAACTGAAAGATGGCAACAGCAGCAGCAGCAACTACAGCAGCAACAGCAGCAGCAACAATTGCAACAGCAGCGACAGCACCAGCAGTTGCAACAGCAGCTACAACACCAGCAATTGCAACAGCAGCGACAACAGCAACAAGCTTCAAGTCCCAATTCATCTTCCTCATTTAGTTCACCTCATTTCCTAGGTGAGGGACGAGCAGTAGAGACTTCTTGATAAGCATGTCATTTTGCTGGTGAACCATCATTACAGTAGCATACTTAGAAATGGAAATCAACAATGTCCCAGTTCTGGTAACACCTATTATGTGCAATATCAGCACATTTGTCTCAAATCATCATAAACAAAACGAGTTGATAAGATTCTCATTAGCTGATTTGGCACTTCTGCCCAAGTTACAACAATTGTAAAACAAAAGTGAATGACAGAAATGAGATAATCTTTAAGTGACACTATTCAGTTATAAACCTGAAACAGACGTGTGAAACATTAGCTTTCAAATGGTTCTAAAACTATGTCTTTGAGAAAGAAATAATTTAATACATGGTATGCAAGAAACATGTTAACACCAAATACATTTAACTGCATTAGTTCAGTACTTTAATAAGAAATTTCCTTTAAAAGGTTTTTCTGCCTAAATGATCAAGGACTTACATTGTGCTTTTCTGATTGGAAAATTTGAATAATTGGATACTAAGGCTTTCTATGTACAAATTCTGAAGTTTGCTGTATTTTATAATATAATAATAATTCTTACAATAAAGAACCTTCTAAATATTAACTGGCTTCTATGACCAAGTGTAGAAAGAAATAGACGTGAGTATTAATATATTGTGAGTATTTTTATTTATTGGTTGGCTAAATTAATCTTTATTTTTGTGCTGGACTAATGCAGTAAAGGTTTAGAGAGAGATAAAGCAATAAGGAGGGGATAAGGGAACTAAAAAGCGTAAGTTGCTGGAGATTTACAAGTTGAGCGGTCTTTGTCATCTTCCTGCTTATTCTGTTATGATTTGTATTAGTGATTGATTCAAGAAGCGAAAAATTATTTGCAGTTTTTGCAGTGTAAAAGGAAAGTCAAAGTGGATCAAACGACATATATAAAAACAATCCTTCATTATGTACATTTTATTGACTTATGATGTGATGAAATTAAGTGCTAATATTTTTACCACTTTGAGGGAGGAGTTATATTTTTGTACTGTTTTTCATGGAAACTACATACATACCATATTTCCAGTGCCCCTGGAAAGCACAGTGTTTGCAATCGAAGTTTTGTTTCCTATCCCCTCTAGCAAAGGATGGCATTGCATTTGATGCATAAATAGCGATTATGTATGGCAGATTTTTCTTACAAGAATACGAAGCAGGTTGTTAAGCTGTTTCAGAACCAACTTTGAATTGGAGAAATATTTTTAAATGCATACATATTTTTAACAGAAGCCTAAGAAAGTGAGCTCTTGAAGAGAGATTTGGAGACAATTTTTGTGTCCATCTCACGCCTTGAGGAAAATTCATTTGTCGTTAGATGTGAAGATCTCTCACCAATAAAAAAAAAAAGTATATTTCTCAGGTACACAAAGCCTGGGAATATAGTTAAACCAAAAGTCATGTTATTTGACCTTTTATAGGCAAAATAGTAGTACTATGTTGAAATTAAATGTTGTGTTAATTATGTCTAGAAACATATTTGTCTGTATTGTAGTAAATCATGGGCAAATGAAAAAGCATATAATTAATTATTATTACCACTGTAACATTTTATGTGACTATGTGTCTGCCCATTTTTCTATTCAGTTTTTAACTGACATTTGTAATGGAAAATTTAATTCTGCGACAGTTTAAAATATCAGAATATTCACTTGCAAATGAGGTTATGTTTAAGTATTAAAATATTCTGACTTGAAAATGCCACCTGGTTCATAGCACCCAAAGAGTTGCAGTAATATAGAAAAAAGGTTGCATAATTTCATATGTAAGTCATTCAACTGCATGTTTTTATAAGCGGAGAAAACATTAAGGGCCAAATTGATAAAGGATTGAAAGTTATATCTTCTTCTGTTTGAATTTTGTCTTGATTTCACAAAAAGTTTAACTGGAGTGTTAAACTTTCTGTTAGCTTTTGTTAACAGTTTAACATCTATCACCTCTGCTTATTGCTGAGAAAATTTGTTTAAAAGCAGGGGGAAAAATGTTGTGGCATTCTACTTTCTGTATATTTGATTTACATATTCTCAATTCATCAGTAACTTCATCATTATTCATTTAAAATACAAATGTAATACTGCAGTCTTTTGGATAACACCAAAAACATAACATCACAGAGTTAATATTAGAATTATTGATTACATACTTTACCATTGACATCTAATTTTTGTATTAAAAATAATGCTGGATATTAGGAAACATGGAGTCTTTAAAAGGAGCAAAATGGGAGAATATTGGAAAATCCGTGTTCTATAAGGGAAAAAAGGAGATGATCAGAAAAGTTGACTGAAAAACTGAACCTATAACAAAGTTTATTTCCATTACAAAAACAAAGCAACTGCTGTATGAGAAAGCTTTTTCCAGATATGTTATGAGCCTCAAAGCTCTTTTAAGTACATCATTGAGCAAGCATAATATTACAAACGGCTGTTTGTTTTCAGATAAAATTAATGCATTCCATACCTTTTGTGGTATCCAAACACTTAAAATATTCATGTGAATGGTGCACAAGGTGCTGCATTAAGGACTTCCATTTAATATTTATCATTTTCTGAAGTTTTACTAAACAAAAAAACAAAAAAAAAAAAAAAAAAAAATGAAAACTTTAAACTAATCTGAAGTCAATATCAAGAGAATATTGTACAGACATTTAATCTTTCCATATTTTCTGACAGAATAGGAATGAACACACAATGTGACTGCACACAACTTTCCCATCATATGTTTGGCAAGTTACAGAGGTATTTGAGTAATTTCTTTTAGTGTTGTATTTTGCAATTCATCCTCTATTTATGTATTTGATTTATATATACCATCATTTAAACTACTCCATAAGTAGGTACATGAACTTTAAGAAAACTTTTAAAACCTGAGAGTTTTAATGTTGCATGAAGTGAACACTTTTCTTCTGTATTAAATATTTGCAGCATGACTCGAGCAACTGACACACACACAAAAAAAAAAAAAAAAAAAAAACTTATTTTCCTATATTATTAAAAGAGAGATCTTGGTGTATGTGTAATTAATAATTGACTACTCAGATCTGTACATAAATGTGGAAAGATAAAATGTATGTATGATGCAACAAAGTATTTCTAGAGGTTTTTGGTAGTTCGAAAGTTGAAGTGCTCATGAAACCAAAACAAAAATTGAGATAAATAAATAAACATCAATGCTAAAATTCGTCTACTCTGAGACAACTACTTATAAATTATACACGTAGAACTTTAATCTCTGAAGTTTAATTTAATTTCTGCTTCAAATAATAATAATAACAATAAAAAAACAGCTTTGTTTACTACCCTTGCAATCGGAAACACATCTAAAATGTGAAAACTTTTATACTGTAGAAGCGTTTTTGTGTGCCAAAAAATTAACAAATTGTAGCTATCACATTAAACTTTAAATTTAGACACAGAAAGCTAGCAAACAACCAAATGACCAATTGTGGTAGGGTTGTCAAGTTTGAAAATTGAATATACAATCTATTTTAAAGAAAACATATGTGCCCAATTACGTACATATTATACCCACATTTAACAAAAATTGAGTTCCTCCTATTATTTGTATTTTAGTTTGTCCTCTTATTTTTTTTTTTTTTTAAATTTATCATAACCTACAACATTAATCAAACTTCATATTGAACATTTTTAAAATGCATATTGACGTTCATAATAGTCCAACAGAAATTATTTTGATAGTTAATTATGAATAATAACTGCATGCACGATTCCTATATGGGACTGCACAACTAACATCCCTGAAATGCTTAAATATGCTCAGTTTTTGCTTTTCTTTCTCAATTTCTAGTGCTGCAAAATTTTAAATAATCCCTACAATTTTTTTAGTTAATTGATGGAAATTAATCATTTCTTCATACTAGCCGTATATAGGCTTAAGGTTTCTGAAAGATAGTCAACATGAAAAATTCAATGCCATAGCCGGGATTTGAACCACAGATCTCCTGGTTTCTATTGCGACTGCACGGAAACCAGGAGATCCGTGGTTCATATCCCGGCCATGGCATTGAATTTTTCATGTTGGCTCTGTCTTTCAAATATCTACAATATTTATTTGGAGAAAAAAAAGGAGGAATATTGGAAAATCCAGGAAATGCAGGAGACCTGGAACATAGTTTTCTTATTATATAAGTTACAAAGTCATTTTTTATTCTTACAAAATTTAAGTTTTCTTTCCTTTCATCCTGGAGCTCCTAGAGCATGTTTCTTATAAGGAAGAACCAAGAAATACTGGTAATGAATAAGTGCTAACATTTTGGAAGAATTTTAAGATTTTTGTTGTTTTGATGATCCCTACCGTTTTAAAAATATTAAATCTTAAGTGATGTTTGGAGGAATTTAGTAGCACAGATGTCCAAATTAATTAATAAAACAGGTGTTGTCAGTTTTTCTCACACTACCTCACTTACTTCTTCATTTTTGAGGAGTTTTGGGAGCCATTACTTCTATTTTCAACCTCTAAGGTAATGCTGTTGCTGGTTGTAGTTACCTGCAGTCTTCTGTCTGGTGATGGAGCAATCAACTTCTTTATTAAATTGACTTTCATAACATATTAATTGGTCTTTGTATTTCCAATTTAAGATGCTTTCCCACTTTACGAGTTTTTGGCTTATCGCACCTTTCAATAATTTCAGATATACAAATATATGCTTCAATATAAAGCATATTAATATCCAAACATACTAGTTATATGAAAAGACAGCCAGTTAAGATGAAGGCGAGGACCATAAGAGTTTTTGCCATAAATTCTCTCTGTGTGTGACCAACTAAAGATGAGGCAGATGCTTGATGTGCAAGTGAGATATGTGGTATTGTGGACCCACATCTTGTGTAATATTATACAATAGGTAGACATTTGCTTACGAGACCCATTCAGGTGCACAGCATTTCAGAAATACGTGAGAATATAACTTTGAGTATCAAGAATGACCATATGTTCAAGAGTAACCCAGGGACAGCTTTCTCCAATAGGATGGAACATAACATATTATAACCTTTTCTACCTGTTTTAAATATTGAAGTTAAGACAATCACTATAAGTATTACAATAACTATTTAGAGTTAAATGGAATAAAATGTTGTTCACATAACAAAGTAAAATTAAATTTACTTTGGCATAATCTTCAGTTTATGTGAAATATTTTAAACATATTAAATAAGGTAAATGGGTTCCTTGGAAGAAGTAGGATGTTGCAGTCCTCATAAAAACTTTTGGAATTAATCTCCAATAATTTCTGCACTTGTCAAGGTTAGAAAGTACAGCCAGAACGTTTTTCAACACTTTTAAAGTGGATTTAAAACAACTCAGTTCACTCTTTCATCATTTAAAATATTTTGTCGCAGTTATTCAGTTTGGTCCTCTCTTAAACAAATGAAACCATCATATCTTAAAAAATATCTCTAAATAAATAACTGTTATTACATTATTGTTGCAAGTTTAGCTAAACAAAACAACAAAAAACAAAAAAAAGACAAAAAAATTGGAAAGTTAAATGTAATAACTACAGAATCTGATTAAATTCATTACTTCCAGCATATATTTGTGACTATTCCATAGATACAATTGATGTAATTGATGTTCTGCAAAAACATTATTTTACCTGAATAGCAAAGATAAAATTTATATTAATAATATGAATGAACTGGGACAAAAAGGAGCATTTATTTTTAAAGTAAATTTATTAAATGTTTAATGGTGACCAAATCCTAAAGCTGCCATGTTCTTTAAAGTCACTCACAATTAAAAACAAATATTGGACAATATTTGCGCAATGCAGTTAAACATGAAGAAGATAAAATTATTGTATGATTATTGCAGCCTTGGGTAATCACTGTATAATCAAACAAGGTTTGATTGACACCTTAGACTCTCTTGGATATTGTAATTATGTTGCTTAAGAGAAATAGCTAATTAAATATTTTAACAGGATTGGGTCCAAGACACACCTCTCTCACTCACACAGGATACATCAGAGCTCATCTTTGGAACAGCCTTTATATACTAACATATTATGGGTATAAAATAATAAAACCTTATATGCTTAAGAAAACCAAAGTCATAAAATTCAAATTTTGTCTCTGAAAAGATGTTAGTGTCAAAGGATGTTAAAACCTGAATGATTTTTTTCTCCTTTTCAGAAAAACAGTTATACTTGCCAAGCTTTTCAACATCTTAATGATGTTAACAAAAGATTCTATAGCTGACTTGCATAGATTCAAAAATTATTTAAATCAGATCATGATAAAATATTTTTTTTTTATATTGCACAATTGTGTCATGATTTGATTTAGCATTGCACGGCTTATATGAGTGCTCAAGACTGATTAGGTTTAGTTTTATTTAATTGATAAACTTGAAAAAAGATGGCATTTTATTTCATAAGGATAATCAGATTAGGTAGAGAAAATAGGTTTGGTTCCTGAATGTATAGAATGGGCTATTCATTATGATGTTAATTTCATATCCTCCCTGCTACAAACATTGTGCCAACATGAGAACCGAAAGATTAATATGCATTTGAAGTATGAACTCTTATCCGTAGGCAGAACCTAGCTGACCTCACCATAACATGGGACTTCTGAAAGTTCCCTACACTTCCACAAAGTTTTCCAGTGCTGTGTCAGAAAAAGAGCTTTGTGTAAGTGTATATGTAAATGTATTAGTATTTATTTTTATTATAATAATGTTATTTTTATTTAAATGTGAAATGCATGTTTTTTATATTTGCTGTTGTGGTAAACAAGTACCTTTCTGTCTTGTGAGCAGGCATGTGATAAATGCCATAAGTTAACATTTTCACCTTGTAAAATTAAACAGTTTAACTAAGCAAAAAGAAAAAAAAAATAGGGAAAAAATAACATTAAACATTTCATAAGTGGGTAATAGAATAAAACATTTGGACATAAATTTTCTACATGCCTGTTGTGACAAGCATATATTCTATGGCACAATATATGTCAAAATGGCTTTATACCCCTGATGAATTGGACAGTGTAGTGATTTTGTGTTTACAATTTCTGACTGTGGCAACATGATATCAGAAAAAGAGGTAGTGCACTAGGGTGTAGAGTATTTAATTCTCATTGTATGGTAATAATGTTAAGCTGTAACTCATTTTTGGGTAATTAGTTACTGAAAAGTGATGATCTTGTATGAGAAGTGTAGGAAAAGAGTTGATCATGTGCAAGAAAAATGTTTTCGCTCAAAGTCTTAAATACTTCTCATAATTGGCCCTTTTCTTTAGAACATGCAAAATGTTACTACTCAAGTTAAATTTAAATACAGGTTGAATTATTCAACTTATGTGCAATATAACAGTGTATTATAAGATAACTGCAGAAGCAAGGTGGTATTTACATATTGAAAAATCCTCTATTTATGTTTGAGTTTTTGTGAAATTGGTATCCTCTAACTGGGTAGATGATATTGGATGGTGATTGAATGAAATGGGTGAAAATAATTTATCAATTTAGTCCATCACAGTTCATTAAGTTATATTTGTGTTTGGAGGATTAGGAAAACACCAAATGATAGAGACTAGAAAAAGTAATAAAAAGAATATCTTTTGCAAGCAGGTTCCACATTGTTTCACTGTCATATTCTGTCACAGAAATCCTCTCAAGTTTCTAGATGGGCTTAAACTTATGATTGTTTATTCATAAAATGGCCTTGATTTGTACCTATTCATTGATATTCATATCAGAGATACTGTTACAAATCATTTAGTAAATTAGTCACTCAACCAAGAGAGCAGTCATCCAGTCAACCAATTAAGTGATCAGTTAAATGCCCTTAGATGACCCTAGGGAAAATTAGGAATTTCTGCAGTATAATCTAGTAATATTGATAAATTATAATAGAAGTTTTCATGATTACCTTAATTTACACCAAAGAGGCCTACACATTGTATAGTGTTATAATACCTATATATTGCCAGTTTGAAACAAGTTACAAGATATTCCATCAAGAGTACCTTCATAAAATGCATGAAATGTGATGATGATGTAAAGCATCCATTCATATCTCCGGTACAATCATTTTTATTGTAGTTTTCTGTCAATCATTTTAATATTTTGGTTTTTGTGTTTATATTAAATTTGTAATCAGTTGTGTGTTTGGAGGAATTTAGTAACAGTGACGTCAAAATTAATATACCCATGGAAAAAGAAGAATATTTCAAGGAACAAAAAGCAATAATACACATAGCAGAAGAAAACGGATACAACAAAAGTTTGGTGTTGAAGAAAATTAGAAAATCTAAACTAAAGAAAACCATTAAGGAAGCAACCACATTTATTAAAGAAAAAGAAAGCAACAGCATATTCAGTTCATTCACATATCATCCAAAAACATTTAATAAATTTAAAAAGATATTCAAGGAACAAAATATCATCTTGGCACCTACTAATAGATACTCAATTTTAAAATTACTAAATTCAAAAACAAAAGATGAAATTCCTTCAGGTAACAAATCTGGAATATACCAAATAAATTGCAAGAATTGTGAAAAATGCTACATAGGTCAAACAAAAAGAAATTTAAAAACCAGAGTCAAAGAACACTTTAGAAACATCAGATTGAAACAAGAAGACAAGTCAGCAGTAGCATTTCATTTTTGGAATGAAAACCATGACATTGATCCAAATCCAAAATTATTAAAAGGAGTGATAAACCAAAATAGATTGACAACATGGGAGAACATATTCATCTGGAAAAATAAGGATCGCGTAATGAACTATGAAATCCCGCCAGCAGATAATTTGACAAAAAAGTTCATAGTTCCACCACCAGAGAGAGCAGATAACAACAGATGCCAGTTGGGAAGAGATTGAAAATGGAGGCCAGGGCCTTTGAAACTAGTCTCTCATAAATATATGAAAAAGTAAGTGACGAGTGTCAATAAACCAACCACAAATAATTTTTATATTGTAATTAGTTGTTATTTTGGAAAACAAAACTCTTATGTAGTTGTATAAACTTGTTGAATGAAGAATTATATACATAAAAGTTAGCTTGTATAAAATTTTTGAGAAGTTAAACAAAGGAACCACCGATTAATAAGTGAAGCAAAATGAGTGCTTTAGTGGCAATTCAATTAGTTTAAAAGAACCTCATCATATAGTCTTCGCTGAATTACATCTGTTGTATCATTTATTCAGGCACTTAAAATGTGTCTATGTTAGTATACCAGTAATAGACTAATACATTTGTGTTAGGATGAAAAGGGTTCACATTGAAATAAAACAAAAATAAGAGAGTGAATTTCATAAAACATTAATACAAGGTACTGCTATTATACTCTGGCTATAAAATGAATTCTAAATTTGAGTCGGTAAAAAGACTTGTGACAAGGGAATGCATAAAATATGAAATTAATGACAGAATAGTTATTAATTGAACATCAGTTATATTTACACTGCCTCACACTTCTGTAAAATCGGTAGTTCCCACTATGGGATTGGCTCAGCAAGCTCATATCACTACCATCAGAGACCTCTACCAGTAACATAACTAGTTGGTTGTTAGCTGATGAAGGGAGTGAATGTTCCGGAAACACGTACTGATTATAAAAAAGTGAAGTAGTGTGAACATTACTGATGTTCAATTAACAGTGTAATTAACCTCAGTGTTCAAAAACTTCCATTATTATTATTACTGACTGACAGAATAGTTGCTGAAAAATGTTTGCATTCAACAAGAGAAGGATGTTTCAAGTGTTTGATATCATAAGGTTAAAAGAAATATAATCATTGCTTCATCATTCTGTTTACAAATGCACAAGACAATCTTTCATGTAAGCCATCTTAATCAGAATTATTAAGTTCAAAATATTACTTGTGCTCAAGCTCCTAATCATTAATAAAAAAAGGCATAAAAGGAATAAGATAATCTAGTAACTCTACCTCTACTATGCTAAAAGCATTACCAGTGCTGCCTTCTATTATTATAAGAAAATTGCAGCACATGAAATCCCTTTCAAAGTAACAGAATATGGCCATAGAAGTCTTAAAAATTAATCAACTCTACCTCTATATAGATAGGTAATAATTTAGGGAAGTATAAACTATCTTACATTTTAAGCATTTGTGCCATAGGAAAAGAAAAATTGTAGCTTTTTCTCAAATCATGTATAAGCTCATAAAAGCTTGGCCCATTCAGCAGAATATAAAAACTGCTTTGAATCACAGAGCACTGTCCGGTTCCAGCATTTGCATTGTAATCACAATTTCATTCAGGGAAAAAAAATGATAACATTTAAATCTATTGTGTGTTATATACACCTCAAGAGTTTAACACAGGTTTTATGTGTGTGCATATCAGTACATAAGTATTTATAAAATTTAACTGGTCAAAAAAAAAAGTATGAACAGTTGAAAATCTGCATGAATGTATGATTTATTGAGTGACAATTCTTATTGTACATTGAGAAATGTTTCAGAATGTGCATTGTGATATTATCAGTATATATGCAACTGAAATATTTATGTTATTAATAAATTTGGAATATAAAGTAAACTGTGTTATTTATTCAGTAGCAAAAGTGCCATAACCTTACTTCCTGTACAATAATATATAGATAATAGTTGACAGTCATGCTATAAATGTTTGTGATATTTCAAGCAAGAAGTTATGTCAAACACAAACCTTCTAAGATTTTGAAATGCAGAATACTTCAGCTTCACGTGTTCAGGTTTATTTTGTAGAGAAATTTGCAGTAGCACAGTCACCAAAGAGAGATTATTATGGACTAAGGGTATCAAATAACCAGGTTAGCTGTAAAAGCCTTAGGGCACACATAACCATAGTTCTGTTTGCCCAGCACATAGCCTGCTTACTAATTTCTCTTTAAGATGAATTGGAAAAATTAAAGTGTGGGTTTGTACACCTTTAAACCATTAGTGAAGTGTTTTTTTTTTTTTTTTTTTTTTTTTTTTAAATTTACATCCTCCAACTTTAAGTCATATTGGACGATGAACGGAATGGATGAAATGATACTTAAAGGAGCCCAGGGTCCATAGAGCTTAGAGCTACCCTACCCGACAGGGAAAACCGCAGAAAAAACCTTATCCAGGTAACTCACCCTGACCAAGATTCGAACTCGGGACCTCTTGAATGTGAGGCAGGCATGCTACCATCTATGCTACTGAGGCAGGCAGTGTGAAGTTTTGAACCTGACCAAAGCAGAATATAGTAAAATACAATGATGGAATTCTGTAAATCTGGATACACCTTTGGGTGTTAATGCTTTTGGATTTTCTAATATAGAATATAAATGATGTAAATTTAGGAAAACTCTTCTCTTAAGATAGTATATCAATAAAATTTGGCAAAAAATGGCAAAAATTTTGACCTTTATATTTTTTGTTTTTTTTTTCAAACTTCTTACATCCTGCACTCTTACTGTTACACTGCTTTTGACAAGCTTCTGTGTTCCAGTGGGTGCAAATAAAGTCTCCTTCATCTGGTATCAGCTTGTTCATAGCAACATTTTGTATCTTTGTGCTTACGTCACTTCACTGGCATAGCTGCCAACTTCAGACCAACAAACACCACTATTCCAACTGGACAAATGACAACATTACAATAACAAAGCACACTTAATTTGCTTGTATGCTTTATTTAAAGATGTTCATGATTCTCAATTTATAAAGCTTAGGTTTCTTATTCACTGTGTCAGTCTGGTAGCTCAGTGGTTAGGCACTGGCTACTGATCAAACCCTACCCAGATCAATGGCTTTTAAGTGTGCTTCTATAAGCTTATGTTTCTGATTTACACTGCTTTACTTAGTGTATGCACTGTCAACAAAACACTTGTCTTAGCATTTACATTTGAGCGGGAAGTGAAGAAGAGGAAGAACTGCATACACTTATTTATTATCACTAGACTTCAGAGTTTTAGGTCATTAAAATTTAATTTTAGTTGCCTAAAATGAATTTTATAATGTAAGAAATAGTCTCTAAAAGTAAAAAAAATAAAAATAGGCTTTAAAAGTAATATTCTCTAAGAACATGTTTTAAATCGGGAATTCCGTTATTAGAATTTAATTATTTAAAATGCTCCCTCTCTGATACATCTACTACTACTAGAATTACAAGAAGGTCAAATATCTAACTATAGGTTATTTTCTCTACTGCTTACCTGTGGTAAGCAGAGGAATTGACATTCCTCCAGAAAATCTATATTCTGGAAATATATGTTTTGCATTCTTCTGGATCCTAAAAAGGTTTTTAAATTAAAATTAAATTGAGCTTCTATTTAACTAGTTTAACTACCATAGCTGTCATTACAGTGGCGGCTTGTGGCCAAAATGTTTGGGGGGCATGGATTTGGTTTTGCTTTTTAAGTATTGATAACAATAAATTATTATACCTGTAAATTTTAAGAACCCTTTTTTTTTCTCCAAATTCTACCCCTATAGCCTATGGAAATAGTGGTTTTCAAGTTGTAATATACACCTCAAAAATAAGTACAAGAATCCTAACACAATCTTTGCCCAAAGCTGCTTTATTAATATGCTTGCAACATACTTATAAAAGGACGATTTTAGAACATTATTTCAATTCATTGAAGTAATGTTCCCACATAAACTGCCCCCTCAACAGTGTAATTTTTTTCACAGATTCACGTGCACATCACTACTGTATGTACACATATTAATACTCGTATTTTGCATTTGTTCAGTTTGTCATGAATTATACTTTTGGCCTAATTATATACAAAATTATTGTATATGTATTACATACAAATATATTAATTTAATGAATTTTTCCATCACTCTTTCATCAAAATCCTGCATGTTACTGATAAGATACTTATTTATTGACAGCATTGCTAAAGCACTGAGTCTGTCGTTTGTCATTAAATTTCTTAAAAGCATTTTTATCCTTCTCATAGTGAAAAAGCAATGTTCAGGTTCTGCAGTCGTCATCAGCATTATGACAGTTTTTAAAAGTTTTATGACTTCACTGAACAATGACGAAAGGTTATTTTCATATATAAACTGAAAAAGTTTCAATGCTCCTTGAATATTAAAGTCATTTTGTCTGCAAATTAGCTCCAAATCTGTGCATAGAAAAGGAGAGGTTTGCACCACTCATGTGAAAATTCCTTCAGGGAAACGTACACAAAAATCCTTAAATAAGTCATTACATAGCAAAGATGTACCTCCTGGATGTCCATTATAAGCAACTCTATCTGTAGTAGTTATGATGACATCACACACCTTCTTGGCATCTCCAACTCTTGCACATTCCATACTTTTTCTTTTCTTTGGTGGCTGCGTAAGTTCTTCACATAATTTTTTGTGTATTTCATCAATATTTGGTCTTTCCTTTTCCATTTGTTGTTTAAATATAAGGATGTCACTTTGTAACGTTATACTATCTTTGCTCTTCTTTTGAAGTTGCTGGTACAAAATGTCTACATGAGGTAGGATCTTATGGAAAACTGTTAACCAAACAGTAAAATTTGGATCTTCAAGAGCTCTTCTATAGCTACTGGTTACATTTATTGTGGTTGTATTAGTGCAGCTCTCTTCAATAATTTCGAAGCAATCTTTCAGGTTTTCTATGTTTTCGTACACAACATTGATGGTACGAATGTTGTAATTCCATATTGTTAATGCAACTCTAGGCAATCTTGCTTGCACTACTTTCTCTAAAATATCAGATCTCAAAGAGGAATTTGAAAAGAATGCTGAAATCCCCGACAGATTTGAAAAGAACACACGTACCTAGGAATTGGTGTTTGTTGCCTTTTGAATGATTAAATTCTATTGGTGTGCATAGCAGTGGACAAAGTGCGCATATGGATGTTTCCTTATTTTGGCCTGTACTCCACCAGTCCTTCCACTCATAACACTGGTCCCATCAAAGGTTTGAGCAGTGAGCTTTTCTTTGGTATTTCTAAGAAGCGGCTTGATTTCATTCCTTATGCACTTTGTCAAAGATTCCACATCTCTTCCTTCAGGATTCACAAAAGGACAAAATCTCTCACATATAGATTTCTCATATAGATAACGGAATATCAAAACCATCTGACAGTGATTTGAAACATCAGTTGTCTCATCACCTGAATAGGAACAAACTCAGAAGCCTGTATCTGTTGCTGTATTTTCTCCCTACAGACTTTCAACATGCAGTCTAATAGTTCATTTTGCACTGTTTTCGAAGTTCCTCTAAATACTGTGGCTGTTTCTAAATGTTCCTTCATTACTGTATGTAGTTCAGCTGCATAGTCAGTGAGGCTCCTGTACACCCCTAGATTGGAAGAAGTAACAGACTCGTCGTGTCCTCGTAAAGCCAATTCAAACACAGGGTAACACTAGACACATGAAATAAGCCTTTTTAAATTATGTGTATTTTTACTCACTTGAATGATATATTTCTTAACATTTTCTTTAAACAGGAGTCAGGACATGATGCAATGTTTTGTTTTCCTAGGAGTGGCAGATTTACCACACTATTTATATGGTGCATTGAAAGTTATGTTGTTTTGTTTTTTTCTTTCATTTTTTCTGTTAAATGTTTTATATCACTCCTCCCTTAACTGTCCACAAATAATTGGCACATTTAGGAGCAAACAAAACACACAGGTAGCAGAAAAAGGACTTGAGAAATTCACAGCCACATATCTAGTCACATTTCTCATACATGACCTTAGAATTAAGATGTCTCTTAAACACCAGGTTTTAGTTTTTTTTAATTTCTACTTTTTCTATCTAGAATTCAGGCATTGGTCTACCCAAAGATTTCAGTTTTACTTTTCATAAAGAGTAAACCTTGAAAATTGCACTTCCATTAGTGATCTTACAGAGTTATCCATCATTCTTTAGTTACTGGATTTTATAAAGCCACCTGTAACTCTCTGTTTATGTTCCTGACTCCATAAAGAACACTAAAATAATAAATTTGTGCATTTTAACACTACTCTATGCACTACACTAGGCGCAGATGGAATTGCACCAGATAAGCATATGTGCAAGTGCCTCACCCACTCCTTCACCACCTCTAGAGCTGCATGCCTTCCGTTATGTGGAAATGCAGCAGGACAGCGCTATACCTACCATGTTGTACCATATGCTGTAGGTATGAAGACATCACTTTTACCATCATATAAAGCTTTCTCGTATTTTAAAAATAAAGCATCCTTAATATTCACAAGGACATTTAATTCCATAAAATTTTAGGGAGCGCGTGCCTTCTCGTTCTTATGACGATATGCCCCTGTCTCATCATTTCATTCTGTAAGTGTAATTTTGCTCAGAGGTTCTCTGTCAGCTTGAGGTCTTTAAAATCTATAAATCTGTGACACAGGAGGCCCCAGCTTAACTTATCCTCTGAATGAAGCTATGTTAAGGACTTTTACACTCAAGAAAATCCATCCTCCACCAAGTTTGAGCCCATGATCTTAGGAACCAGATGCTAGCTTGTTACCCCCAAATTTTAGATGAGTCGTATTTTTTACACATCTGCTTCACTTTCGTGTAAAAAATACGACTCATCTAAAATTTAATAATTTTTCACTTCACTGTGGTGTTCCAATACAGTTAAATCTCGATTATTTTATTTGCTTTTCATCTATAGTAAGTAGAGGAAGTATTGCACTCCCAGCTAAAAATTTGATAGGTAGATGGGACATTTCACTGGGAATATATGTTCTAAGTACCCCAGAGAAATAATACTAATAAGAACAAACTTTTAAAAAGGCTCCTTGTTCCTGTGAATACATGGCATGAAAATGAAAAGTTGGCTAGATATAAAATAGTATTTAATAAATTCCAGCATCTTTTGCAGATGCAACATAAGGGCTTTCAAGAAAATACGACAACCTAAACTACACTTTTCATAAACAATTTTTTATTTACTCAAAAGTATTATTTGAAGCAAAATTAAATAAATAATGTGTAATGGTTTGCTGAGAAAAAAGGCACTTAAAGGCATAAGTCCATGATTGTGTGTCATCACAGCAGAAGGAAAATGTTGGATAGCAAGCAAATTTCATATTTGAATAGTATACTTTTGAAGTACATCAAGAAAAAGTATTCAACAGAGTTTCCCAACCCTTTTGTGGACCATATTTTATCTGGAAAAAACCTATGTTATTTGAAATATTCTCAGCAGTGACTAGTATGATTTTGATTGAAGTACCATATGTTATATGAGTTATCATATCCTATAATAAGTATAACTTGAATTTTCTAGGAATAGCCTATGAAGTCTACTTCATTTGGAATTAATTTTGCAAAACTATGAATAAACTATAAAGATAAAAAAACTACTACATGAACATTTAAATCACATTGAAATGCTTAATGTCAAATCGTTTATTACTTTCTCCACAAGATACACAGTAGGCAGAAAAGGCAGTTATTGCATTCTACTCAAAATTTTAAACAGCAAATTTTCACTAGAAATACATGATTTGGGAAGCCATGAATATAAAATATCTGGTATGTGCACTCATATGACTTACTCATTCAGGTGCAAAATATTCTTAAAATCCTTATTACTCTATCTGCTGTCCACATCATACTTTTGAGATGGATATTTGTAGAAATGACTTTATGAGGGTGGCTCAATAAAATGTTTCAAAATATATGATGTTGGTATGGGAAATTCATGTTATCATCATATATAGTCATTTATTAATGTCAAAACAAATTTGGTGCTGATTCATAGCTTAGTTTGGATTTTCCAGACATTTCAATAAGTTGTTCAACATGTTTCTGCTAAAATGGAGAAAGTGCAGTATCATTCACTGATCCATTTTCTATTTTTGAATGGGAAAACTTTCTATGAGATAAAAGCGAAATTAGGTGCTGTTTATGGAGAACTTTTTCCTTCTGTGACAACAATTAGATATTGGTATAACGAATTTAAACATGGTCAAACATCCGTGTTTTGATGAGGAGCACCCAGAATGCCCCACAGATTTGGTTACCGAAGAAGCCATTGAAAAATTCTTTGATATGATTCTCGCTGACATTCGAACGAAAGTTCGCAAAGTAGCAGAGGCCACAGGTGTATCAACAGAAATGGTAATTCATATTTTTCACGATAAGTTGGAGATGAGAACGTTGTTGGCCTGATGCATGCCACGTTTGCCCACAGTGGACAACAAGCAGGTATAGCTTTCAACTTCGAAGCTGTGTTTGGGGCTGCTTAAGTGAAATCCGAAGGATCTTTTGCATTGAGTTGTCACTGACAATGAGACCTGGATTCATCATAGTCCAGAAACCAAGCAACAATCAAAACAATGGGTTGCTTCTGGAGAATCTGCTTCAAAGGGAGCAAAGATGGTTCATTGGCTGGAAAAGTGATGGCAACAACTTTTTGGGATATGAAGGGTGTCATACCTTTTGGAAAAAGGAAGAACAATTACTGGAACATACTGCATGAGTTATTGGTCAAATTCGACAATAAGTTGAGGGAGACATGGCCCCATATGGCAAAGAAAAAACTGGCCCCAGCAGATTCATCCGGAGTTGTCACCGCCAAACTGCTTGAATTTCTGCCACAGCCCTCATGTTGTCCTGTTCCCAAACTGAAGAAATGACTCGCAGGAACAAAATTTAGATCAAATGAGGTCATCATGGAGACAGAGGCATATTTTGCAGAGCTTGACAATTCTTGTCTTTTGAAAGGGCTAAAAAAATGGCATGAGAGTTGGAAGAAGTATATATCCCTAAAAGGAGATTATGATGAGAAATAAATTATTTTTGTTTGAAAAAACCTCTCTCTTCATTCCTAACATGGTTACTTATTGAACTGCCCTGTATTACATATTTTCTTATAGGTACAGTGGAAATAGAGTATGCATTTTTCAAGGACTGGATGCTGTGTGATGGTTTTGACATTCCACTGTATGTCCAGGACTTAAAAAGAGTAACAACTTAGCATAAGATAAAAGTATAAGTATTAGAATCTTCAAACAAATAACAGGGGATATCTCAGAAATGGTTCACTAACAAAAAGGTGTTTGAAATAATAAACTGTGTTATTTAAGTTAATTGATGGAAATTAAAAAATAGATATTAAAGATAAAAAATGGATAATGCCAAACATGGTATTTAAGTTCAGTATATGTAAAGTACGACAAAGATTTTCTAAAATCTTCTCACCCTAAACTATCCTTTGCATGGAATATTTTTTAAAACTTTTTATTTTATAAAGTATGCTTAAACAATTTTGACTAAAACAATATGTATTAAAGATATCTACATGCCACATAAAATGTTGATGCAGCAGCGATGTTTGCATCGCCTTGATATTGTTTCCTATTTTAATCTCCAAAGAATCTGCTATCAGCAGCTCAGTAGTGAATTATGAAGACCTTTTCTTATAGTATATGTAGGCAGATGTGAGGATAAACCATGCTAATTAATATAAAAATTATTTGTTGTTGGTTTATTGACACTCGTC
The DNA here is from genome assembly GCA_030765055.1 of Mantis religiosa. NCBI lineage: Eukaryota > Metazoa > Arthropoda > Insecta > Mantodea > Mantidae > Mantis > Mantis religiosa. The sequence goes on along the minus strand of CM060952.1, from coordinate 127,697,163 downwards.
ACTTACTTTTTCATATATTTATGAGAGACTAGTTTCAAAGGCCCTGGCCTCCATTTTCAATCTCTTCCCAACTGGCAACTGTTGTTATCTGCTCTCTCTGGTGGTGGAACTATGAACTTTTTTGTCAAATTATCTGCTGGCGGGATTTCAAAGTTCATTACGCGATCCTTATTTTTCCAGATGAATATGTTCTCCCAATGTTGTCAATCTATTTTGGTTTATCACTCCTTTTAATAATTTTGGATTTGGATCAATGTCATGGTTTTCATTCCAAAAATGAAATGCTACTGCTGACTTGTCTTCTTGTTTCAATCTGATGTTTCTAAAGTGTTCTTTGACTCTGGTTTTTAAATTTCTTTTTGTTTGACCTATGTAGCATTTTTCACAATTCTTGCAATTTATTTGGTATATTCCAGATTTGTTACCTGAAGGAATTTCATCTTTTGTTTTTGAATTTAGTAATTTTAAAATTGAGTATCTATTAGTAGGTGCCAAGATGATATTTTGTTCCTTGAATATCTTTTTAAATTTATTAAATGTTTTTGGATGATATGTGAATGAACTGAATATGCTGTTGCTTTCTTTTTCTTTAATAAGTACTAATAGATACTCAATTTTAAAATTACTAAATTCATATTAAAGAAAAAGAAAGCAACAGCATATTCAGTTCATTCACATATCATCCAAAAACATTTAATAAATTTAAAAAGATATTCAAGGAACAAAATATCATCTTGGCACCTACTAATAGATACTCAATTTTAAAATTACTAAATTCAAAAACAAAAGATGAAATTCCTTCAGGTAACAAATCTGGAATATACCAAATAAATTGCAAGAATTGTGAAAAATGCTACATAGGTCAAACAAAAAGAAATTTAAAAACCAGAGTCAAAGAACACTTTAGAAACATCAGATTGAAACAAGAAGACAAGTCAGCAGTAGCATTTCATTTTTGGAATGAAAACCATGACATTGATCCAAATCCAAAATTATTAAAAGGAGTGATAAACCAAAATAGATTGACAACATGGGAGAACATATTCATCTGGAAAAATAAGGATTGCGTAATGAACTTTGAAATCCCGCCAGCAGATAATTTGACAAAAAAGTTCATAGTTCCACCACCAGAGAGAGCAGATAACAACAGTTGCCAGTTGGGAAGAGATTGAAAATGGAGGCCAGGGCCTTTGAAACTAGTCTCTCATAAATATATGAAAAAGTAAGTGACGAGTGTCAATAAACCAACAACAAATAATTTTTATATTAATTTTGACGTCACTGTTACTAAATTCCTCCAAACACACATCATGCTAATTAAGTTAAATGATAAATTTAATGGAGGTTAATAATGATCTAGTTGCTTACTGTTTAGAGATTTAACAGTTTAACTATTCCTTAATCTTATCACTTAGTAGGATGCTATATCTGCTAATATGTAAAGTATCAGATTTTACAATTTAAAATAACCGTTTCTCTAATAACATAAAGTATACATTCCCAAGAATCATAGAAATACTATCTGAAGGTTCTCTGACTGAATCTATATTACCCAAACTTGGCTGCTAATAGTCAATCAAAGTAAACATTTCTAAAATATTCTAACATATTATTGCAAACGACGAAAATTTTAGAAATGCATGCTCTTTTATTAACTAAAGTTCAGGCTACTTATCATTCCTCTCCGAAGTTCCAACATAATGTCCAGTGTTAAAGTTGCTTATTTGTATCTGAAACACAATTTTTACTCTGAGTTGCTCATTACTAGGAACTTTATTTATTTCCTAATCCTCAGGTTTTCTTTGTGTGCTTAGCAACATCTGGAATAGCTTAACATAACTGAATTCCAGAAATACTTTGAGATAATGGTTTTCTTCGCCACACTGCCTTAACTAATTGTTTTTTTCTAAACTCCTCATTTGCCTCACTAATGACTCTTTATCAGGTTCATTACTTTATGTATTTTAAAATATGAAAGTTCCTCTTCTTTAACTGCTCTCTTATACCACTATGTGTTGTCAGGGTATTCTTGTTCCTCTTAACCCTTTTGTGGTTGAGGAACAGAATCTCTGGATCAGTGAGAGAGAGAATCCTGGATGGGTGATCAGCCCAATGCCTGGTATGAGAGTGAGAGAAGTGGATGAGAATGAGGGAAAGATGAAATAATGGGAAAGATGATGATGGAGCAATTGGTGGAATGCTGGAGGGGGAAACTGAAGGACCCAGAAAAAACCCACCCCAGTACCGTGTTGTCCACCACAATTCTCACTTTGCAGTTGCCTGGGATCGAACTCAGGCTGCATTGGTGAGAGTCAAGTAATCTAACCAAGCAGCCACGGTGCAACCAAAAGTTATTCATTACTATTATTTATCTCCCTATTATTTCTTTATTAAATTGTTCAACTTATCCTTAAATAATACCAGAATAAATGACATGTTGACATTTCTGGGAATAGCCTGTAAAGTTCTCTTTATTGAGAAGGAACTTTTATATACTTGTATAACTGGTAAATATTAACCGTTTGGTGAAAACATACTATATTGAAATATATTGTACTAGAACTGTAAATATCTTTAAAACACAAAATGTATTTTGAACAACTTTGTTTTTAATAAGTAGTTTCCAAGATAAGTCAAAATGAAAAATTCAATGCTATAGCCAGCATTTGAACCAATGGAACTCCTAGTCTTCATTTAGTTGCTCTTAACCATTGAGCTATCATGGACAACATGCCAACATGACAATAAATTCTCCGACTCCTATTTTCCCAGATAAACCACAAGGGGTTCTCATATATAATGAGATACACACTGTTTGTGGCAACTTACTATGCTGTAAGTACTTAAGTCTCTAGCTTCATGGCCACTCCATGGCTGAGTGGTTAGACCACTTGGCTCTCAACAAGGCGGCCCGGGTTCGATACCAGGTGACCACAAAGTGAGATTTCGGTGGACAACATGGCACTGAGGTGGGTTTCCTCTGGGTTCTCCGGTTTCCCCTGCCATTTTATTCCACCGGTGCTCCATCTTCATCACATGTATCATCAGTGTCACCACCTACGACGCTGCATGTAGTAAAAGCGTGTGTTAAACACTACAGATTTCATTGCTTTTCCCTGGCTTCATAGCTAAACCACTATTAGTTTAATTGATGGAAATTAACTGTTCTTCCATATTAGCCATAGGTTTAAGCAGATAGAATCTCTTATCCTTTTACTATTATAAAACAATTTCTTTCAGATGAAGAGGACTTCACCAGTTTTTTTTAGAAAATTCAAGATGTAAATTTTACTTATTACATAAATTTTTTAAATATACCTATATAGTATTTTGATCAACCATGACATTCGAGGTTGAAAATCAAAGCAACAGTTCCTGGAACCACATCCTCAAAAAATAAAAATGTGAGTGGCAGAGTGTGAAAAACCAACTACAAATAGCTTTTTTAATTCATACAGGCATATTGCCATGGTAGCTCAGTGGTTAGAGCAGCCAGGCATAGATTAGAAGATACATGGTTTATATCCAGGCAAAGCATTGAATTTTTCAGTTCTGATTCTAACTTTGTTAACCATGAACAACTTTTGTATGCTAATTGCATTCTATACATATATTTTGATTCCTAAAAATTATGAGTTCTATGTTACTGCCATGCATAGATAGAATATTAAATTTTCTATTTCATCATTTTTTCTTTTTGACATTAATATGTGTATATTTTATGTTACAGCTGTCCTTAATAACCTGGAAAATAGCACGTGGACCACATCGATTTCCTCTGGAACGAAAAAGCTCCCTACAAGATTTTGTTACTGACAAAAGTTTTCAAGATGAAATATTTAGGACATTTGGTAAGTTTGTCCTTATTCTGTTTCATACTTATTTGTACATACTTAAACAGTTTTCAAAATTAAAACCAAAATCATTGTTGTTAAATGTTTATTTTGCATAAATGAATGAATGAACAAACAAATGAATGAATGAACAAATAAATAATAATTTAGTATACACTTCATAAACCAGCTACTTATTGGACTGTTAATATGATAAAATATAGTACTTAGTGGCCAGATGCCTAAATTGCCGTAAAAACTTAAGCGTTGTAAAACAAAATTCAGAGTATAGTGACCAGTTATACCAACTTTAACAGGGGTAAACAAAATATTTGAACATAAAACAACCAACACAAACATAATCAAATTGATGTGTGTTTGGAGGAATTTAGTAACAGTGACGTCAAAATTAATATAAAAATTATTTGTGGTTGGTTTATTGACACTCGTCACTTACTTTTTCATATATTTATGAGAGACTAGTTTCAAAGGCCCTGGCCTCCATTTTCAATCTCTTCCCAACTGGCAACTGATGTTATCTGCTCTCTCTGGTGGTGGAACTATGAACTTTTTTGTCAAATTATCTGCTGGCGGGATTTCAAAGTTCATTACGCGATCCTTATTTTTCATACATATTCATCTGGAAAAATAAGGATCGCGTAATGAACTTTGAAATCCCGCCAGCAGATAATTTGACAAAAAAGTTCATAGTTCCACCACCAGAGAGAGCAGATAACATCAGTTGCCAGTTGGGAAGAGATTGAAAATGGAGGCCAGGGCCTTTGAAACTAGTCTCTCATAAATATATGAAAAAGTAAGTGACGAGTGTCAATAAACCAACCACAAATAATTTTTATAATCAAATTGTTTTATGTCAGTCATAAATTTTACCAACTAACTTTTTCTTTATATTTTGGCATGCACCAAAATCTCTTCAGAATTTTCACTCAGATTTTCAGTCACAAGTTTTGTTGCCTAGAAATGAGCACTCAAAATAAGTACTGCCATCTGCATCTGTATTTCATATTGTTAGAGTCAATGCTTCCTAGGAGGTGTTAGTATGGTTCATAGAATAGGATTCTGATGGTTGTGAGAATGTGTCAACAGATGTATCGTGTAAATGTATAAATGCAATACAATGCAATACTTTATTCATCACATTACACTTATATAGTTGAGCAGGTGCTCGTAAATTGGTGACTCGTCAAAATATTAAACCTAGACTTTAAGATCAGAAATAAGTCTTCAATATTTACAATACAATATGTTGCAAAGTATAATAAAGCAAGAGAATATTAATTATGTACAATATCTAGAGTATATAGTTATCCTAAATTTGAACAGACACTAAGATACAATTGAGGTCATAGTGCATCATCCATGTATTCCTGAATTGAATAGTATGCTTTGTTGGTGAATAAACTTTTGACTGTTTTCTTTAACGACTTAGATATTTAGGGCAGATCAAAACCAGTTTCCAGTAATGGACATGCTGATGATGATGTTTAGTTAGATAGATTTATTCACTGTTAATGTAACAAAGTATACATGCACCTTTGTCTGTGAGTATTGTGTTTATGTATTCTCTGTATGAAATATAGGGGATGAATAAATTGAAAATTTAAAAGATTTTGGTTTTGGATTTCCCTAACTGTTTGTGGCAATTTATTATATATTTTAATCCCGATATATTGTGAACTTTTCTCAAGCAGTGCTAACCTATGAGTAGGGTATTTTATATCTCTTTTTCCTCTTGTGTTATGATCATGCTGATGTTGATTTTTTTGAAAACTTTTATAATTACTGTGTACATATAGAACTAGATTGTACATATAGAGGCAAGGTTGCGTCAAAATTCTTAATGTTTTAAAAAGCGGTCTGCAGGATGCTCTGTAATTCGAATGTGTCATTATGCGTATGATTTTCTTTTGAATTTGAAAAAGTCTGTCAGAGCCTTGCGTTTCCCCATAAAGTTATTCCATATGCAAGTGAAAGTAACTGTAATATACAATTTTTTTGTATCTAAATTTGTAATCTGTGCCAAGCAGGACATATTGAAACAGGCAGTATTTAATTTTTTTTCTATATAATTTAATTGTTTAGTCCATTTAAGACATTCATCTATAAATAACCCTAAAAGTTTAGCTTCTTTTGAGGTAGCTTACTTTGTGAGTTTTCTACTGTAGTCTTAAAATGTACAATTTCAGTTTAAGTTTCATTTAATTTCAGACCATTGCATGTAAACCGTGCTTCCAATTGTTTTATGGCCCGGTCAATGCTTGTTTTTAAATTATCAATATCTGACCCATTTAAAATAATTTACGTGTCATCAGCATAAGCTATTGGTTGTCCGCTGACTGTAACCGAAAGATCATTCGTGTAAATTACAGTTATTAATTTTGTTTATTCTAATTTAGATAGCTTCTATTATATGTACCATGTATGCAAACACTTTAATGGACTCATCCAGTATTTCATATAATGATGATGATGATGATGATGATGATGATGATGATGATGATGATGATGATGTTGATGTTGATGATGATTATGATGATGATGGTAGTTGATAATGATGATCATGATCATGATGATGACGACAATGATGATGATGATGATGATGATGATGATGATTACCAGAGTAATAGAGATTGTCTGATATAAAACTGTTTAAGAAAGGACTCAAATATTTACTAATACACTGCTTTTACAGTTTATAGGAATTTTTAAACAACATTACTAATTAGTCTTAAATATGTTAATGAAGATGTAGTTATGCTACAGTGTCAGTTTTGTTCTGAAATGGTTATAACTTGGATAAATATAGAAGTATCCTGCTTATGTACTTTTCTTCTTTGTTGACCGGTTGTTTTGTTATCAATGATACACAACAATTATTTGTATACAGTAATACTTCCTGTATAATTTACATCTAGTTTTGTGTGCATCATATTAAATTTGTCTTCTCCTTCTCCTTCTCCTCCTCCTCTTCCTCCTCCTCCTTCTCCTCCTCCTCCTTCTCCCTCTCCCTCTCCTTCTCATTATTATTATTATTATTATTATTATTATTATTATTATTATTATTATTATTATTATTATTATTATTATTATTATTATTATTATTATTATTATTATTATTATTACTATTACTATTACTATTACTATTAGTATTATTATTATTATTATTATTATTATTATTATTATTATTATTATTATTATTATTATTATTATTATTATTATTATTATTATTATTATTATTATTATTATTATTATTATTATTATTATTATTATTATTATTATTATTATTATTATTATTATTATTATTATTATTATTATTATATTTGATTGATTGATTGATTGATTGATTGATTGATTGATTGATTGATTGATTGATTGATTGATTGCCATTTATTATCATTGATGTGTCTAGTACCACTGTGTAATTATCTTATCTATTATTGCTTCTGATGTGATCTTCAACACCAACTGTGTATACTGTATGATGGAAAATAAACTTAACTATTACATTAACAATATTATCAGTCAATGAATTTAACAATTGCAACTCACACACTGGAAGATCCATTGAATTTCCAAAATAATGCATACAAATGTTAAATTTATGCCTCAGAGGGTAATTAGGATACATATGAAACCCTGAGTGCTATACTAAAATTCTAACTTAAATTTATAGTACATGAATGTCTGAATCAAGGAGTTACTGGTTATATCAATCAGTCTACCCAACTTTGTTATTGTAAGAACAGGAAATCACTTCGAAGCATGACTTAGAGTTGTCATTTGCTTGTCTCTTCATTTCTCGTTTGACTGATTTCAAGCATGTGACCTAGAAAGAATTGTAGGTGCATGCCTCCACCGAGAAGGCATGTGTATGCCTTCAACATGAAGGCATCATGTTCTCATGTACAATCAACATTGTACTAAGATATTTCTATCATTTGCTTAGTTGTGCCATATGTCACATGGTTTAAAGCTATGGAAATTTCATTTTATTCATGACCTAGTTTAATCAGTTAAGTACAAGGTGTGATAAAAAATAATGAGAATTTCTTTTTCAAAGATTCTTTATTTATTTATCAACATAAACTTTATCCCTTCAAAGTAATCCCCATCAATGTAATATATTTGTCATCAACTTCCTTTCATGGTTGTCTTTAGTCTCAGAAATAGAAAGAAGATGCAGGGTACCATGTCATGAATACAGTGGCTGGGGCAACATAACAGTTTTGCGTAAAAATCAGAAACTAACAACAGTGAAGAAACAAATACTACATAAAATATAGTTATTTGTCACACACTTATGTAATTTCCACAGAATTCAAGAGACTAGTTTTGCAAAACGTCTTTTGCATCTCATCAGTCAATGTTTCCTTCACTGTCATCATTTCTACTGCTATGAAGGAAACACTGACTGTTGATGCAAAAGATATTTACAAAACTACTCTCTTGAATTCTGTGGAAATTTCATCAATTTTCATAAAAGATAAGTGAAGTATGTGACATAATTATGTTTTACATAAGTTTTGCATTTTGCCAAAAAAATCAGGAACAAGCATTGAGGTTTGATTAGGAGCATTATCATAATGTAGTTTCCATTTTTGCCACAATTATGATCATTTTCTTTAATGGTGATTCAGTGATTTTCCAGTACCATTTTCTTTACTTCTTCTAAATTGTTGTCAGTAATTTATGTGCTAGGGCATCTTAGTGGTTGTCACTTTCAACATCTTCTTATCATTCTTAAAACATTTTTACCTCTAATAACTTTAATCTTACTTATAGTAGATTTGACAAACATTGCAAATGTTTGTTCACTTCTTTCCATTTTTCAGCAAAGTTTAATACAAATTAAGGCCTTTGTGTCACAATCTAATTTGCATGAAGTATTTCTTCATTGTTATGCACATCAAATGAATGTAGTGCTATTTTATGGTTCAAAACACTTCAAAGAAATAAAGCTGTTTATTTATAATATCACAAATTCTTCACTGGATCCACTAAATGGAGTGAACTGTTGTGGGAGCAAGGTTTTAAACTTTCTCCCCACAATGATACAATTGGAGTTGTAATTATAGAGTAGATGCAATAACCAAAACTCATTTTGCAGAATTGAGGTGGCAGTAGAACACATACATAATAATAATAATTGGGATCCAATGTCATTTAGCTACACAAGCAGTCTTGTTAATAAATTAAATATTGCTAGTTCTAGGTTTTTGCTGTGCCCTTTTATTAGCAAAGTATTTTTGTTCAATATGCTTCAGGCCAAAGGCACATATGACATAAAACATTGCAACAAAAAAGTTAAAAATGCACTATACAACTTCAGTGAGATGAGAAATGAAGCTACAGTCCTTCTATGCTATAAGCAAGTAAAACATGACAGTATGAAACAAGAAAGAGAGAGCTTCCTCAACTTTTTTACATGACATTAAGACATGAACTTTAGATTCATCAGTACCTTGCTAAGTGATGAAGCAACATTTATTATGGTCAGGTAAACTTCAGAAGTATGTACTATTGGTCTAATGACAATTTCCAGACTTCATTAGGTGGAACATCAGTATACATGAAGTTTAAGCATATGGTATGGAATAGTGAACTATAAGCTTCCTTTTTCACGGAACACTGAACTCACACAAGTAATGCAGCCTCCTAACAGTCATCTTCCAGAGATGCTAGAAGACATTCCTTTGGTGACTAGGGAAAACCTGCGGTGCAAGATGGCTGTCTAGCTCATAGTTCATAAAACACTACAGCTTATCCTAACATACTGTTTACAAATTGTTAGATTGGACAAAGAGGATCTGTACTTTGGCTAGATCGTTCACTCACCGGATTCAACTTCTGTAGATTTTTTTCTGATAGTTAGATGTATCAGAACCATCCAATACATCTAACTTTAGAGGAGCAGGAACTAATACAACATGAAAAAATGTTGCGGTTAAAAAACAACAAAATGGGCAAAAAGATTACTATAACCAATCAAGATGAAAACACAAACAAGTTTCCTACACAAAGTTATGGAATTAAAAACAGATCTGAATCTTCCTAATTCTAAAGAAAACATTATAACCAAAGAAAACCCACTGACTTTTGAATCAATTAATGTTCAATTAGATTTAGAACAAATAGTTACTAAATCTGAAACTTCCAAACCTGTACTAAAAACACTAGCATTAGAAACTGTGAACAATAGATACCCACCTAAAGAATGGTTACATATCTACACAGATGGATTCAATTTCAATGCAATTTCAATTTATTCATCCCCTATATTTCATACAGAGGATACATCATTTTACATTATAAGAAAACATAAAAATATGGAAATTAATTATTCTTTCATACTGGCCGTGTGTAGGCTAAATTGTGGAAACGTAGAGTCAGACTGAAAAATTCAATGCCATAGCCGGGATTTGAACCACGGATCTTCTGGTTTCCGTCCAGCCACACTACTATTGTGCTACTATGGCCAACGTGCCGATATGACATTAAAAAACCCGGGCCTTAAAGTACTTACATGTAGTAAGTCGCCATTAAGGTAGTTGTCTCATGTGTTTATGAGAACTCCTAAGTGGTTTACCGGGAAAATACGAGTCAGTTGGAGAATTTAATGTCATATCGGCACGTTGGCCATAGTAGCACAATGGTATTGCGGCTGGATGGAAACCAGAAGATCTGTGGTTCAAATCTCGTCTATGGCATTGAATTTTTCAGTCTGACTCTACGTTTCAACATAAAAATATACCTAAAAGTCTACTATATGCACTGCTTAGAAACTAAAATGTACATTGTTTATTTTCCATTTTTTGCTTTGTACTCTTCTACACTATAAAAAGCTTGTTCTGACAAATACCTTTTTATATTCTTAATATTACATAGTTTAGTATTCTTTATTTTACCTGGCAATCTATTATACACGTCTTTTCCGATACTTTCTAATGATCTGTTGTTTAGTGTTTCCCTTAGTGTGGACCTAAAATAGTCAGCTTTATTTCTAACTTGGATCTAACTTGGACAACAACACAGGAGCAGGAGTTACGTGTGCACTATTCTCATTCTATCAACCAGCAGCATACCACAGAACAAATTTTGATGCAGAAGTAATGGCTATTCATATTTCACTCCAACACCTTCTATACAGAATAGATAAATTAAAAAATGCTGTCATATTTTCTGATTCTAAAGCAGCATTATATGTAATAAGTTCATATAAAAATGAGGTCAATTCAAATTAAAGAATGTCACAAAATGATCCAACAATTTCAAAAACTACAGAAAAGAACTATATTACAGTAGATCCCTGCACATTATGGAATTGCTGGAAATGAATCAGCTGATTTTCTTGCCAAAAGAGGTACAAATTTAATTCACAACAAAAATGAAAACTTACCCTTCACATCCATAAAAATATTAATTAAAAAATATAAAACAAGCAAAGCCAATCAATATCTAACAAAGCCAAAGATAAAAAATGGAACATTTTAATTAAAAATCCAAAAATTATTCCAGAAATCCCACATAAAGCTTCAGTAGAACATTTTAGATTACTTACGGAACATGACTATTTGGCCAAACACTTACACAAAATAGGAATTTATACAAGTCCAAATTGTCCTCTGTGCAACAAAGAAGAGGAAATGACTGAAGAACATCTTCTAACCTGTGAAGCACTACCTGCCGGACCCACTACACAGAAATATTGGAGAGCAAGAGAGCTAATGGCTTCATTGACAAAGCTTAGCATTTGAAAACAACAACAGATTCTTTTCTGTGGAGAAAGCTGAAAGTAGCTGCCTACAAGAACATACCAACTACACCAGATGATAAGAAATGACATATTACTGCCGTCTACTCTGAAATTTCTACTGAAATACTTGCACTGCAGTTTTTCTGTAGAAAATTGTATTGAAGTATATATTGAAGCTGTCAGGGATCAGTTTGAAAACAAGCTTTGAAGGTACTTCCACTAGAATCCCGCAACAAATACCATTAACATTAAGTTTTCAGTGCAATATTTAGCCATTACTTTCATTAGGGTACCCATTACATGCAAGCTGATAAATTGCATCTATTTTACTGTGCCCTTATTCTATATGGATGCAGGCAGAGGATGCAGTGGTCATGTAATGGGCCTTAGCCCAAGATGCTAAATAGGTATGGTATACCTATATCAGATTTCATCTCAATGTAAGTTAAAATAAGCTTAATATTTACAAGTACAATTTTAGTTTAGACAATTTGAAGTGATAGAAACAAAAGGGGGCATAGCAGTTAGGTATGCTGATGATATGACAGTCATAATTAGGGGTCAAACAGTTAAAGATGTAGCAAATAGGGCAAACTTAGTTTTGGAAATCATAAAGCAATACTCTAACCTAGATATGGTAATAAATATAAAAAAGACAGCCTGTATTAATTTTGAGATAAGAAACCACAACTCAGATAATATCAAAGTAACCATAGAGGGGGAAAGTATATGCGAAATAAATTCCACAAATTTTCTTGGAATGATCATTGATAAAAATCTAAACTGGAAATCCCATGTAGTACACATTACTAAAATAATAAATAAGGGCATCTTTATAATGAGACAAATCAGGAATTCAATGGACAGAAAAACAATGAAGCAGGTTTATTACGCATTTATATTTTCACATATAAGTTATGGCATTACACTATGGGGAAATATTACACAAAGAGAAATGGGAAAATTGCTGAAACTACAGAAGAAAGCTGTTAGAATAATAGCAAAAGTAAATAATAGACAGACATGTAGAAACCTATTTAAAGAACTAAAGATTTTAACAGTTCCATGCATTTATATCTATGAAAGCATAAAAACCATTGTACATAAAAGATACCAAAGGAATTGCAATATACACACTTACAGTTTGAGAAATGATAAGGACTAGTACAGAACAACACTAAGAGGAACACTGAATAACCGAGCAGTAGAAATGGTAGGAATGGAGTTATTCAATAAGTTACCAAATGAAATAAAAACCATAAACCAAGTAAAAGAAATTATGAAAACCATAAAAAAGTTCTTAACTGAAAAGGCATTTTATAGTGTAGAGGAATTTAAATATGGAATATGTAACTAAGATTAATTGTATATAATGTAAACAGTTTATATTATGACGTGTCCCTTAAATTGTAATTAAAAGGATGAAAATAAATTGAATTGAATTGAACCAATGATAAATTAGTTATAAATATTAGTTGCAATTACCTATATTAGAGAAATTATATCACTAACAATTATATTTTCTTTACTCAATAAAAGCTTCTAATATAATAATATTTTCTCTCTCTCAATTTTTTTTTAAATATTTCCTAAACATTATTTTCAGAAAATTGTTATAAGGCTGAATTTTTAGCTTGCTGACAAAAATCATTAATTGCATGTTGTGTATTTATGTTTTATTCTATTTACTCATATTTTTATCCGTGATTGGAACATTTGGACATGGCAAAGAAATAGTTGATCCATTATTCACCTGGTGGGGTGTTTGAAATGAATTTTTTGCTGGCATAAATTTATATGAACTTTTAATATTCTTCATATTTTATTGATTCCATTTTTGGCAAATTTTTCTAATATTTTAGAAAATATAGCAAGATTTTGTAACAACATATCAGAACTATAACTTTTAAAAATGCATATTATGACACAAATACTAGTTGTTTGTAAGTTATATATTTTTTAAATTACCTGAATTCTTTATGTTTAGTTCAGTTATTGACACATACCACAACTTCAATATAAGATATTCATTTCAATTAATATTGCAAGCCTCTATTAAAGAAAGATTCTCATACTAATGTGTAACGTGTCACTAATGTACTACAGCATGAAACATTACTAACATAATGAAATCTTTGGTCAGGTGAGGAAACGCTTAGACAAGTTCTAGAAGTGATCTTAGGGAAGAAGGATTACTTGCAGCGACTTCCACCTGCCTTGCTGAGGCATATTCTCATCAATCTTGATTCAAAGGATATTAAACACTTTTCTGAAGCAAGTGAACTATGCAGAAAGGCAAGTATATTAAAGTTGGGGAAGCACTTTCCTGATTTTTTTAATTCCAAAAAGGGGTATCAGACTATCTGCTTAAATAAACAATGTAATTACAAAAGCATATTTATACTAGTATTATATTGAGAAAGAGAGAGGCAGAAAGAAATTGTGATGAAGAATGAGTGGTCTCTTTAAAATCCTGCATCCCTTGTGCTTTTTTTAAGTTCAATAAAGGGTATGTATGCTATCTCACTACAAATCAAACTTCGTCCCCTGGAAAATTCATCTTCACTGGAAAACAGGTAGCGATTTATTTAGAGTAGTAACACACTTTTCAACAATTTTAAAGTCATATATAATTCTCTGTATCATACACCTAACAAAATCATTCAATTTCATTACAGAGTGTGTAGGTCCTGTTTTTGACTGTTTCCCTTGGGTCATTAGAACACTCTTTTCACCACTTACACGTAAATCTTAACAAGTTTGCAAATTATTCTTGTTCTTTGTTCTTATTGTTCTTTTAGAAAACCCTGTATAAATGGCAGCTCCTGCAGTTGCTTGACTTATTGAAAGTTTTATAGACTGTACCATGGATCTCCTGGTTTCTGCCCAGTTGCTCTTACCCATTGAGCTACCATGGTTAACGTGCAGTCCTGACATTAAATTCTCCAACTGACTCATATATTTTCCTGGTAAACCACTAGGGGCTCTTGCATTCAAGATACACCATTTGTGGCGACTTACTATCGTAAGTGCTTAAATCTCAGGTTTCATCATTAAACTCTTAATTAATAACTCTTGTTATTAGCTTCCTCATCACATCCCTCAATCACTTATCTAATTATTCGAAAAACTAATTTAAAAAAAACCGAATACCATCTAAATTAAGTTCTTGTCCAGCTCTCTTGAAAGAGAGGGCAGTTTCTTTTATAAGCAGATATCAAAAACCTCATAAACTCCATAAATAATTCTCTTCTGCATTTCTTATGATCTGCTGTCCATTGCTCACTCTCATGGTACTCTAAATGAGTTCCAATTAGTCCTCTTGCGATTTCCTGTAAAGGCAGTCTGTTCCTGTTCCCTTCTGGATCCAAACAGTTATGTCTCTGATTAGATAAGGAATGTTTTCATAGATACTCTCAAATCATTAGCTTCTTTAAGTATTCCAAATATTACAGGGTTAAATGTTGAACCTCCTACCGCTGACAAGTCACAAATGGCTCAGCTCTCAACATCTGCTGCGCACAAAAAAACTAGAATAAGATCTCCTCTGTTACATTTATTTGTTTATATATTTATTTGTTTATCCTCTGATCATACTACATAATACAGGATATGACAATGGAAAAAACAAAAGGCTACAATAATTAAGAAAGAATGCAGTAAGTCAATAATACAATAAGTCAGTTATGCAAATAATAGGATACAATATGATTAAATGAATACAATCCTTGCAAGAATTGACGATACTACAGGCGTTCATCATACAGTAATCAACAAATACAGTTATTTGATAATTGAAATATAGATTTAATCAACTTACAATCTAGGTAACATAAATGTGATTACATAAAAATACAGATTACATAGAAATTACATAGGTATGAATACCTTTCCTCACGCGGTTAATGTAGTATTGAAAGTCTTCAGGGTCCAACTGCATTAACCACATGGGGAAAGATAACATCACCAAGGAGTTTGCCCAACCTAAATTCAGCAGTTGACATTAGCTGAAGACGTTATGAAGGTCCTAACAGAACACGTTCTAGCTTGATATATGGAGCATGGAGTACTAATTTGACTCAAAATTGTATTAAGAAGGTTTATTTATCCATGTACTTATTTTAATTGAAATAAACTTTTGCAGAAGTATTAAATTTTAGATGAGTCGCATTTTTTACACATCTGCTTCACTTTCGTACCTATTTTGAGGACATGTTTCGCAAATCTTCGTTTGCATCTACGGCTCTTGTGCGACTGACGCTAGATCCAGCGGTGTGGGTAATTCTGGGGTTGTTGCTGCCATCTGTTGATTTAGTGATGAACTGAAATGTGGGATTCTCTTCTAGCGGGATTTCAAAGTTCATTAGTTGGTTTTTATGTTTTTCTATGTATATCCTCTCCCATATGACGAGTTCACTATGTTTTTGTACGTATTTTAGTAATTCTGTGCTATCTTCAATTTCATGATTTTCAGACCAGAAATGAGCTGCTATTGCGGACTTATCAATATTTTTGTATCTTAAGTGCCTGAAGTGTTCTTTCTTTCTAGTGCCTATGTTCCTTTTTGTCCTTCCTATGTAAATTTTTTCATAGTCTTTACACTTAATTTTGTAAATGCCTGACTTTTCCTCTGGTTTTATCTTATCAGTATTATTACTGTGAAGTAGGTTTTTAATGTTGTAATTGTTTTTTGGTGCCAATGTTATATTGTATTTCTTGAATATTTTTTGAAACTTTTTTGTGGCCCAGGGGTGGTAAGTAAATTTAGCAAATCTAGTTTCTTGTTTTATTGGTGTGAGAGCTGTGATCTGTTTTAATTTCTTTTGAAGTTTGAATAATTTTAGTTTTTTATCTACAAGGTTTTTTCCATATCCATTTTTAATTGCAGTTTTTAAGATTTGATGGTATTCGTTTTGATATTCTTGCTGGCTGAGAGGTAGATTTACTAATCTGTGTGTCAGACTGTTGATGGTTGCATGTTTGTGTGGAACTGGGTTGAAACTATTTGCTTTGATGTAATTATCTGTGTGTGTTGCTTTTCTATGAATGCCAAATTCTAGTTTTTCATTGCCTTTTTTGATTTTAAGGTCTAAAAAAGGTAGAGTACAGTCCTCTTCAGTTTCTACTGTGAATTGTATGCTGGGTTCTTGCAGGTTGAGTAGTTTCAAAGCATCATCTATTAGTTTGTAGGGCACTATTGCAAAGATGTCGTCTACGTATCTGTACCATGTTTTAAACATATGAGAGAAGGCTTTAGTAATATGTGTTTCGAAAAAGCTCATGTATAGATTGGCCAAAAATGGTGATAGCGGGCTTCCCATAGCTAGTCCTGAAATTTGTTTGTAATATTTTCCATCGAAGACAAAATAATTTTGATGTATACATAATTCAGTCATTGCCACATATTCTTCTATTGCATTGGCATCCAGGTTTATAGAATTTAGCCATTTTTTCAGTTGAATCAAAAGTTTGTCTAATGGAACTTTTTGAAATCCCGCTAGAAGAGAATCCCACATTTCAGTTCATCACTAAATCAACAGATGGCAGCAACAACCCCAGAATTACCCACACCGCTGGATCTAGCGTCAGTCGCACAAGAGCCGTAGATGCAAACGAAGATTTGCGAAACATGTCCTCAAAATAGGTACGAAAGTGAAGCAGATGTGTAAAAAATGCGACTCATCTAAAATTTAATAATTTTTCGCTTCACTGTGGTGTTCCAATACAGTTGAATCTCGATATTTTGCAGAAGTGTTACATTAAACATTTTATTATAAATATAAAAGGCATGGCAATAATCAAGGACTGGATCTAGTCTTAAACATTCATTCCGTTTGCATGCACTCAGTGCAGTGAATATTGAAGAACTTCAAAACAATTATAAAGTATTGAAAAATTCAAACCAGTAATAACACATATCTCAGAAATACCCTTTGGCCCAAGAAAGCTATTTGAAATAATTGTGTTTTGAAGAGATCTCAAAATGAAATATTGGTAGGAAATATTTAGATGGAATGAATGCAACACAGAAAGAAAAAAGAGTACACACACATAGTGTATGAACATAAAAGGAAGGCATTCCCTGAGATATTGATAATTTAAAATCTTACTCTTGTTATCATATTCATGTCTGGGTTCATTTTTAAATTTAACAGTTTAACATAGTTTAACATTAGTTAATTTAATTTTTGCAGGCTGTGAAGAACACCATATCACTTTTGGATATGCACCAGAAACCTTTCAACAGCATCAAATTAAGAAAGCAGTTACTTAGCCAAAGTAAACCATACAAAAGTACAAGTTCAAAAATGTTGTCTATTATCAAAGTAAGTTCCAGAGAGTAACAAAGGAGAGTAGCTATACTTCTATAAAGTCCTTGCATTCAAAGTAGCTTAGCTTAGAAGCGAGTCTCACCCAGTTCAGTGGCAGTGTAGGAGGTCTGATGTTGGTGCGCTAATCTAAGGGGATTGGGGAAGCTCAAATTATCGTCTGCTTCACTGTTTAAGGAATAATAACAATCTCATGTGATAATTTCTGTTTATGCAAGCATTGCTACATGTCATCAGCTTATCCCCATTAACCAACTTCCCCACATCCCGCAACCGCACAGAGCTTGGTGCCATACAGTACTTTACTCATCTATAACCAACAATCCACTGACTTTTGAGCATACAGGTTTGCACATGTGACATCTGTATGGCTCACCTACTGGAATCGCTGCCATTGCCAGGGACTTTATTGAAGTATGGCTACTCCAATATTGTATCAAGTCATGCATATATTTTAAAAATAATACTTTATAATTCTTCATTTTAACATATTTTCTATTTCCATAAAATTATTTTATTATTAGAAATTATGGCTGAGTGGTTAGACTGCTTGGCTCTTACCAAGGTGGCCTGGGTTCGATCCAAGGCAACCGCAAAGTGTGATTTGTGGTGGATAACATGGCACTGGGGTGGGTTTTCTCCAGGTCCTTTGATTTCCCTTGTCAGCATTCCACCGATTGCTCCATCATCATCTCTCCTATCACCTCATCTCTCTCATACTTTCACTTCTGGCATTGGGCTGATCATTCATCCCAGGATCTTTCTTATCAGAAAACCTCTGATCCTCAACCCGTTGCCTATGGGCCTTGAGGTTGTGTGGTTCAGAAGGCCCTATGTTCCACTTAAGGAATTACAGGAATTCATTTATTCATTAGAAATTATAGTAAAGAATATTATTATTAAACATGTTAGCAATAGGAGTTCAACTTTACTAACAATAGTGCTCTACAAACGATGATATGTTTTGAGAACATTTGCTCACATTCTCTGCTTATTATTAATAATGATTGGTTGGTATCTGACATTGGGCAGTTAGCAATGAAGCCATTCAATCTCTTGCACTCCAGTAGCTTTGATCTGAAGACTTTCAAATTTAGTTGTAACTGTTTAGAAATGGACACTATGATTGACAGTTACGTCATCTTACAGCAGAGGGAAATGTGAGCTAAAAAGAAACTGAAGTGGTGTCTAGACCTCAAATATTCTAATACCATCAGGGTCAAAGAAAACTAGAGCTGAGACAAGGAACACTGGTTAAGAAAGGTTAAAAACAAGATATATAGAAAGGAAGGAATAACAGCCCAAATGTAAGATGTTATTTACAAGATGAGATGTAATGATGTGATTCTGTATAACAGTTAAAACACTTTTTTAGATAAAAGTGTTCTTAATTCTTTTGTAGAATAAAATGTATGTCTTTTAGGCCCTTAAAAGCTTTGTTTCTTTTAGCTTTCTTGTATCTTCAATTTCCTTAATTCTATAAGGAAAATCACTATTTTCTGTTCTGAATTCTTTCTATTCGCTAAACAATTATGGTTAAAGAAATCTTGGCTTACCTATTAATTTGTTCATATTCTGATATTATAATAGTATGTGCTTAATTTTTTTCTTTTATAGAGCTTTTAATTATCTAGATATTTAATACATTCCATAAACGAGGGTCGGCTGATAGGTACCAGGCCTCACATAGAGATGGCGCCACTGGCCCAATTTGATGGGTAGCATCATATAGTTTAATTATAGACTAGCTTGTATCCATAGTTACAGGTCAATAGTTTGTTTAGTTTTTGAATAGAAGCATTTTAAAGAAGACAAGTGTAGAAGTTTCATGAAAATGGAGGATTTGGAAAAACGAGCAGTGATTAAATACTTCCATTTGAAAGGCTTAATGAATAAAGAAATCAAGGAGGAAATGGACAGTATGTTGAAAGACTCTGCCCCTTCATATATAATGGTTAAAATGTCGGTTGCAGAGTTGTAGACATACAAGCACTAGGGATGAGCCTGCCTGCCTCAGTAGCGTAGATGGTAGCGTGCCTGCCTCACATTCAAGAGGTCCTGAATTCGAATCTCGGTCAGAGTGAGTTACCTGGATAAGGTTTTTCCGGGGGGTTTCCTTATCCTGAAAGACGAATGTCAGGTAACTCTAAGTTCCGTGGACCCTGGGCTCATTCGAGCATCATTTCACCCATTCCATTCATCGTCCGATATGACTTAACATTGGAGGACATAAATTACACACACACACACAAAAAGAAAAAAATAGTGACGAAAATTACAACTCTAGAGATCATTGAAAAAATTTGTTTAGTACTGGAAGACCACATATTGAAGTTGTTTGAGTTAGCAGAGGCTGTAAATCAAAAGAATGTGCAAGTAATATTTTAAGTAATGTTTTGGGCTTTCACAAGGTCTTTGCAAGATGGGTGCTGCATTTGTTGACACCTGATTCAAAAGTTGCAAAGAAAAACTCTTACTGTTAAAAATTTGGAGCTCTAGCATAAAAATCCCAGTGAATTTTTGAGACAGCTTATTACTAAGGAAACTTTGATACACAACTACACTCCAGAAAGTAAATTACAGTAAAAACAGTGGATTGCGCTAGGTGAACCAACTCCAAAAAAGGCAAAGTCAATTTTGTCAGCTAACAAGGTTATGGCGAGTGTTTTCTGGGATGCACAGGGAATTATTTTTATTGATTACTTGGAAAAGGGTAAAAATATCACTGGTGATTACTACGTAAGCTTACTGCAACATTTGAGTGATGAGGTGAAAAGATGAAGACCTTATTTGTCAAAGAAAAACGTCTTGCTTCTTCATGACAATGCTCCAGCCCATCATTCAGGGAAAGATGTGCAAATTAAAATTTGAATTGCTTGAATATCCACCCTATTCGCCAGATCTAGCACACAGTAACTACCAGCTGTTCCCGAACCTCACAAAATGTCTTGGAGGACAAAGATTTCACAGCAGCGAGGTCACTAATGCAGTAAACAGCTATTTTGAGGACCATGATAAATCCCTCTACAGAGATGGTTTAATTAAATTAGAACACTGATAAGACAAATGTATTAGCCTTTCTGGAGATTATGTTAAAAAAAATGTCAAAATTTTCAATTTCTTTTTTTATTGGGAGGCCTTGGACTTACCAGCCGACCTTTGTATGTATATGGATCATTCAAAAATAAGTGGCAACACTGACACAGTTGACGCTATCAGCAGTAAATCATGTAACCTGATAGTAAGAAAAATAAAAGCATCTAATGTTTGTTAGCTGTGAGTTTGAAGACAATAATTTTATTTAATAAGACATTTTTGGTAAGTTTTTGTAGGCTGTTATCTTTAGTGCTCTAAATATGTTTAGTAAGTACGAACAAAGATGCTTCATTATAATTCATGTTGCAAGAGGTATCAATGCTCGACAACACCATACAGAATTATTGGAAGCTTGTGCTAGACAGACTTTACCACATCGTATCATAGTAAGGTGGGAAAATTCATTTCGTAGAGGAAGGGAAGACGTTCATCAAAAACGTAGAGATGGCAGACCGCAATCAGCAAGTGATGAAGTGCATGTGAATGCTGTTAGAGCTTTGTTGGAAGAACATTGTTGTTGGACTGGTATTGAACTAGCAAGGGAAGTTGGAGTTGCTCCTGGTACGATTCTCCACATACTTAAGAGGAAGTTAAAGATAAGGAAAAATCTGTGTTTGATGGGTTCCACACAATCTTACAGAGGAAACATTGTGGCAGAGGATGGTAACAGTGAGATTACACAGTGAAGGCGAGCATTTTCTTTGACGTATCATAACATTAGATGAAACCTGGGTTCGATGCTACCAACCAAAATTAAAGACAATCAAATGAGTGGTGGCACATTGATTCATTGTTGCTTATGGTTTTGACGGTGTTCTTATCACTCATTCAGTTCCTCAATGAAATTGTGTGAATGGTGCATATTACAGTCACATTATGGAACACCATTTACAGCTAGCTGTGCATCTTATATGTCCAGATCTCCTGAATTCACATCCCATTGTGTTACATGATGGTGCTCACTCTCGCACATCTGCCCCTATAGTTAATTTACTTCGCAGATGGAACTGGGAAATTCTGGAGCATCCTCCATACTCTCCAGATATGAGCCTATGTGTTTTCAACGTTTTTGCAAAAATGAAATTACTACTTAGAGGAGTTCATTATAGAACCAGACAGGAAATTATAGCAGCAGTAAAGCAGTCTGTTCAAATATTAGGATGACAAGACTCTGTGGATGGCATCCATCAGCTCCCTGACATATGAAGGCAAGTTCTTCATGTTGAAAGAAATTACTTTTAGCACTGCAATAATGTGATTGCTCCAAAAATGTTTTATTTGTTGTTAATTTAAATGTTGTCACTAATTATTGAATGACCCAATTATATATGAACATGGAATTAAAAGTATATAAAAATGTTCTTAATAAGTATGGATTATGATACAATGAAGCACAAAATTAATATAATTTTCAGTCAAACTACTGCTCCATGATCCTTATATGGCTAGTGTTTACCTAGAATGCATTTCGTTAGGGCCTTCCTAATGTCCTCACCTAATATTATCTGTTAAGTTTTGATTGGGTGAACTCCTTGGTGGCAATTGGACCATCTCCATTTATGTCCTGACGAACTTGATCATTCTAGGTAAACACTAGCAATATATGGAACATGGAGTACTAGTTCAATTCAAAATTAGATTAATATAAAAGCATTTCTGTATATTTCTCCTTTGTTTTTTCACACAAGTGAGTGAGTGTATGGTGTTTTAGGGCCCGTCAACGAGGTCATTTGGGCCCGTTTTTTCATACATTTTATGAAGCAAGAATATTTTTGTCATTACTGTTTTCTGAGATGCATCCAATAGTATAAATGCATGTATTACGTGTAAAAGTATGAAAACAAAATATACATTAAATGGATGGGTTATAGACTAAAAAAAAGATAAGCCATACATGCAGGATCTTTTGTAAAGAATTATTAGGGCTACGAAGATTAGCACCAAGGGAGGTAGCTTTCATATAACTAGAAACATTAAGAAGAAAGGGAATAATTATAGAAAGTCATAAAATTTTGACCCAGTAATTAGATAAAAGAAGAGGGGAAATTTAAAGGTATACAGAATCAACAAAGGAGATGGCAAGCACAAACAGATGGTGAGCAGTGATAGAGGAAACCTTGAAGAAAACAGCAGAATGGGAACCATGAAAACTGGAAGAAAGAAACCAGTTATGTTGGGAGATTAATGAGGAGTATAATAGAAGATATAGAAAGATGCTGGAGAAGTATAGGAAATAAGAAATCATTAACTTTCTGCAGTACAATAAAAGAAATTTAGGAACAAAAGAGCAACTGACCACTGTAAAGCAGGAAGAAGGGTGTTCATGGATGAGAAGGAGGCCAAAGTTCTTAAGGTATACAAGAGGAATTAAAAACAGAATTTGTGAATTCTTCATTGAAAGGGTAAACATAGTAGTTACATCATCTAATAGAACATAAAGAATTATGGATGCAACACATGTGGCAGAACAAATGTGGAGAAATTGGAATATAAAATTTTAGTCATAATAATATTAAGAGGAAAAGAGAATCAGAGACATGGGGAAGTTTTTAAGAATAGAAAGGAAAAATGGTTCAAGAAAATAAGAAATACAAGAAAAGAAGCAAAAATAGGAGAGGGGGAGAAAACAATATAAAAGTTTACGATTGATCAAACGTAGCAAGCTAAATGGCCTGGTTGCTGAATAAGTTGAGGTACGGCATAAAGAATAAGCAGACAATTTGTACCTAGTACAAGCTAGGTATATATGTAGTTATATGTGCTTTATAAAAATATGTATAAACCAAAATGTGAAACTAAATTTTTAAATTTAATTCAAGCTAATAGACAAACTTTCTACATCTTGGATATTGTTAACTGGTTTCTTTTCTTTTCAGGAATGTACAACCAAATCTACTGCTAACTATAGCACATTTAATACCAAGAAATATCTTCCTGACTCATCTTTATCCGTGCCATCAGCTGCTACCAGTTTGAACTCTGCTATGAAGAATATGGCACCTTTGAAAAGAAATACAAATAATTATAGCTTGATTTTAAAGTCATCAAGCCCTAAAAGTACTCTTTCCATACATGAAAATATTAGATGCACACCAAAATATGAAAGCTCTACATCTGATCTGTTGCCAATAAACACCATTAGAACAAACAGCAAAACAGTACTTAAGAACAACTACAATAAAGAAGGCAAGAATAATTCTGCAGTCATAGAGAAAGACAAAGAAATGGAAATGTTTAAGCCAAGCTACAAGGCAAAAGTTAAAACAGATTTAACTAGCAAAAGGTATGAAGTGAGTTCCATAATACCAGAGCATTTTGTAAGTAAGCACAGGGATGAAGCATACATATCAAGACCATTACCACACAAATGTGTTGAAAGTTTAGAAGTAAAATGTGCAAGAAACTTAGAAAGTAATATACAGCCTGCTAAAACTAACAAAACAAGCATTAAAAAGATGGTGTCTAAAGATACAGAAAAGAAAATACAAACTAGTGGTTTAGGAGATGGAGATAAAAGGACATTTCCAATGCATGATAGGAAATCAGATGAAAAGAGAAAGAGCATGAATTCTTCTAAGAAATCAAGAGATCAAGATATTAAAAAGTCATCTAAATTAACAGCAAGAAAAGAAAGTATAATACAAGGTTTATGTAAGATAGTTGCTAAAAAATAAATGATATCTCTTCTAATAAACTGATTAATTTGTAAACAAATCTTAGGAATTTTTCTTGTTACTATGAACTTGGTACGTCAGATTCAGATTTTATTTACTAGTTTAATAAATGTGATAAAGTAGTGTGTTCACACTGCTAAGTAGGAAGAAAAATAGAGATACTTCAATTCTATAGCAGGTAGATATACTTGCAGCAAAAGTAAATGTTTGAAATTGAATTAGTGGATTGGACTGTTAATGTTAACTGATTAAACATTTAAAACACAGAAAGTATTTCAAAATGAAAGACATCTGTGTTACATTCAACATAAACTAACCTCCCAAATTTACTTTTAACAAGCTTTTACAAATTATTCTTCAAAATTTAGTATTAATGTCGAAAAGTCCAGTAATTCTTAGTAGGTATATTCTTCAAAAGCTTATTTTGCTATCCTCTTCATATTAATTAAGATCATTTGCAAAAATAGTTTCATTGCATGTTTTGTTAAGTACCTACATACAAAAGAAGAAGCAATAAGTAAAATATTTAAATATGCTGCTTTCAAATACCACAATCTATCTGTGATATAATGAGAAGAAAACTGAATGATGACTGCAGTTCAGAAAATAGCTATCTCATGATTTATTGTCAATAGACTTTGCAGTTTCTGACATTGTCAAAATGTTATACAAATAAATACATATATAAATACAACAAATAAATAAAAAGACAAAAGTATTAAAAAGTGAAACCAATTATACCGGACAAGTCTGAAATGGCTGATGCTATAAGTTATTTTAAGTATATTATGTGTTTTAAAGAAATATAAATTGTTTGTATATTAAGTTTTTGTCTATTTCTTATCGTTTGTCCATTATGTAAAATTCCTTCTGAATGAGGAACATATTTCCAAAATGTTCAAGGTACAAGATTTGTTTATCTACACTTTATGTGCGATGTAAATATTTTCATATTGATATTCATTTATTGCATCCATAAATCATACAACTCATGTTGTGGAATCGTCAAATTACTAACTACACAAAAAATAGTAACAAGAAACAAGAATTACAATAAGTCCTTAAGCATAATAGTCAAATTAATAATTAAAATTTACATTCCTTTATTCCTACCCTTTGTCATTTAACTACTCTTCTACTGAGTAGTAATCCTTTTGTAACAAATACTTCTTTGATGTGTTTTTAAACTTTGTGAAGGATTCAATGTTTTTTATTTCAGTTGGCAGTTTATTGTAGATATGAATTCCGTTGAATTTAAAACTGTGCTCATACATTTTCTTTTTATGATAGGTGGCATGTAAGTTTGAACTATTTCTCGTGTTATGGTCATGAATATCATTGCTTTTTTGAAATTTATCTAAGTTCGTTTTAACCTGTACTATTATTTCTAAAAGGTAAATAAATGCTTGGTAATGACAATATGCCTAATTTTTTAAACCATTGCTTACAACTATCTGTTCTCCTTTAAATTTATTTCACCTTAATCAAAATCATGAGAGTCATTTTTCAAAAAATAAAAAATAATTAGAAAAACTTTCAATGTAGAGCACAGTTCAGCCTAGGAAGACTTAAGAAGACATTGAACTTAGATAAGTGCCAACCAATCAAGTGGGATTTCTGTGAATGACCTATTGAACCATGGGTTTTGTTGGGGTTTTGCTGGGTCACTAGACGAATGCTGGGAAGGATAATCCTGTGCCTCCATTTCACTTCATCTTTCATCCTCATCCTCATTCTTGTTTCAAGTTTCTAAGTGATAGCAAAGTTTCAATGTACATAGCTCTGTGTAAATACTTGTCCTTCAATTGGGAGAGCTCTGCCTCTCGATCCCCTATGGAATGCATAAGCCTATAGGAGGGTAGGGGAACCGGTTGTACAAGCCACCACGTCTAAGTTAGGCATCTTGCCCTCCGCTGTTATGTCTCCACCCTTCGCATCCTCTCACCTCACTTTTCCTTCCTGTCAAGGGCATAAGCACAAAACATGTATAGGTGGAGGTGCTAATTTCTCCTATGGACCTTGTGAATAAATAGGTACAAAATTTGGTATTTGTACTACATTTGATTTTTGAGTTTTCTATCAATACCCTACACCATCTTTTTCTAAAAATGTATTTCAACATTCTTTTTGTTTCAAAACATGTATTCCTGCTGAAGTCTCGAGATTGAAATGATGGGTAAAATGCAACTCTCCATCTACCTTCTAGGTAGTTATGTAGTAATAGTAGGGTTTAAGGGCACACAACAGCTGAAGTCATTGGCGCCCGAAGTAGTTATGAAAAATAAATAGATATATAAGAAAAATAAATAGATATATAAGAAAAATAAATAGATATATAAGAAAAATAAATAAATAAATAAATATTAAATAAATGTGGTTCAAGAGCTGACATGAGACGAGAGTGTGTGTGGTGTTTTAGGGCCCGTCGACAGCAAGTTCATTTGGGCTACATGAGACGAGATAATCCAAACCTTGATTATGTAAACTGCAGCTACGATTTTTATGATTATTATTCTAGTGATTTTTTTTAATGGAGATGACGATGACGGCTACGATAATTACAAAGAAAAACAATGACTGTGAGAAATAGGGCAGGCATTGACGATGGTAAACCTGATTGCAGAGTTTTTACTAATTATGATTAGGTGCGAGAGATAAACGAAACATTATCTTTTGAGTCAAGTTTTTCTGTTTATTTTTTTATAATCAACGTCCTTCAACGTTAAGTCATATCGAAAGATGCATAAAATGGGTGAAATGCTCAAATGAGCCCAAGTCTATATAACGAGTTAGTCAACATTCATTTTCAGGATAAGGGAAAACCCAGGTAAAAAGAACCTTAGATAATTCACGCATTCAAGCAGACCAAAATTCGAACTTTTGACTTTAACATGAGGCAGACACACTAGCACCTATAGTCTACAGTGGAGGGGAAGAAAGCGCCGGGTTTACTTTTATGATATGGTGTAATTCATAGTTCGTATACATAGCTCCAAATATTGCTTGAAAATTAGTGGAACAGAGTAATAGTGAACTATTATAATGTATGTCAAAATCGTTAGTTTTGCTTTTAGTCATATGGCTCCAAACTTCTGATAAATCATTGTTCTGCAGAATCTACTGAATGCTCAGATGTTTATTTTAAAGGTCTTTTCTTATTGTATATATTGGTTGCTCTTTATTGCTTGCTCGAATCCACAGATTGCCACAAATTAATACTCGTATCCACAGCTCGTATCTAAATGGGGAATTCATGATCGCCAACAAAATGTGGTATGAATTGTAAACAATACCCATACCGCAGTGGGCAGTGAATGTGCAAAACAACCAGATTATTTCGTTGGCATCGTTGGCCAACATGGAATGTAAAACAAATGTATGTAGATAATAGAAAACAAGATGAAGGTTGATTGTTTTTTTTTCCATTTCCGTATTTATGTAATTTCTTTGTGTACATTCTGCAAGAAATATGGTTAAATGGCTGAATTTAGTATTGCCTAAATCGGGCAGGATAGTTGATAGTTTGTTATTTATTCGGTTGTAACAGCTGATTTTCGAACGAGAATGGCAAGTTTTATTAAACGTGGTTCAACAAGACGTTCTGAGTAAGTTCCACATTAATAATTGTGTGTTTCATGAAGAATGTTGATGACACAGTTTATGTCAAATACCATTAATCCCAATTTTGTTTTCAGCGACACTATTGAAGATGATACAGATGACAAGGATGATACAAAACGGCAAGTAACTGACAGTTTATAACCAGCTTTTTTTTTTTCATTTTCTGCTGGCAATAATTTTTTTTGACCAATATCCCGAAATAAATGTAAAACATGTCTAGGCTACTACTTTGAGTACTGCTACCGTACCGCATATTGAAATATTGAGGAAATGGCAAACAGCAAGTAAGGCTATTATGGGAACTAACATAGCTATTTGGAATTGCAACTAGGGCTAAACGGTAATACATTCCCTCCTCCAAATTCAACTTATGCATTCGTAATGGATATATTTATATGGTGATATGGAATAACCAACGTTTTATATACGTTTTTTAAAAAAACTTATTGCATACTTGCACGGACAAGTAAATTTATTCCCAGGATAAGATATTGAAAGTCTAGAAAGGGTTCTTATGTCTTTTGGAGAGTGTACAGTCCATTGTAAGGGTTGAATGAAATAATTTACGTGAAAATGTTGCCAGCTAGTGTTTTTGAGACTTGTGATTATGAGATCTATTACCTCCCTATTATTGGTGAGAAATTACCTTGTGATTGATATTTGTGTTGTCATTGGCTGTCTCAGTATGCATTTGTCATATTTACTCACTGTAAATTTGCAGCAGCGATATCCACAAAGTATAAAAGACTAAAATTCTGAATATAACACTTAGAATAATTAAATAGCACTTCCTACATGAAGTACTGGGAAACAGAGAATGAGATCAGTACAGGTATGTGAAAATGTGTGTAAATTTCCATGAACCTGTAGTTGTTGCATTGCTGATGTCATGTCTCAGACAGTAAAGCATTCTTATTATCTGATTGGCTAGAAACTTGATAAGCCCTTGTAAGTTGCTACCACACTACACAAATTCACAAGGCAATTTCTCACAACCATCATAAATGTTAGCTATTTATTAAAAGGGAGCCATATTAATAAATAACATTAACATTAATATAATTTTGAGTCAAACTAATACTCAATGCTCCACTTATTGCTAGTATTTACCTAGAACGCGTTTCATTAGGATCTTCCTAACATCAGCTGCTGTCGATTCAACTGATGTTAGGAAGATCCTAATGAAACACGTTCTATGTAAATACTAGCAATAATTGGAGTATTGAGTATTAGTTTGACTCAAAATTATATTTTGTGCTTCATTGTATCATGTTGAAATGCTTGGAACACTTGACACAACATTACATGAAATTTACTCTTACACATGTATAACCACTTTTGAAAACATAAGCAAGTTTATGGAGAGTGATGATTCTTATTAAATATATAAGTTCTATTGTTGGTGATGAACATGTTATAATGATTGACATAAAAGTGATAGATGGAGAGTGTATGTTGGGCTACTCTTTATTACTGGGGGTCATTTCTGCTGTTTGTGTATTTGGTTTACTGTACACTCTAATGTCACAATGCCAACATGAGATTAACTTATATAAATACTAGCGCAAAGCACAATTTAGGGCTTGAGGGCCTAAGCCGCAACGTATAGCCAATAACCAAGGTATTTAGGGGCCCAAGTCGCAAAGCTTAACTGAGGGATGTCTTTTATAAGCTGAGGAGTGGAGCAGTTGCTATGCTGACCAAGCATTGCTGAAACAACAGTGAAGCTAAATCCAGTGATATGCAGAACTAACCATTTCATTTGATCCCATACGTTGGCACTTTCATTCCTGCATTTGCAGTATTCTAAGCATAATGTTTTCTGCTTGCTCAAACAATAGTTTTGCTATAAAACATGCTAGTAAGGTTGGATGGACCACAAGAGTCCCAATTATTAACATCTACTCTGCATGCTAATTCTAAGGTATAGTCAAGTTATTTTACCCATTTGTTTTACCATTACCATTTTGGCCCCCAGTAGTACAGAATTTCCCACGTGTATGGTATTATGGTTTTGAAAGTAGTTACATTTGAAATTTTATGTGGGTTTTTCAATGCAGATTCCTGACATGTGCAAGTCAATGCATTTTGAATATACTTAATAGTTGGAGAGAATTATTAAGTTTGCTTTAAAAGGACATATTATTTAGTAAAATTGAAGGTGGATGCTATTTCTCACAGTTACAAAGGCTTAAATAGAAATTTGGCAACATTTGGAGACAAGTAGTGAGATGTGATGTTTGAACAGCATATTTTAGTGCTACATGTTAGGTTAGAGGTGAGACATTTCAGTTTCAAAGGGAGCATTAATAAAGTAGTGTAAATAGTAGAACCAAGAGTTGCTTAGTTGAAATATCTGGATATGCTGAATTCAGGAAACATGCAAATTTCATGTCATAATTGACACATTTGTGTAAAACAATGGTGTAGTATTCAGGATACAATGAAGTACTTTGTTCCTTATAATTAATAAAATGAAGCAAGCTAATGGATATATAACCATAAAATTAAAAATGAATCAGCATTTTTGCTCCACTTATATAAATTTATGACATTTCTTAGAGATCCTAATCTTAACAATCACAGGTGCTAATTGGCATTACTGTAGCTGGCAGGTTCGCTCTTCTGTGTTGTATTGGCTCTTATCCTTGAGTTGAGTCTAATTATGCAATAAGTAGTTATTTTAAAATTCATCACTGTATAAACATACTTCACAATCAAAATCTTCTAACTGCAGATAGTTTCTGGTGTTTTGTATTGTGATTGCAGTCTAAAAACAGTGTGTTACTGTCATTATCTACTTTACTTTTTCATACCTGAAATCTTTCATGTTTTCTTAGGCTTTACTATATACAAGGTGTTAGGGGTTTTAGTGTGCAAACTTCAACAGCAACTTCCTGACGTTAAACTAAACATGAGTTCCTACACCATTTTCCTCAATAGTGCTTGTTTGCATAAACAAAAAATTGATAAAAGTTTTGATTTGGAATATGCTATCACACCTTTATTTTTACTTTCGCAATTGAGGAACATTTGAGAACTTGATAAATGCAACACATGCAGGTTTTCATAAAGTGAGTTTTTCTATTTTCATCTAGGTAGACATGTTTCAAAAGGTTGATTTTTATGTGATTTTTAGATTCTATAGAAATGTTGTAATGAAATATATTTAAAATTTAATTTTTACGGTGTGTTAAAATACGACTCATCTTTAATATTAATATAAGGATTTGATTTCTCCAATTTTTTTTTCTCCCCAAAACTCAATATATGCATATAATCACTGCTGGTGTCAGCTATTTTGTCTTATTTAATTCCATTATATGTTCAAATTTTGTTTTAGAAATGAATATTCTTAATTGCTTTAGTCTATTATATGTCTGCATTGTTGCACAATGCATATTTTACAAGTATTGTTATATTGCATTGTTTTAATTGATAACTTTTAACTTTATTAGGAATACAAAAACAATATTAAAAATATGGTAGCATAATACAATAATAATCGTTTTAAATTTTAATGTAATCAATTGTTTGACTTTGAAACAAAATTATCAATACTACATAAAATACGGCTATAAGCATTGCATATGATTGTTACATTGTTATTGTCAAATTTTCACTTTTATACCTATAGGTGCATTATTCATATGAGGAGTCCTGAAGATAAATTGAAATGCTTGTAAAATACATGTTTGTATTTTGATAAGGGGCATTGAGCCCTAAACTTTTTCTTTTTTCACAGAGTCTCTTGAACATTTTATTGCTGGGAGATCTGAAGGGAAATAACCTCTCAAGGACTTCCCCGTCCATGGTGGCTCTCTCTGCATTTATATTTCTTTATATCATCCTTAATGGTAATAGTTAGGGCCTCATTACTCCTTTCCTGTTCTGTCACCTCCTCTTCTTTCCTTGGCAATTTTCCTCCTTCATGAAACCTACTTGCTAGATAAAATAATCTATCCTTTGATGTGTCGGAAACTCCCTGAAAAGTGGCAGTTCAAACAAGCACTCACCAATTCTTTTTCTGTTGTAAGTCATTGTCACTGTTTTCTTCCATTTTGTATTCTTAGTGTTAACTACTCTGTGCTGAGGTGAAGAAATATTAAACAATTTTAACAGATACTTATCATCCTAGTCTGTTTTATTCAATATCAGATGATGGTGGAACTGGGTAATTTTGTCATACCAGAGTTCAACAGCTTTGCATTCCTTCTTTCCTTTAGCTTTTGAAGGCAGAACCTCAATTGTCATTATGAAAATTATTTGCTTTTTGAAGAGATGTGTAAGACAGTAAAGGTAAACATATACTTTTTTAAAAATATACAAGGGTGGAAATTTAATCGTTCTTCCACTAGATTTGGATAGAAAAACCAAATAGTGGTCAGTTAACCTAATAGTGGCAACTATAAAGCCTGGGATTAAGTACTTACAGCATAGTAAGTCACCACAAAAGGTGCATATCTCATTGTATATGCGAACCCCTAGTGGTTTACCAGGAAACATTCGAGTCAGTTGTAGAATTTAATGTCATGATGGCATGTTGGCCATGGTAGCTCAAAGAGCAACCAGACAGGGACTGGGAGATTGGTGGTTCAATCCCATTGAATTTTTCAGTCTGACTTAATGCATCCATATACAAGGGTGGTTTGATAAGTCTGGTAAAAAAGCAAGAAAAAATGATTGTATTGTAACCAACTTTCACTACTTTTTAAGATCTTTTGAGGGTTACACTTTACTGCAACTATTACTTCATTTTATGAAAGCCAAGGTTTCAAGTTAGAGAACAGGAAGAAGTCAATTGAAGCTACATCTGATAAATAGTGAATGAGCACTTTCATCAGTTGTTATTTATCTGGGACAGTATATTATCCTGGTGAAAGAGTACCTTTTTATATGTTAAACATGGTCTGTTTAGTCAATGCAAGATTTAAATGATTCAGCAATGAAGCATAATAAGGTTTAGATATGATTCTGCCATTTTTCAAGTAATCTATGAATATTATTCCTTGGGAATCCCAAAAAACAGTGGCCATCAAGTTACCAGCTGACAAAATAGTCATTGCCTTCTGTGGTTCACTTTCACCAACCATTGCATTATTTTGACTCTGATGTGTAAGGAGGGCTTCAGGTTTCATCAACAGTCACAAATGGATACAAAAAGTCTTGCATATTGCAATTAAACAGCCACAGATTATCGAGATTTAACTGTATTGGAACACCACAGTGAAGCGTAATAATTATTAATTTTTAGATGAGTCGTATTTATTACACATCTGCTTCACTTTCATACCTATTTTGAGGACATGTTTCGCAAATCATCGTTTGCATCTTTGGCTCTTATGCGACTCTTATGCTCATCTAAAAATTAATAGCCACAGATTATGTTAAAAAGTTGTGGTGGATGCACTTTTGGCTGACTGAGCATTTGTGGCACCCACCTCACACATAGCTTTTTTCATTGCTAGTTTACATGCAGAATATTGGCATTCACTCAGTTTAAATTCACTCAGTCACAATAATCTCATGAATTTTTATTTGTCAGTTTTGCGTTATGAAATGGATTTGTTCAGTGAGATTATCTCAATAGTTTCCTATGTAGTGATCTCAATTGGATGGCTAGAATATGCTTTGTCTTCTGTGCTCATCCAACCATGTTTAAATTCACTAGTCCAAAAGTAAATGATCTTCAGTGATGGTGCAGAGTTTGCATGAATTTCACCCAGTTCTGTTTCGATTTGTGTAGTAGTTCAACCCTTCAAATTAAAATGTACAACAACAGCACGAAACTTACCATTTTCAGTCTTAGTCAATGCATTGGGTAATTCAGACAAATATCAAAAGTGAACTATAAACTCTACAATGTTGAAATTGTTTATACTAACTAACCTTTAAATAATCAAGATAACCAACCATGAAGCTGCAACAAAATTTTCCATTATTTCTTGAGAATTTACCAGACTTATCAAACTAACCTTGTATATTATTTGTATGTTTCTTAGATTTTAAAATTTTGTTTGATAAACCCGTCCTTTGACTCTTCTCAAACATTAGGTGGGATGAATAAATTCTGAGACTGTTTCTGTAATTTCAAGCAAAATTGTGTGATTTAAATTTGTCTACTATTCCCTTGGGCATAACTGTGCAGCAGTCTCAGTGCTTCTCCATTTTTAAATGTCTCCTTGGAAATTTTGCCATGAGACTTGTCGAGCACTTTCTACATTGGATATCCTCCAAGGTGCACAAAATGGCCTAACTAAAAACCACTATTTTGTTTGGAACAAAAACAGGTCATAACTGATTAAATTATATATATATGGGATTGGGTAGTTAATGAATGACAGTTTTGCGATATTGACCTTAAAACTGGAATGTTGTGAGAGCTCCGTAAACTGACTTTTTTCATTGAGTATTTGATCCTTTAAGCCAAATATTATTAGACATCTCAAAACATCACAATAGAAAGCAATGTCCTTAGCTCAACAAAAGCCTGAGCTGGAATAAGTTAATGGTTCAGAATTTTAAATTTTTTCTTTTTTCTTTTCATGTTTTTAAAGTGTTACATGTAAAAGTATAACTTGGCCTTTCATTGTCATGTCAAAATTTACTCTGTCAATCTTGAAATGTGTAGTTTATTTCTTCAGGCAAGCTTTATCATTGACTTCACTTGACTTTGATGCAGAATACAATGTGTTCCATTTTCAAAGATCTTATAATGCATGAATGCATGTAGTTAACAAAACATGAATTGTTCAAGTTCTGTGAAGATAATGCTATTAACCTGGGTGTCGCATACGTTGATGGTTGTTGACTGTCATTGCTGCACATAAATGTGCATCATGTCTATTTGCTCACATTGGTTACAGTTTCCTAATATAATCTTGTATATCATATAAGTATTTGAGAAAAAATAACTGTGATGCTTGTAAGGGTGTGCTGGAATTGCAGAGCTCATAAAGGAGGGTGTCAGCTGCTCAGGTTTAGAAATCCCATCTTAATGTCTGTGTTCAGAACCAGATTTTGACAAACATTTCATTGATGCTGCTCACATGTTAAAAATGTTTTGTGACAGAAAGTGAACACTGACAAAGTTAAATACAGCTGTGATTAATGCAAAAAGTGATGTAAAACATGTTTTTTTTTATTTTAGGAAATCTCGTAACCTTAGTGAGAAAAAACGGAGGGATCAGTTCAATATGCTTATTAATGAACTGAGTTCAATGGTATCTACAAATAGTCGGAAGATGGACAAATCTACTGTTTTGAAATCAACAATTTCATTTTTAAAGAACCACAATGGTAAGTTTACCACTGAGATTTGAACTAAGGGTTGTTGAATTGGTTTTAGAGCTATAAAAATGTTGAAATGGTACAAGTTTAACATTTCTTTTGGGATAAGAGGTCCTACATATGAGATATGAAAAAAGTAATACTAATTTTTTTTTACACCTAAATTATGTAAGTGATTTTTATTTGCATAATGTTATTTAGGATCACAAAAAAGAAATATTATGGATGCATCAGCTTTATTTGCAAAAACATTGCCTGAACCACACTTCTACTTTCTCATACATGGGTCTTTTTGTGTCAAATCGGTACAGCTTGCAAGCCAGATATTTTCAATTCAGTGACATTCTTTCCATTAATAGACCATGGAGTTAAATGCATACCTATACATACTTTCTTGTTTGAAATGAAATAATTTAAAAGGGTTTATTAAAAAACTGCTACAAAGTTTATATCATCCTTTTCAGTAATAAGCATATTCACATAGCTTTAACAATGCTGGATCAGACTGTATGTCCTTCAATTATTAAAATGTAAACATTATATTTTACTTTAAATTATATGCTTTGTTTCATGTAGTATGGTACTTGTATCTGAAGTTTGAATTTTGGTTACTGGTCGAAAGTGAAAGCATTTTAATACAAAATAAATTAACTTAAAAACACAGATGTGAAAAAGTGACTTAAATTGTTAAAATCATACATGTTATTCTCACAACCTTAGTTGATGATTGATATTGCATGGAAATAGGGTAATGGTTTGCTCCTTAAGCTCTATCGCATCGGTCTTCCTAATTACTTATCACATCTAATCCACAGTTTTCTCTACACCACAGCTTTTCAGTACGCATTGGTGGAATGCTTTCATCCCCACACAATATTACCGCAAGTTTCCCACAGGGTTCTAGCTTGGCCCCAACTCTATTTAATATATACATTTCTGATATTCCTGACTTGGCTCCGACTTCTTTAGCTCTTTACGCTGATGACACAGTACTATATTATTCTCATGTTAATCTCCACACTTACAACAAGTAATACAGCTCTCTTTAGATCACCTAACTCATTGGTTCAGCACTTGGCGGATCTCAGAAAACCGAGGCTAAAATCTTCACTCTTCGCCGATATACTCCGCTTTCTCTGTTATGTCTCTATATGAACAATGTCCCTTGGCTCATCACTACAACTCCCATTAAATACCTTGGAGTGCTTTTGGACTCTCGACTGACCTGGCGTGCTCATATCGATCGTCTTATATCACTGGCCTCCAGGCGGCTTTCAAAACTCTCACCTCTGTTACATCGCCGTTCCAACCTCGGCCTACAGTCTTCATTGTTACTCTACAAATCACTCGTTTGTCCGCTTATTACTTATGCCTGCCAAGTGTGGGGGGGCTGCACACACGTCATCTGCGTCGTCTTCAAGTTATACAGAATCGCTTCATGTGCATCACTACCAACGCTCCATGGTTCATCCGTAATGAGCAGCTCCATAACAAACTAGGATTCTTACCTCTTCATGACTACATTCGCAGGATCACCCGTCGTTTCTTTTCCACACTGCAAGAAGTTCCAGGGGCTGTGCATTATAGCATCGATGTCCACACGCGCCAACCCTCATGCTTAAAGAGGAGACTACCACAGGATCTGCTTTTGAGTGATACATCTGATCCCAGTGATTCTAGTGCTTGATGTGTGTCTTACATCTCCAATATGGACTTAATTCCTCAGATAGTATTATTGGAGTTCTAGCTTAATGTAGTTAGGGGGTGGCCTGTTAGCCTACCCCTGAGTGTTATTGTTCTGTAATTTATTGTTCTGCTACCTTCTTTTCACTCTGATCTGTAAAGCATTGTACTGCTGATCAACCAATAAATAATTATAAAAAAAAAAAGAAATAGGGTAATGAGTTGTGGAAATCAAGGAAAGGAGTAATTATGTCATCTCATAGCAGCCAGCAACAGCAGTCTGCTTCCTGTCAACCAGTATGGAGGAGTGCATAATATCTTTGTATGGAAATTTAGAAAGCTACACTATTTGCAGTTTCTGTGATTTTTAAAAAGGAAAAGTGAAATAAGTATCTTTGGTATATTTCAGTGAAAGAACTACAAGTTTGCTATCCTCTGTATTATGGTAATCACTTACCGATCTGTAGTTTATCATGTTGTAAGCTCAAACATGCATAGGGTGAAGGATACTTTCGGGTTTAAAAAAGGTCCTTCCTTTCTAAGCGGAATAAAGACATTAGTCTCATCTTTGATGGGCACAACAAAACAGTTTTTCTTACAAAAATTACAGACTCAAAACTTATACTTCACAGCACTGCTTTAGAAGAAATAGACAAAGTGTAGGTCTCTAAATATTGGGTTAAAGAAAGAAGCAGAGATTGGTGGGAATCTTTAGTTCACTTTAATTATAAGAAGTAAGATTGGCTAGAGAATTTCTGAGTGAGCTGTGACAGTTAAGTAAAAAATGAAGCTAGCTACAGTGAGGCATAAATATTACACAAATATAACCATTTTTAACAAAAACTTCACTTATCTTAACAAAATGTCAATTTTTCTTATTAATTGAGATTGATTTCGTGAACAAAATATGCAAGCAAATGTTTGTGAAAACGATCTCAATTAATAAGAAAAATTGACATCATTTTCTTAAGATAAGTGAAGTTTCTGTTACAAATAGTTATATTTGTGTAAGAGCTTGACAGTTTTTAATTAATATTCCAATGATTTGAATTATCTTTATATTTCATAGCAAAAAGTTTTTATGTGTTTCATTGACTGCAGAAAATGGGAAAGACAAGTGATCAGTGTACTACAAAAAGTACAATAAAAATTATTCAAATATTTTGTTTAAGTTTGTTTTAATTACCAGGATCATATCAGTGCCACTGGTGTTCTGGAATTTCGTCTCACAAAAGTAAATTGCCACTTTTAAGCACTGCAGATATGATAAAAGTGTGGGATAGGATTGATTGAAACATGTTTTGTAGCATCTTATTTGTCAAAAGTAGTGTAACATAGTGAGAGTGGTATAATCAGTAATATCATTTAACTGTCAATGAATACTTAATTTTTTTTTTTTTTTTTTTTTTTTTTTTTTTGTATTTCTGTGAGCAGCTTTTGTAGATGTTGCATAATCTATAATTTTTGTTGTAGAGCACCTATAACAATGTCTTAATATGGGTTTATTTTGATTAAATAAAACCAACAATTACTAACTTGAAAATCTTATTTATTTTTAAAATATCCTGAAAACACAAAAATAAAACAATATTGTACCACACAGTATTATATTTCCATTTGTTGTTAAGAGTGGGATTTTCATCAAATCAGATCAGCGTTACTCCTCTGTAATGTTCCCATTTCTACTGCTCACACTTCAGAAATTACAATTAGCGCAATAGTGCATGTTTAAAAGTTAAGTGAAAATGACACTTTTTAATTTTTGGAGATGTTATTGTTGCAGCAGAGGGCTTCATTTACAGTAGTAATACAGTAAATAGTATAGAGTTTAATGATGCAACGGCCGCACCAAACTTTTAAAGATTTGCCACATGATTGTTGAACGCTATTTAGTTGAAGTTATTGAGCAGCATATTTTTATATCAGAAAGTGCTCATTGTTGATAGCTACATTCTAATTTTTCGGCCATCTTTTATGAATTTTGAAACATGATACCTAAGACCTACACAAACGAGCAGTAAAAGAGAAATTTTACTGCGTCCTACTCTTCCTCTTAAAGTATCAGTGAAATTAAGTTAATTGGGAGTCGATTAATAACACAAAACAACACTCACTTTTAAATTTTCCCGGAACCGGTTTCTGAGGCCTTCCCTCTATC
This sequence comes from Mantis religiosa, assembly GCA_030765055.1. NCBI lineage: Eukaryota > Metazoa > Arthropoda > Insecta > Mantodea > Mantidae > Mantis > Mantis religiosa. The sequence goes on along the minus strand of CM060952.1, from coordinate 127,657,705 downwards.
TTCAGCCGGACATCGACTAGTTCTCATTGGTGTAGCTGGCAATATTTTGTCTTCGGTCTCCTCTGGTGGCGGTTCGAGGAACTTGCTGAACAAATCTTTCTGGGGGATGTCGAAATTGAATACTTTGTTCCTATTTTTTGAAATAAAGATTTGTTCCCATGTGGACAGTTCTTCTTTTCCTGTTGTATGTTTTAGTAATTTTGGTTCTGGATTTATGTTGTGGTTTTTTTCCCAAAAATGCGTGGCAACTGCTGATTTTTCTAATTGTATTTTATGTTCCTAAAGTGTTCCTTTGCTCTTGTTTCTAAATTTCTTTTGGTTTTTCCAATATAAATTTGACTACAGTCACAGCATTCAATTTGATATATACCAGATTTTTTGTTAGATGGAATGGCATCTTTGATGTTTGAGCAAATTTGGTTTTTTAAGGAGTAATGGTTCACTGGAGCTAGTTGAATGTTTTGTTTTTTGAAGACTTTTTTGAATTTATCAAAGGCCCATGGATGGTTAGTGAATTTTTTTAAGATCATTTTAGTTTCTGTAGCTGAGAGGGTTGTGGTTTCCTTTAGTAGTTTCTTCTCTTTTGCTAAGTTCACTTTTTTGTCTACTAGTGATTTGGGAAAGTCATTTTTCTGTGCTATTTCAATAATTTTGTTGTATTCTATTTTGTATTCTTCTGCTGTGAGAGGGATGTTGACCAGTCTGTGTGCTAAACTATTAAAGATTGCCTGTTTGTGGGATCTTGGATTGTAGCCATTAGCTTTTATGTAGTTGTCTGTCTGTGTTGGTTTTCTGTAAATGCCAAAGTTTATTCTATTTTTATTTCTGATTATTTTTAGATCTAAAAATGGTAAATACTCGTCTTTTTCAACTTCTACAGTGAACTTGATGCTTTTTTCTTGAATATTTAAAAGTTTTAGTGCATCACTGATGTGTTTTTTTGGCACTATGGCAAATATGTCATCTACATATCTTTGCCAGAGTTTGAACATCCATGGGAACCTTTAGTGATCCTTATTTCTAGTGCACTCATGTACAGATCGGCCAGGAAGGGTGATAAGGGGTTGCCCATTGCTAAACCAGAAGTTTGATGGAAATATTTTGTTTGAAACTGGAAGAAATTCTGTTCTATGCATAATTTGGTAAGTTCGATGTAATCTGAAATTTCAAGTGATGACATTCCAAGTGATTTGAGCCATTTTTCTATCAATGTTGGGAGTTGTTTAACTGGTATGCTGGGAAACAGTGATTTAACGTCAAATGAGACTAGTGTCTTCTTCATTTAGTTCAGTATCCTTAATGTGTTCTACAAGTTCATAGGTGTTTTTGATGCTTAGGCTATCGAATTTTGGAAATGAGTTGAATTTGTTTGTTAGCCATTTTGCAAGTTTGTATGTTGGTGAATTTATACTGCTAACTATAGGTCTCATTGTTATGGATGGTTTGTGTATTTTGGGTAAGCCATAAAGTCTAGGTAAGTGATAACCCGATAACCAACCTTACCTAGACTTTATGGCTTACCCAAAATACACAAACCATCCATAACAATGAGACCTATAGTTAGCAGTATAAATTCACTAACATACAAACTTGCAGAATGGCTAACAAACAAATTCAACTCATTTCCAAAATTCGATAGCCTAAGCATAAAAAACACCTATGAACTTGTAGAACACATTAAGGATACTGAACTAAATGAAGAAGACACACTAGTCTCATTTGACGTTAAATCACTGTTTCCCAGCATACCAGATAAACAACTCCCAACATTGATAGAAAAATGGCTCAAATCACTTGGAATGTCATCACTTGAAATTTCAGATTACATCGAACTTACCAAATTATGCATAGAACAGAATTTCTTCCAGTTTCAAACAAAATATTTCCATCAAACTTCTGGTTTAGCAATGGGCAACCCCTTATCACCCTTCCTGGCCGATCTGTACATGAGTGCACTAGAAATAAGGATCACTAAAGGTTTCCCATGGATGTTCAAACTCTGGCAAAGATATGTAGATGACATATTTGCCATAGTGCCAAAAAAACACATCAGTGATGCACTAAAACTTTTAAATATTCAAGAAAAAAGCATCAAGTTCACTGTAGAAGTTGAAAAAGACGAGTATTTACCATTTTTAGATCTAAAAATAATCAGAAATAAAAATAGAATAAACTTTGGCATTTACAGAAAACCAACACAGACAGACAACTACATAAAAGCTAATGGCTACAATCCAAGATCCCACAAACAGGCAATCTTTAATAGTTTAGCACACAGACTGGTCAACATCCCTCTCACAGCAGAAGAATACAAAATAGAATACAACAAAATTATTGAAATAGCACAGAAAAATGACTTTCCCAAATCACTAGTAGACAAAAAAGTGAACTTAGCAAAAGAGAAGAAACTACTAAAGGAAACCACAACCCTCTCAGCTACAGAAACTAAAATGATCTTAAAAAAATTCACTAACCATCCATGGGCCTTTGATAAATTCAAAAAAGTCTTCAAAAAACAAAACATTCAACTAGCTCCAGTGAACCATTACTCCTTAAAAAACCTAATTTGCTCAAACATCAAAGGTGCCATTCCATCTAACAAAAAATCTGGTATATATCAAATTGAATGCTGTGACTGTAGTCAAATTTATATTGGAAAAACCAAAAGAAATTTAGAAACAAAAGCAAAGGAACACTTTAGGACCATAAAATAAATACAATTAGAAAAATCAGCAGTTGCCACGCATTTTTGGGGAAAAAACCACAACATAAATCCAGAACCAAAATTACTAAAACATACAACAGGAAAAGAAGAACTGTCCACATGGGAACAAATCTTTATTTCAAAAAATAGGAACAAAGTATTCAATTTCGACATCCCCCAGAAAGATTTGTTCAGCAAGTTCCTCGAACCGCCACCAGAGGAGACCGAAGACAAAATATTGCCAGCTACACCAATGAGAACTAGTCGATGTCCGGCTGAAGATAGAGGGAAGGCCTCAGAAACCGGTTCCGGGAAAATTTAAAAGTGAGTGTTGTTTTGTGTTATTAATCGACTCCCAATTAACTTAATTTATACAACACTGTTTTCAACACTTCCATGAAAGGATTTATCAGTGAAATATTTGTATGAATCATTGCTGAAAAAGTAAAATATATGCACAAATGTGTACAAATTAGTTTAATATGCACTAACCCCTTAAATGTGCATTTATTTGCACTATAAAACTTCTTTGTTAAATTCAATACATTGTAGAATACATGTATTACTTAAATGCAGATGTTTAGTTATCAAGGGATAAAACATGCAAATATGCAAAAATCTGAGCTTTAGTCATTACATTATACATCAAAATGTGTTAAATTTAAAGTTTCACTAACAATCCACCGTGAATATTTGTCCATGTATATTTGGTGCTCCATTTGTAGACTTCATTACTCTTGCTAGTAAAGTTATCCAGTTCTGTGAAGGCTATGCTGTTCAGCCATTTCATTTTTGATAGTCTTAAAATTACAGAAAGATCTATTAATTATATCCAGCTCTAGTTTTACCAAGCTTCCATTTCATTATTTTTACCTCTTATTTCAGTACCATGTATTTGTCCTAACTACCTAACATAAGACATTCACTAGAGAATTCCTCATAAAATCTGTTTACATTAATTTTTTCCTTGATTAATATTCCTTTCTTTGATCATTCAATCTTAAAAATAAATTAAAAAGAAACCCTTATGTTTATTTGGCAGAGATTGCAGTAAGGTCAAGAGCACATGAAATTCAGGAGGACTGGAAACCTTCATTTCTCTCAAATGAGGAATTTACTCATTTAATTCTAGAGGTAAGTAATGTATATGAAGCAGCTCTGTGTTTACATTTCTTGTTACTGAAAAACTTACAATTCATATTACTTGCTGTACCACTTACCCATAATAGGTTATGTGATTTCTTTCATTACAGTGGTCATGTCACCCTTTGGAACATATTGTGATATCAACAATGGCATTATTAATGTCTGGTGTATGGACCCTGGGCTCATTTGAGCATCATTTCTCCTATTTTTTTCAAGTCTAATATGACTTAATATTGGAGGATGAAAATTTAAAAAGATTAATACAATTTTGAGTCGAACTAATACTCAATGCTCCATTTATTGCTAGTATTTACCTAGAACGCGTTTCGTTAGGATCTTCCTAACATCATCAGCTGCTGTCGACAACAGCTGATGATGTTAGGAAGATCCTAACGAAACGCGTTCTAGGTAAATACTAGCAATAAATGGAGCATTAAGTATTAGTTCGACTCAAAATTGTATTAATTTTGTGCTTCATTGTATCATAGTCCTTAAACAACAGAATATTTAAAAAGATATTAACTTGTGTACGTTATAATTGGATATCTCTGGATTTGATACATTAGATCACACACACATTCACACTTTAATTAATGCTTCCTGATTTTGGAGAACATGTAAAATAATCTTAGCTAGAAAAGAATTCCCATCCCTCAGCTAGGAAGTGTTGTATTCCACCCAAAATTCCAACATTAAAATATCATGTCACATTTTATGATCCTTTGAACTTCCCAAAAAGTATATGCAAATATACTTTAACTTTAACTTTGTAACTTAAAACTTCACTTATCTTATAAGAAATTATGACACTTTTCTTAAAAATTGTCCGGGATCACGATTTCATGGAAATTCTTCCACATCCTCAGCCGGAAATGAAATGAAATCGCGATCCCGGACTATTTATAAGAAAAGTGTCATAATTTGTTATAAGTTAAGTGAAGTTTTAAGTTACAAATTGTTATATTTGTATATATTTGTTTGCTTCACTGTTAATAGCTTCATATGTTGCGTATTCCCAAACAGTATTTTTAATGATAGAGTGCATATTAAACACAAGCTGTAAATCTGACATCTTTCAAGCTTGCAAAAAAAAAAAAAAAAAAAAAAAAAAAAAGGAATTGCAAAATTCCCACACTCTAAATTAGCCTTTACATGGAAACCTCTTCCTTTTCAGTTTCTCAATAACTACTTAAAAGCTGAAGTGCTGTGCATTTGCCATAATTCATGAAGACTAAAATGTGCATTTTGAAATTTCTATATATGGCCTGCTAAATTGAAAATTCCTCTTTATTTTGATTGAATTTTATATAATTGGATAAAAAGCTGACTGCAAGAGGGGTGCAGATGTCGTAAATTCTCAAAGCTTTTGTGGCATTAATCATTTCAGAGATATTGTTAGTTTGAAGTTTCCACTGTCTTGCCATACATTTTTGAAGGGTTGAGCCATTTTTTGGTTTCCTTTGAAATCATGCATTATAGTACATGCATCATCTAAGCCAACTTCTAGAGACTGCTCTATATGTTTGACTCTCTTCTTAAGACTGAATGCTTCTGTGTAATATAATGAAATATATTTTGAAACCTGTTCAGGCAGCATTTAATATGTGTATGTTTAACAGAAAGCAGACAAAATAAGCTTTCTTATAAATAATTTTTAGAACAAACTAGAATAAATCAAGTGAAGTAAGTTGATATGATTTATTAAGTACTAAAACCAATACATCTTGGGCTATTCCAGGACTTGTCCCACATCCCTAAATCAAGTGAATAGAGAAAGTTATGTGATTGTCATATTTTTATGTTCTGTTTCAGGCTCTGGATGGCTTTATAATGGTGTTTTCATCCTCTGGAAGAATATTTTATGCCTCAGAGAGTATTACATCACTGCTGGGACACTTACCGGTAATTTCTATAGCTTTTGTATTTTGATAAGTAAAAATGTTATTATTATTGCAATATATATTAAATTAAATTTAAAGGGAGTCGATTAATGCCACTAAAAAGTGTCATTAATCGACTCCCTTTAAATTTAATTTATCATAACAACACTGTTTTCCACACTTCCAAGAAAGGAATTGCAATATAATAAATTATTTATAATTTATAATATTTATATATTATTTATAATCCTATATTTATAATTATAGAATCCATCAAAATTTACTAGAAGCTTCTTAATATTTGAAGCAGGAAAGAAACAAAAGTAGATATCATTTTGTTTGCCATAAGAACTACTTCATCTATAGCACATGATGTTGTGTATATCCATTTTCAGCCAGGGATGGAATGTTCCCAATTTCTTGGAAACTGGAAACAGTATAGGGTCATTTACAATTAAAGGGTAAATGCAAAAGCTTGCAAGCAGCTAATTTAATGAGGGCCATTCATAATGAAAACACAAACGTGAACGGAAAGTTATATCACAGAGCAAATGTAAATTCTTGCAAACTCCAAGCTTCTATATTTGCATTCATGTAGAATGAATAATCCACTAATCAGAAAACAGTGAAAAGTGGCTGCCTTTGACGAAAAGCTTATTTGCATTGTATCAGAGCCATGTTTGTCTGTATGACAAAATGTATAAGTCTTATAAAGATGTAGATGTCACCAGTATCTAGGAACTTGTGAAGGAGAAATTAAAAAACAACAATTAACTGTACGTAGAAAAAATAGAATGTAGCAACATGAATGTTTATTTTGGCTCTATCACTCACCGTAACATTACACTGAGGCTAGGTAAAGGATTTTGATTGTTATTCGTTTTCAACAATGGGCCAACTAGGCTTAATAGGATATCAAATTGTGCAGGAGTCATTCTCATGTATCTTTGGAATTGCACTGGATCATCTCTAATTTCATGAAGTAATTTATGAAAGTCTTCTCGATAAATTCTTCTTTGATTCAGGGGATGAAACCACCATCTACGCCGAGATGACCATTTTCTTTTCAAATATAGTACACTGAGTAAATTGGCTAATGTTGTTTGAACATGCATGAATCCTACTTCATGATTACTAGCAATTTTAAATCATCTAATTTCTGATTGGCTATAATTACGTTTCCGTTTTTCTGTTATGAATGCTTTCCTACATTTATGGTTATAACTAGACTTTGGATGTTAAGTAAAAACCTTTTTTAGTCCTTAAACGGTAACTTCATAAAAACTTGCAAATACACGTTTCATACGAAATCATACCTAAACTTATACTTTTAATAGCATCTACAAATGCCTATTTTGACAATAGTCTAATTTTGCCATACATTCTTTTTTCAAAACTCTATGTTTTGAGTTCCAAAATGTATTTTGCAGTGTTTATTAATTTTAATTATACTATACATGTAACTTTCATGGTCAATCTGAGGATTGCCATTATAGGACCTTATGATCGGCGGCTCAGTGCACAATAACTGAGTGTCTTTCACCCTGTTCTCGGAAAAGGAGAAAGTGCATCTTCCCACCCTCCTACTTGGTGCACTTTCAGTCAGTCTTCCCTCTTGCTGCAAATTTTATGTCTGTCTTGAGCATTTAAAGTGTGCATTTGGTGAGAGTCCAATGCCGAAAATTAAAACTTTGCTGACAAGTCCGTGGCTTCAAGAATTTCCAGACTTCATCGCAGATGGGCAAACAATATTGTGACTTAGTGGGTTCGTAAAATTAAAATTCAAGTTTGCAGAAATTCAAACTTTTTTATTTCCATAGAAAGACACTTTTGTACACCCATCACAGGTTCTAAAAGTGATGTGTCATACACACAGTAGTCTCTGGCTGCTTCACCACACAGACAAATGAACAGAATCACTCGCGGTACTTTTGAAAGGTCCACAATTTACAGTTCTCCACTTTCAACTCACTACGCGAGTCCAATTACAACTGTCCCCCTGCGTTGACATACCTCTACTCATTGTTCTAGAACTTAGTGGAACGTTCTATAACAATTAAGAAAGTGAACCTTCCAATCATATATTTGTCTCTTTCTTACTCTGTTTCGGCAAGCTTTTATCTCTGCGATGCACTTTCTTGTCTCTTTGCGCTCGCCAGCCGCACCCGTTGCATCAATGGCTCGCGACACTGCTCTCTCCTCAAGGCTGGTCGTCCCGAACAGCACCATTGTAGCTGACCAGACGATCCAGGTGTTCCACCAACATTTTTCCATGAGGCACTTTCTGGATGCGGTAGACCACGTCGTTAATCCTCTTTACCAACTGGTACGGTCCTTGCCATGGTTGTTGAAGTTTCGGGTAGCGTCCTTTGGTCCGGGTAGAATGGTACAATCAGACCAGGTCACCGTGCTGGAATCTTGGATGTTGGCTTGCCTCTCTGTAGGGGAGGGGATCCGTCCCCTTCAGCTGCCATGGTGCCTCTGATGTTACCAGAAAAACCTCGGGCCGAACTGCCGAGCCCCTCCTGTATTGGAGTTGGTTGGGTTGGACTCGAGGGGGCAGTGGTTCCTGATACCCGTGGGACATACGGGTACGTCTCTGGACGGTGTTGAGGGAAGCCATATATTCCCGCATACTAGGCTGCATAGCTAGTAGAAGGTGTGCTAAGTCACCAGGCGGCCCAACTGAGGTTAATCGGTAGTCTTCCCTGCGGGGTTGACACGCGTAAGTGGCATATCCACTTCCATCCCGTCTTGTGTTTTTGGAACAGATGGGGGGGGGGGGCCTGTTAGTCTCTAGGTCTTGCCCTATGGAAAGCTCCAAGGAGGCACCGGGCGCCCTTCGGGGACAGCTCGGTAACTCTCTGGTTTGAGAGGACGGTCGGTCTTCACCTTGTGAAGGCTGCCCTGTAGATACCCTTGCCCTTATATATGTTGACTTGCCTGTCATACCGTTCTTCATGCAGTCACTCGCCATCTGAATGTTCTGACGAGCCATCTCATGCATGTCGTGGAGATGATACATGAGGTTCTCCACACACTCTGTTGCTGGCTGTTTTGCTTCTGAGGGGGCTCCTAAAAGCCAGGTCACAAAGGAGGCGTAACTCTCGGCTAAACATTAAGCTGGCTGGTGTCATCCTAGTGATATCGTGTGTTAACGAGCAGTAGACCAGCAGGAACAGTGGCACTTTGACGTCCCAGTCTCGCTGATGGCTGGCCACAACCTTCCTCAGAGAGGGTCTTGATGTACCTCTCGACCATACCGTCTTGATTGCGGGTGTAGAGGTGTTGTGCGGGTCTTGTTCACTCCAAGTCTTTTCAGTGCCTCCTTCATCAGGTTAGACTCAAAATTGGTGCCCTGGTCACTGTGGAGCTCTAGTGGCACCCAAAAACGGCAGAACAGTTGCTCTACGAGGCAGTTGGTGATAGTCTATGCCTCCTGGTTTGGGATGGCATACTTCTCTGACCACTTAATGAAGTAGTCCATGGCCAACATCAGGTACTTGTTGCCTTGGTCAGACACTCGGAATGGTCCAGCTATGATGACAGCGATGCATTCGAAAGGCGCTCCGGCATTGTGCTGCCGCATGCCACCCCTGCTCCTAGTCTGGGGGCCAGGTTTCGTCGCGCACATGTGACATTGACGGCACCATCTCTCAGCGTCTGCTCGGAGCCTCAGCCAGTAGTAGCACTGTCAGAGTTTGTTGATCGTCCAGTTTGCTCCCAGGTAACCTCCTGAAGTACCGGCGTGCACTTCCTCCAAGACTTCCGGGACCTTACTTTGGGGAAGTTCCAAATACTCTCTCTGCGTCTTCCCATCGGATGATTCCCATACCCGGAACAGCACACCCTCTTTGATCTTCAATGAGTCCCATTGGGCCCAGTACGACTTCATTGTAGCGCTCCTTGGTGCGATGTCCTTTCAGGTTGGTCTTGTCCCTACTTCTACTTCCTTCAAGAGTGGCCCCAAGTTGGCATCCACCAGCTGCTCCCTCCTCAGGCCTGCGCTATCCCAACTGTCCACAGGCACTGCCGTGACCACTCTGACAGCTACGGCGCGCTCCTTCTCTTCCACTCTTGTGCATTGACCGCACTCTTCTGGACAGGGTCTTCCGGACATGGCATCTGCGTTGGCGTGGCTCTTCCCTCTACAATGTTCAGCAGTGAAGTCGTACTCCTGCAGCCTCTGGACTCAATGGGCTCTCTGGCCTTCCAGGTTCCTAAAGCTGAGTAGCCATGTTAGGACGGAGTGGTCAGTCCTCAAGTGGAATGGCAGACCGTACAGGTACTTGTGGAAGTCAAAGTATAAACTTGAAAGAAGCGTAGGGACAGTGAAGCATAAATTAGCACAAACTGAATCGAGAAGATATTGACACATTGCTTCACTCACACTGTTTATTCACAGGACATGTTTCAAGAGCTCTTGCTCCTATCATCAGCTGATACTCGATTAGTGCGGAGAAAGAGGAAACCACTACAACTTGCACTAATCGAGTATCAGCTGATGATAGGAGCAAGAGCTCTTGAAACATGTCCTGTGAATAAACAGTGTGAGTGAAGCAATGTGTCAATATCTTCTCAATTCACTTTGTACTTGTGGAAGTGCTCCAAGGTCTTTACTACCGCCAGTAGTTCTGGCCAGGTGATGCAGTAGTTTTTCTCTGCTTTGGACAGCGTCTTGCTGTAGTAGGCTATCACCCCCTTGTGGCCATCCTGAACTTGGGATAGGACGCTTCCAATGCAATGGTTGCTGGTGTCGGTGTTCATAATGAAGGTGCTGCCTGGTTGTGGGAATCCCAAAATAGGAGCACTGCAAAGTGTCCTCTTCAGCTGCTGGAAAGGACCTTCGGCATGCTCCGTCCACACATTAGGTCTGAGTTCTTCTGTCAGGCGGGTGAGGGGCTTGGCGATGTTGGAGAAGCCCTTTATGAAGCGGCGGTAATAACTGTACAGTCCAAGAAACTGCGCAACTCTTGCTTATCCTTTGGGCGAGGCCAATCTCTCACGGCTTGTGTCTACTCCGGGTCTGTGGCCACTCCTGGTGGTGAGACTATGTGGCCCAAGTAGTTGACTTCCTTGCGGAAGAGCTGGTACTTCTTCACATTCAGCTTCGGGTTGGTCGCCTGCAGTTTATGTAACACCTTGCTCAGGTTGTCGAGATGGTCTTCGCAGGTCTTGTCGATGATGATGAAGTCGTCCAGGTATAGAAGGCAGGCGACATGTCAGTCCTCTCATCACCGACTCCATGAGGTGTTGGAAGGTAGCTGGTGCGTTGCAGAGGCCAAAGGGCATAACTGTGAACTGCCAAAGCCCTTTGTCTGTCGAGAATACGGTCTTCTGCTTGTCTCTCAGGTCTAGAGCTACCTGCCAGTAACCCAACTTCAGGTCCAGGGTTGAGAACCACTGCGCAAGAGTGTGTCCAGGGTGTCTTCAATCCGGAATAAGGGAAAGTAGTCCTTCCTGGTGACAGCGTTCAGCTTCCTGTAATCCACGCTTGCCATTCTTCTTCGTCACCAGTACTACAGGGGAACACCAAGGGCTGTCAGATTCTTCAATCACTCCCCTGGATCTCATGTCTTCTAGCATGTCCCTTACCGCGGCTTGTTTTGCCAGCGGAAGGCGTCTGGGTGGTTGCCAAATAGGCCGGACATCTCCGGTGTCGATGCGGTGGGGCACTCAGTCCGCATAGCCTAGTCACTTTTCACTTGGCCGAAGTTGCGCTGGTATCATCTCAGCAGTTGTCGAACCTTTTCCAGCTGTTCTGCGGTCAGGTGGTAAGCCATTTCTCCAGTAAGGCTTCCAGCCGGAGCCCCAGGTGTTGCATCGGCACCGGCTTCTGTATCTTGTCGATTTGTGCTACGCTAACCACGGGCTCGCATGTGCCCAAGTCCGTCCCGACCTGGACGTCGTGATCGGTGTCTATTAGCTTGAGCAGCCTCACCGGCAGCTCCTTTCGGCACGGCAACAATGTGCTGGCTACACAGAGCCCTTGACAGATGTCTTCTTGTCCAGCGTCAAGATCTTTGTCCGCTGGCCTTCCAGACGCGCCGTCACATATTCCAAGGCATTCTTCGGGTTGCCGGAGTATCACCTCTTCTTCATTGAGCCGCAGGACCTTTCTGCCGATGTCATCCTTCGTCTTGTGGGTCCTGAGGACATCCTTGCCACGACGGCCCTTACTCGTTTTCCGGCTGCTCTTCCTGGTGTGGGCAGTCTCTCTCCAGGTGTCCTGGCTGGCCACACTGCCAACACATGCCACTAGGTCTTCGCCGGCATCCCTCGGGTGACCTTCATTCTCTAGTGTAGCGAATACTTCTTGTTCTCGACGTCGGAGTAGCCTTCAACTAGGCCGCCTCCATCCTGAATGCGGCCGTTAGCACCTCGTGGATGGTCTTGTAGTCGCCGAGCATTAGGCGACGTATCTCGACATCTTGTACCCCGTCAATGAAGGTGTAGGTGGCTTTCCGGGATACAGTGGCGGCTGGTGGGTTAAATTATTGGTGGTGCACAAATGAAAAATAAAATATAAGAGTAGTAATGACTCGCCTATTTATACAGAAACTCTGCTCTACTCTCCTTAGACCTGGTAAATCTATCAATAACTTTTGCGTTGAAGTCGCTGATCTTCATAACAAACTCTCTCTCAATTGAAAGCATTGCTGATGCTGACAATCGGTCCTGTGACATTGTGTTCCTAAGGAAAGTTTTTACTCTTTTTAAAGTTGAGGAACAGCTTTCTGCTTCAGCGGTACACATTGGCATAGTTAACAGTACTCGGAGGAGTTTGACATATTCGCTGAATGTAGCACATAAATTGTTTTCCTTAATGAAGTCCATCAAGCACAAAGCGCCAGATATTCCACAAAATTCCTCTCGACTGTAAATTACAGTCAGTTCTCTACGAATTTTTGTTCCAATGATAAAAGGATAGAACCTTATTGTTTCTCTAAGGGAATCCTCTGGAAATGTCTTAGAAATTTTCTTGATGAAACAAACTCGAGGCTACCAGATGTCCTGTGAATCTAAATCTGCCCTTTGCTTCTCTAAGAATAATGTCATATACTTCAGGAGCTTCTCTTCTTTTCACATCATGATCTATTCTTCTCCTCTTAATTGCAGTTTCTTCGTGTTCCTCGATATCCACGCTATTTCTTACCTTTTGCACTTCCCTTTCAAATGCATTTAGCTGGACGAGGACAAATGTTGCATTGCAGTCTCGTTTCTGCAGCTGATTCTACAAAATGTCCACATGGGGCATGATCTTGTGGAAGATGATGATGATGATATATATAAGGGCACTCAACTACGGTGGTCATTAGCGCCCTTTAAAAAACTAGTCATGGCAAAAGCTAGATATAAAACTTTCTAAAAACTATACAAGTGTAACAAAACCTATTAAAAATACACGTGCATAAAAGACATCAATCAAAACCTACTAAAAATTTCGTTCACTAAATCCTAAACTCTAAACTAGAAAAGAATCTAACATCCTTCTCCACGGGTCTCCACGCATGGCTTACACGTGGGTGGGCCTGTTGACCGTCTCCCTCAACCACGAAGAGGAGCCCACACGAGGGAGACTGTTGGCTCGGGACCCCGGGTGCGCCAAACCCGTACCTACCGAAGTAGGACCCTGGGGGGGATCTTGTGGAAGAAAGACAGCCAGAATACAAAATTATCATCTTTCAAAGTGGCCATAAACCCAGAAGCCTAAACAGGTGTGGCGTTGTTGTTTAACAGAGCTATCTTCTGAATGACCTCCATGCATTTAATTAAATTCTCCCTGTGTTCGAAAATGGTATTGACGGTCCGTGAATGAAAATTCCATCGTGTCGGAACAGAACGTGACAATCGCTTCTGCACAACTTCATCAAGCACAGTTATTTGAGGAAAATTTGAAAAAAAATATGCAATTCCTTGTAAATTGGCAAAAAATATCCTCACACTGGTGTTTACGGAGGCTGCATTTATATTATTAAATTAAGTTGATGTGCATGGCAGTGTATATAAGAGGCACAAGGATACTTCTCTTTCGCAATTGCCTGAACACCGTGTTTCCTACCTACCATGACGGATGCACCATCATAGGTCTGTGCTATAAGTTTATTCGGGCACCCTGACAGTTGCAGATCAAGTTCAGATTTAATGACTGTGGCAAGAGAGTCTGCATCATGACCAGTAGGTTGAACAAAACTCCAAAATCGTTCTACAAGCTTGTCATTCACAAGATATTTGTAGATTATTAAATTTTAGATGAGTCGTATTTCTTACACATCTGCTTCACTTTCGTACCTATTTTGAGGACATGTTTCGCAAATCTTCGTTTGCATCTACGGCTCTTGTGCGACTGACGCTAGATCCAGCGGTGTGGGTAATTCTGGGGTTGTTGCTGCCATCTGTTGATTTAGCGATGAACTGAAATGTGGGATTCTCTTCTAGCGGGATTTCAAAGTTCATTAGTTGGTTTTTATGTTTTTCTATGTATATCCTCTCCCATATGACGAGTTCACTATGTTTTTGTACGTATTTTAGTAATTCTGTGCTATCTTCAATTTCATGATTTTCAGACCAGAAATGAGCTGCTATTGCGGACTTATCAATATTTTTGTATCTTAAGTGCCTGAAGTGTTCTTTCTTTCTAGTGCCTATGTTTCTTTTTGTCCTCCCTATGTAAATTTTTTCAGTCTTTACACTTAATTTTGTAAATGCCTGACTTTTCCTCTGGTTTTATCTTATCAGTATTATTACTGTGAAGTAGGTTTTTAATGTTGTAATTGTTTTTTGGTGCCAATGTTATATTGTATTTCTTGAATATTTTTTGGAACTTTTTTGTGGCCCAGGGGTGGTAAGTAAATTTAACAAATCTAGTTTCTTGTTTTATTGGTGTGAGAGCTGTGATCTGTTTTAATCTCTTTTGAAGTTTGAATAATTTTAGTTTTTTATCTACAATGTTTTTTCCATATCCATTTTTAATTGCAGTTTTTAAGATTTGATGGTGTTCGCTTTGATATTCTTGCTGGCTGAGAGGTAGATTTACTAATCTGTGTCAAGTGTCACTCCTAAAACCTCATGACACTTTAGTATCCTTTGATGTCTGCTCCCTCTTCCCTAGCATTCCATTAGACAAACTTTTGATTCAACTGAAAAAATGGCTAAATTCTATAAACCTGGATGCCAATGCAATAGAAGAATATTTGGCAATGACTGAATTATGTATACATCAAAATTATTTTGTCTTCGATGGAAAATATTATAAACAAATTTCAGGACTAGCTATGGGAAGCCCGCTATCACCATTTTTGGCCAATCTATACATGAGCTTTTTCGAAACACATATTACTAAAGCCTTCCCTCATATGTTTAAAACATGGTACAGATACGTAGACGACATCTTTGCAATAGTGCCCTACAAACTAATAGATGATGCTTTGAAACTACTCAACCTGCAAGAACCCAGCATACAATTCACAGTAGAAACTGAAGAGGACTGTACTCTACCTTTTTTAGACCTTAAAATCAAAAAAGGCAATGAAAAACTAGAATTTGGCATTCATAGAAAAGCAACACACACAGATAATTACATCAAAGCAAATAGTTTCAACCCAATTCCACACAAACATGCAACCATCAACAGTCTCACACACAGATTAGTAAATCTACCTCTCAACCAGCAAGAATATAAAAACGAATACCATAAAATCTTAAAAACTGCAATTAAAAATGGATATGGAAAAAACATTGTAGATAAAAAACTAAAATTATTCAAACTTCAAAAGAGATTAAAACAGATCACAGCTCTCACACCAATAAAACAAGAAACTAGATTTGCTAAATTTACTTACCACCCCTGGGCCACAAAAAAGTTCCAAAAAATATTCAAGAAATACAATATAACATTGGCACCAAAAAACAATTACAACATTAAAAACCTACTTCACAGTAATAATACTGATAAGATAAAACCAGAGGAAAAGTCAGGCATTTACAAAATTAAGTGTAAAGACTGTGAAAAAATTTACATAGGGAGGACAAAAAGAAACATAGGCACTAGAAAGAAAGAACACTTCAGGCACTTAAGATACAAAAATATTGATAAGTCCGCAATAGCAGCTCATTTCTGGTCTGAAAATCATGAAATTGAAGATAGCACAGAATTACTAAAATACGTACAAAAACATAGTGAACTCGTCATATGGGAGAGGATATACATAGAAAAACATAAAAACCAACTAATGAACTTTGAAATCCCGCTAGAAGAGAATCCCACATTTCAGTTCATCGCTAAATCAACAGAAGGCAGCAACAACCCCAGAATTACCCACACCGCTGGATCTAGCGTCAGTCGCACAAGAGCCGTAGATGCAAACGAAGATTTGCGAAACATGTCCTCAAAATAGGTACGAAAGTGAAGCAGATGTGTAAGAAATACGACTCATCTAAAATTTAATAATTTTTCGCTTCACTGTGGTGTTCCACTACAGTTAAATCTCAATATTTGTAGATAATAACCATCTGATACACTAAGGAAACATCAGTGGTTTCATCTGCTATGACAGCAAGGAATTCTGCATCCTTAATCTCATTCATTATTTCCTCTAACATACACTGAAGAATTTCGTTTTGTATAGTTTTTGAAGTGCCCTTAAGAACAGCTGCTTTTTCCAGATGGCCCTTCAGTACACTATCGAGATCAGCGCTGAAATCTATTAGGCCTCGAAAGATACCTGGGTTTTGTGATGTATCAGATTCATCATGGCCTCTCAAAGCCAGCTCAAATGGGCCGCAACACCGTAGGAAACAGTTTATTATGATATTTAGGACATATCTATTCTGCGTAACTTTATCGTTATGCAGCTGTATGTTCCTTCTGTATGCACTGTCCATTTGTGCAGCAATATTAATATTGCCATACATTGCTAAACTTAATGCATTTTTTATATGAGACGAAAAAGACTCATGCTTTTTAACACGGTCGTGCATGTGTTGTATGTCTTTCATTCCTTGCTTCATCCAGGAATCATCTCCAAAGAGCAGGCATGGAAAACAGTATAAAGAGTTATTAACTTCACATCCACATAACCAGTCGTGCTTCTTATACATGTCAGGGTTGAACTTTCTATTGAATGTTCTAGCTTTTGTCTTAATCGTTTGAGTTATAGAAATGTTTGGCGTGAGCCTACCCATTCGTTTCACTTCAGATTTTTCTTCAGCACTCCGTTGCGAAAAGGGCTTTTCCAGTAAAGATTGCATGGTATTCATTCTATCAGAATTTTAAAAACGTACAAAAACAACACCTCACAATAAGCACTATAAATAAAATGTTAGAATACTCAGTTAACCTTAAACAAAGCTCTCTGAATGTTCTCCGAGCACGAAACCACACCACAGATTGCAGACACACAGATACAAACTATGCGAAGCCTAAGGGTCACTATAGCTGTTGCTAAGAGTAGGAGGAGCTAGGTTGATAAACCTCCATTTAAGCAATGTATAAGAAGCCACTCCCATCTCTTCACCTTCCCGCAACTCCCTCAGAGAACCCACATTTGGGCGAGATCTTAGGTTAACACTTCGCTGCAAACCTGGCGGCTCCTACAGCTAAACTCTGTTTATTTCGACTTCTGCGGTCATGGGCAGCTACAGACAATAAGCGTAATTGAAACATGTTTGTATATAAAACAATGTAAACAAGTACAGCTTTAATGTTCAAAATGCACCTGTTGTATATTCAGAATCAGTGGGTGTAGCGCAAACCTGCAACCTTATGGAGGAACCGCCCCTGCCGGGATATGAATTTGGGTGGGAAGTCGGCCAAAGCTTTGGTGGCCAGCTGTTCAATTGCCAGGGCGAACTCCTGCGTTGTCTCCCCTGGCTGCTGCGATCTGGACTTCAATTGGTTGCGGTAGATTGCGGCTAAGCGGTGGTTTCCGAAGCGGTTTCTCAGGGCCTCCCAGGTGTCCTTGGGTGTCACCATTGTCCGGACCGCTTTTAGGACCTCTGCGGTCCGTCCCTGGAGGCTGGCTATTAGCTGTGTGGCCTCTTCCTCTGGTGACCACTTGTGCTTGGCCACTGTGTCAAATTGGTGGCGGAATACTTCGAACGTTGACGTGCTGTCGTACTTTGAGGTGTGTCGCATCCCGGCGCATCGGCCTTCAGATCCTTTAATCTTCTGCAGACTTTGTCCTCCACCATGGTGCTCAGGGACTTGGTGTTGCTGTCGGCCTTTCCCTCTAAGTTGTTTACGCGGTTCGCCAGGACTTCGACGTCTTCCACCATAGCGTTCAGGGACTGATGTTATTGTCGGCCCTTTCCTCTAAATTGTTAAGGCACTCGTCCATTTGAACCATCCGCTTGCCCAGCTCCGCGGCGTCATTCCTCACGCCGGTCAATTGCTCTTCAAATTTTGCGGTGAGGGCCTCGCTTGCAGCCTTCATTAATTAATTAATCAATCCATTAATTTGGCTATCACTTTGGTCATCATCGCGGCAAGTTGTTATTCGCCGCTTCTGTCTTCGCAGCGAGGGTGTCATTCGCTGTCTTCATTTGTATTATCTCCGCGGCCTGATTGTTATTTGTGGTCTCCAACTTCGCGGCCAGGTTGTTATTTGCCGCTTCCGTCTTCGCAGCGAGGGTGTCACTCGCTGTTCTCATTTCTTTCAGCTCTTCTAGAATTTTTGCCAATGCAGCCTCCATTGTCGTATGTTCCACTACTGACACCGATTGTGACTTTGTGGGTTCATAAAATTAAAAGTCAAGTTTACCGAAACTCAATCTGTTCTTTATTTCCGTAGAAGATACTTTTGTACACCCCTCACAGGTTCTAAAAGTGACGTGTAGTGACAGTAGTCTCTGGCTGCTTCACCACACATAAACAATAAAATTACTTGCGGTACACTTCAAAGGTCCACAATTTACAGTTCTCAACTTTCAACTCACTACACAAGTCCAATTACAACTGTCCCCCTGCGTTGACAGCAGTGCACTTTTATATCTCCACTCATAGTTCGGGAAATTAGTGGAACTTTCTGTAACAGTCAGGAAAGCGAACCTTCCAGTCATCTATTTGTCTCTTTCCTTCTTTCTCTGTTTTCGCAAGCTTTTATCTCTGCGCTGCACTATCTGTCTCTTTGCGCGCACAGGCCGTGCAGGTCACAACAATGGCTTGCAACAATATTCTGTCAAGCATATAGTAAACAGGTGAGCAAATTAAATGTGCATATTATTATTTTTTCTTCTATATTTATGCTAAGTGACTATTTGCTACATAAATTTCCATAGTGTTATCTTCTTATGTAATTTATTGGAACAAAATTTCTCCTTCTATTCTCAGTTTGATATGCTTTGGCGCCGGCGTGCTGAAGACACTGTTTTTGAAAATTAAATTCTGAGTTTGCATAACTAATTTCTTGTGTGTAGGTATCCAGCGATAAGTCACACAACATGTACAAGGAGCTGCACATCAGATTAACACTGAATGGAAAATAAAACTGAATCAGTCTCTGCTATTCCAGAAAGTAAACCATTCTTCAAACATAAATGAATTTCATGCTGATCTATGCCGAGTAATCGTCACAGCAAATATCCCATTTAATGGACTGGAAAATCCACACTTCAAAGGCTTCTTAGAAAAATCCTGCCACAGAAATATTCCCTCAGAATTCACCATAAGAAAAAATTATGTATACGGTACATATGTAGAGTCTTTGAGCAGAATTCACTCGGACATAGGCAGATCACATATCTGGCTATCAGTAGATGAAACTACGGACAGTATGGGATGCTACATAGAACATTTAATTGTTGGGAAGTTGAATTCCGATACTCCAACAGTAGCACATTTGATCTGTTGCAGATAACTGGCCTGAACCAACTCTCAGACAATAGTGAAATTCGTTAATGATGGTCTCGAGGTGTTGTACTCAGTCTTTATGAGAATAAAGTACTACTAATATACACAGACACATCAGCATACATGATTGCTGCAATGCAGTTGCTTAAAGTGTTTTACCCTTCTGCCACGCACATTACTGACCTTGGACCATGATGTTAACAGTGTCGCAGAGCATATCAGACAACAGCACCCAAATTTCAACAAATTGATTTATACAGTAAAAAAAAAAGTTTTCATCAAGGCACCAACAAGGGTACAGATTTTCCGTGAGAAACTGCCCAATATTTCTCTGCTGCCCGAACCTGTACTTACCTGCTGGAGGATGTGGTTCAGAGCTGCAGAATGTAACTGAATACGATCACAGTAGTGAAAGATGTTGTTTCAAGTTTAGAAGACTAGTCTACATGCATTAAGTCTGCATAGCAAGTGATGGAAGATTCTGGTATTCAGAGGGATCTAGCATTTTAAAGTTGCACTTCACCTTCCTTGTGCACATTATTGCATCACCTGGAGCAGCAAGAAAACCTTTCTATGAACAAATACAAATATTTAATGCTATACAAGAAAGGATTAAACTTTTCCTAGTTCTGTTGGAGATAAAGAATGGGATAAACTGGAGAAAGTTCTGCAGAGGAATGTAGGATTGAAGGACCTATGTGTGCTTCAGTTATCCTAGCAGGAAAAAGCACAAATGTACAATGTAACATTCCTGTCCATGTAGTGTTGAAGTTCAAATACACACCTGTTACTTCTGTGGATGTGACGTGTTCATTTTCAGCTTACAAATTAGTGTTGAGAGATAGTATTGCTTGTTGGTTGAACATCTGGAAAAATTACTAGTAATTTATTGTGAATGTAATAAGTATGGACATTAATGGATAATGATTTGTAAAACTTGTTAATTTTGACTTGCTTGTTTACTTAATTTTTATGCTTCCCCCTCCCCCCATATTTTGTTGCTTAATTCATGTATAACTTACCTATAGTTAGATATTTGTACTTCTTGTAATTCAAGTAGTAGTGGTTGTATCAGAAGGTGAAGATCTTAAATTATTAAATTCTAAAAGATGAATCCCTGATTTCAAACATGTTTTTAAGGAATATTATTTTTTGGATTTTAGAGACTATTTGTTACAATATAAAACCTATTTTAGGCACCTAAAGTTACATTTTAATGACCTAAAATTCTAAAGTCTCGTTATAACATATGTTTGCATCCTTCCGTTAACATTGGCGTATTCATTGTGAATGAACTTGATGACTGGAGCTAAATTCAGTTACTGTAAGTCTGGATAAAATCCTCTAGTATAAAATGAAATCTGGAAACTGAAAAATAAATTAAGTCTCTAGATTGTAAGATTTAGATTAATAGTTTCTTATTATTGTTTTGCAAACTTGAATTTTAGAAAGAAGCATTCATTGAAATGCTAGCTGGAAATGTTCTCAAACTTTGAAAATGATTTCCTGTTTCCATAATAGCTTTAGACCATGTATTGTGATGTTTATTGTTACCATTTGAGTACCATATAAAAATAGTAATGGAACGGAATGTTGTCACTTCAGTTTCTCCTGTTTTCTGTGAAAAAGTGAAACTAAAGTGTCATGATTCCACTCAAAAAATAATATGTTGAAAATTTCACTATTTATAATCACTTCTAAATGCTTGGTGTATGATAAATTTATTTATTTAATTTCAGAGTGACCTCCTGAACATGACAATGTATGACCTTGTTTATGAAGATGATCAATCAGAATTGTACAACATTCTTCTTAATCCCTCCAACCAGGCAGATGCCATGCATTTCGGAGACACAAAAGGTTAGTACGTATTAAATTAAAAGGGGTTGCTTTTGGTAGAGTTGGGAATTGAGACATCTTGATTGTCTTATTTGACATGCAAAGTAATTGGACTGACATATATAAACAGTTATATGTATACACACACAGGTTTCCTGCTATTTTTAGTTAATTGATGGAAAATAATCATTTCTCCACACTAGCTGTATATATAGGCTAAGGTTTTTGATAGAGCCAACATGAAAAATTCAATGCCATTGCCGGGATTTGAATCACGGATCTCCTAGTTTCCGTCCAGTCGCTCTTAACCTTTGAGCTACCATGGCCAACGTGCCGTCCTGACATTAAATTCTCCAGTTGACTCGTATATTTTCCCGGTAGACCACTAGGGGCTCTCCTATCCGAGATACACCGTTTGTGGCGACTTACTATTGTAAGTACTTAAGTCCCAGGCTTCATCATTTAACTCTTATTATTTTTAGTTAATTGATGGAAATTAATCATTTCTCCACACTAGCCGTATGTAGGCTAAGGTTTTTGATAGAGTCAACAGGAAAAATTCAATGCCATGGCCGGGATTTGAACCACGGATCTCCTGGTTTCCGTCCAGTCGCTCTTAACCTTTGAGCTACCATGGCCAATGTGCCGTCCTGACATTAAATTCTCCAGTTGACTCGTATATTTTCCCAGTAGACCACTAGGGGCTCTCGCATCCGATATACACCATTTGTGGCGACTTACTATCGTAAGTACTTAAGTCCCAGGCTTCATCATTTAACTCTTATTTGTAGTTAATTGATGGAAATTAATCATTTATCCACACTAGCCGTATATAGGCTAAGGTTTTTGATAGATCAGTTAACTAAATAAATAATCACATCCACATGCCCTTTTGCACCGGTGTAGGACAAATGCCTGGGGCAGTTTTGCAGAGGTTGGCTACAAGTGTTACATATCTTTCTCGTGTTGGCTGCAACACGACTGCAGGTTGTCTGCTTGTGCATGCGTATACGTGCACCATTAGACTTAGAAAATATTCTCGCGTCGCACAAAAGAAAGTTTCTCCAAACTAATTTCATAAATATTAGATCACAACTTCATATGGTAGGGTATATGTTGTGTTGTTAGGTAGTGTCATGGTTGGTTATGTGGTATATGCTGCAGAATTTTTCTACTAAATAAATTATATTATCCTTACATGAGTGTAATTGCTATTGAAGTGCAATTTTTCTTTTTGTATTTTCTGTCTACAGAGTGCAATTATGTCGTGCCTGTGGTTGCCTACTGACAACCTTATTTTTAAAACAAAACATGAAAAAAGAAACAGAATAAAGATAGATTATCAACTTTAATTTAATAGGTAACTGTGGTAAAATTAAAATTACTTGGCGATCCTCACAGCTGCCAAGAAGCACATGGTGGAGGGTGGTGGGTAAAGTGACTTTGCTGCCTATGAATGCCATGGCGCTCATGATGGATAGACAAGAAAGTGCTAAAACTACCTAAATTAAATTGTTGGTACTTATATTTCTAATACAATACTCTGTTAAGGCAATGTACAAATGATACTGAGACAATGCTAAAAATCTTCAGCACAGTTTAAATTTGTTTTTCGCATTCTTAGAAAGCTGGAATTAAGAATAAGCAAGAGAAACTTCATATACTGTTTGGCATTAAACATAATAGTTTACTGAATAAATTACCCAAATAATAGAACAGTTTTTAAAACATCTACTTTCTCTGTATGCCATATTTTATTTCTCTGTATGTTTTGCGAGTACAAAACTGAAAGCCTTTTCAAAAATAACAAATTAAAAATGTGCATTTTAACTTGAAGTATACTAATTGTAGGTTTAATACACAAGATACATTTCTAAAATTATAGAATGTTCAGCAGTGTGTTGTCGTAAGGAACATAGTAATAACTGATAAGCTATAACTGATATTTATGCTGACAGGGATGCAACACTTAGGGAAGAATCACTAAGTAGCCGCTGTTTTATTATAATATCAAACAATGTAACAGCTGACGTTAAGAAAGTAATGCCTGTATTACAAATTTCTTCAGGCATGTTGTCAACAATGGTTAATTGGCTCAGTGTGTAAAATATATATCTATCCAAAACCTTAGCCTATACACAGCTAGGTGAAGAAATGATTAATTACTATCAATTAACCTAAATAATAAAAGTTAGATGATGAAGCCTGGGACTCAAGTACTTACAATAATAAGTTGCCACAAACGGTGTATCTCAAATATGAGGGCCCTTAGTGGTTTACCAGGAAAATATAGAGTCAGTTGGAGAATTTAATGTCATGACGGCAAGTTGGCCATGGTAGCTCAATGGGTAAGAGCAACTGGATGGAAACCAGAAGATCCGTGTTTTAAATCCCGGCATATAAACTTTGGCATTTACAGAAAACCAACACAGACAGACAACTACATGAAAGCTAAAAGCTACAACCCAAGATCCCACAAACAGGCAATCTTCAATAGTTTAACACACAGACTGGTCAACATCTCTCTCACAGCAGAAGAATACAAAACAGAACACAACAAAATTATTGAAATAGCACCAAAAAATGACTTTCCCAAATCATTAGTAGACAAAAAAGTGAACTTAGCAAAAAAGAAGAAGCTAATAAAGGAAACCAGAACCCTCTCAGCTACAGAAACTAATATGATTTTCAAAAAATTCACTTACCATCCATGGGCCTTTCATAAATTCAAAAAAATCTTCAAAAAGCAAAACATTCAACTAGCACCAGTCAACCATTACTCCTTAAACCTAATTTGCTCAAACATCAAAGATGCCATTCCATCTAACAAAAAATCTGGTATATACCAAATTGAATGTTGTGACTGTAGTCAAATTTATATTGGAAAAACCAAAAGAAATTTAGAAACAAGAGCAAAGGAACACTTTAGGACCATAAAATAAAAACAATTAGAAAAATCAGCAGTTGCCACGCATTTTTGGAAAAAAAAACCACAGCATAAATCCAGAACCAAAACTACTAAAACATACATCAGGTGTTTTCCTGAACTGTCCACATGGGAACAAATCTTCATTTCAAAAAATAGGAACAAAGTATTCAATTTCGACATCCCCCAGAAAGATTTGTTCAGCAAGTTCCTCAAACTGCCACCAGAGGAGACCTATGACAAAATATCGCCAGCTACACCACTGAGAACCAGTCGATTTCCGGTTGATGATGGAGCCAAAGTCTCTGAAACATGTTCTGGGAAAATTTAAAAGTAAGTGTTGTTTAGTGTCATTAATCGACTCCCTTTAAATTTAATTAAAGCAGAAGTTATGAAACTGTCACATGTAGCCATTTGTGAAGTTCGTTCGATATTACTTAATGTTGCAGGAGGACTTAAATTCATAAAATAAATTAATTTGTGAAACTCATATTGAACTAAATTCAATCTTGCTAAATAGAATACCATACACATTTCTGTCTCCTTATGATAGGTCGTATCAAATGTGACCATATTCCCACTGTGGTATGGATATTATTATTAAAGTGCTTACAGGACTTAGCTCACTTACACATACTTTCAGAATATAACAAGTATCTGTGACCAAAATAAAAAATGGAGACAAAAGCAAGGGGTATGTGGAATGTCAAGATAATCATTCTGCAAGTGGAGCATGTGAATGTAATTTCATAGGCCCCTCATACTCAATGGCCATGGCTGCTTCTGATGTGTTGTGGAAATATTCAGTGCAAGTACATAATTTCAGTTATGTTTCAGTATTGACTGATGGGGATACAAAAACTATAATCTATAGAATTTAAAACATTTATGGTTCAGACAAGCTTATTGAAAAAGAATAATGCATGAATCATATTGCCAAGAGATCTAAGTCTGGTTCAAAGAATGTTGTGAATGAATGGAGAATAAGAGGTGAGACATTGGGTAGTAAAAACCAAAATATTTGAAAGAAGAAAGAATTGTGAAATTAGGAAATGACTACATAAGTATCATAAAAAATAATACACCCAATGTATAGAATTAACTTCTGTTAATTCAGCTGTTTTTGCTATGCTATAATGGTGAGTGTCAGTAGATAAAAGGTGACAACATTTCAAGTGGCCCTTTAGAGAAGATTCTGTGTGCTTCTACAATAAAGTCATTGGAGGAAAAGAGCCACTAGGACATGATGCAACAGCAATGAAAACAACATTAACACAAAAGGTATTAGGTAAACTAATACCTGCATGTTAGAGACTAGCTTGTGATGAAATACTGTAATGCTGCACTGTTGGAAAGACTTAGAATGCAAATGAGTCTTACAAGCTGTCATTTGAGCAGTGTCCAGAGGATTTTGTTTTTTAAAAAGGAAATTATTGCCAGTTCAGAAAAAAGCAGAATTTAAGTGGGGTGTGAATATAGTCAAAATCTAAAGTCTGTTGTTACTGATGCAATGATGAGTGCTACAGAGCTAAACACTAGTGCAAAGAGAGACAAATGTCTACTAATTAACAATGTTACTTCAGGATGATGAACACACAAATTGCCAAGAGAAGATTACAATTCTCAAAAGCTGTTACTGAGAACTAGAAGAAGGGTCCCACATATGGTACTGGACACTTTTAAGTTGATTGGATTTAGATAAAATACAAAGATACATTGTTAAACTTTAAAAGCATTTTTTTCCGTTTTTTTTTTTTCAGCGTTTTTCAGCATAGCAAACTTGTCAAAAAACTTTTTTAAACCATTTCTTGAACTGTAAAAACACTTAAGCTCCACTTATTTTTGAAATTAGGACATGTTTCAAAAGTAAGTGGAGTTTAAGTGTTTTTGCAGTTCGAGAAGTATATAAACAATAGAATCAACTTATTCTGGAAAGAAGAATGCAAAGAAAAAAGTACCAACAAGCAATGGAAAATTCTACATGGAAGTAAAAATCCCATCCCAGACTACCCAAGAAGCAGTACTGTTGCCATCTTCCGACTGATTACTGGCCATGACTGTTTGGCCGCTCATCTACACAGGATTAATATTTTTGAATCCCCGACCTGCACACTGTGTAGGACCCGAACTCATTGATGGACGGAGATCATCCGCTCCAGTGTAGTACCCTGACAAAAACAGATGGTGAACTGACGGCACAACTAGTCACACGTTATTGGGAGGCCAGAAGGAAAATGGAAATTCTCCAATTCAATGAGCATTAGCAACCAACCAACAGTTCGAGAAGTGGTTTAAAAAGGTTTTTTGATTGATGAAGCTCCACTGTTTATAAATACTTCTATTTATAGTTTTATTAGCAAACTTGTGTTAAACATTTAGAAGAGATACAATATACAGTGCAGTCCAAGGGTCGTTTTACATTTGTGTACCATGGCGAATCTGACTCTACCGATTAAAATCAATGAGAATTTAATGTCATGCTAGCAACTTCGTCATATTAGCTCAATGTTTAAGAGCAACTGGATAGAGTATGCGAAATCCATGGTTCAAATCCTGGCTATGGCATTGAATTTTTCAGTCTGACTATGTATTAAAAGTCATCACCCTGCTAGTGTGAAAGAACAATTAATTACCACTAATGAATTGTATTTGGAAAAGTCCTTTTCTTGTTGTTGCAATAAGTGACATCACCTTTCTCTATGCTAAATGTCATTGTGGATGATTGCATTTCTGGTTGTGGGAGGATGTGAAAGCTTTGTGTGGAAGGTTAAGCATTTTTCATTGGCTGTTTTACTTCAATTTTCTTCCTGATTGAACTGCTTGGCATGATGTAAATGGCAGAAAATATAACATTTCCAACACTTAATACCTTTTGATTTTAATACATGAGGACATTGGAAACCTGAACAAACTAACCAAAAGTGTCATAAATGACAAGAAAATGCAAAAGACGGAATTGTAAGTACGGGGTAATACTGTATTTAATATATTTTGCTGTGGTACAAGAAAGAATTTCATCATGTGTGACAGAAAGAAGCTGCACTATCAGGTTTTCAAGGATTCTTGTAAAATGAATTGTCATTTGTTTTGTAAGTCAGTAGTGTATATTTACTCTCTGAAGATTTTGTGCATTCTAGATTTCATATCCCAAAATCATCGTGGTTTGTTTGAGAGGAAGCTTTATGGGTTTAGTGTCAGAAGTATGTCAAGTTTAGCAATGTATGATTTTAGAACATGAATAGTATACACATTTTCTCGATGGTATCACTGTGGTATATTTGTTCAAAAGGATCGTAAGCATGAAATCCATTTAATATGAGGGCTGATCAACAAAGACTAAGTCCGATTTGTTTTCACAATGTTTATTACTGCAATTCATATTTACAAGATCTTTTTCAAAGTAGTCTCCTCCTACTTCAATGCACTTTTATAGCCTCTCTGCCAGTCCTTGAACACGTGCTGCAGACAATTCTTTGTCAGGTCCTTGAGAATCGCCTCAATTTTTTTGAGCACTGCTTCTGTTTACTCAAATCGAATACCCCTAAGCTTCGATTATCACCGGTGATGAGTCATGGCTGCATCATTATAATCCTGAAGGAAAACAAGCCAGCACAGTGTGGAAATTGCCAGGTTCTCCAGCACCAAAAAAGGCAAAAATTGTTCCATCTGCAGGGAAAGTATTGATCACATTTTTTTACTGTAATGGAATGATTTACCAGCATGCAGTTCCCCCTCACACTACTGTTACAGCAGCATACATGTCAATATTGGCTACACTGAAGAAGCACATTGCAAAGAAATGACTAGAGCTTTCTCGGACTGGGTGGTGACTTCATCATGACAATGCATGGCCTCACATCGCAAATCAAGTCATGCACTTTCTGGCTCGATTCAATATTATACCGCATCCACCTTATAGCCATGATCTTGCACCCTGTGACTTTTTTTTTATTCCCATCACTAAAGGCATAGCTTAGGGGTATTCAATTTGAGAACTCTGAAGCAGTGCTCAAGAAAAGTGAGGCGATTCTCAAGGACCTGACAAAGAATGTTCTACAGCACGTGTTGAAGGACTGACAGAGACACTATAAAAGTGCATTGAAGTAGGAGAGGACTACTTTGAAAAAGATCATGTAAACATTGCAGTAGTAAACATATGTGAAAAAAAATCAGTCTCAGTCTTTGTTGATCAGCCCTCGTACATATACAATAATGGATACAGCTTATGAAAAAGAAATTTAAGATAAACTATCTTATTTCCAGATTGTACTGTTTGTGTGGTTGGAAAATGTTTCTTGGATGGGCCATGTTACTCAACATATGCATAATTTTATCTTGTTTGCATGCGTGTGCATCATAAGCTGTTGCTTCTATTTCAGAAAACTGTGTTTCATTTTCTTGCCACCTTAAAAGGGGGGGTCTTGACCAGGAGGAAGATACTTATGAATTGGTCCAGTTTGTAGGCTATTTCCGTAAGTATGTGTACAAAGTACTTTGCTTTAGTTTGATCATTTGTGGACATTAAAACACATTTTAATTTCTTTTTCTAACCTTATAGATTAAGTTAATTACATTTATTATTTTAACAAATTGATACTTATGTACACTCTGTGATATAATGAAGTCAATATATTACAGGAAATGTTCATTTAGTTAGGGTTGTAACACTTCACTTTGCTTTTAATACATTAAAAGTCTCCAGGTATGTGCATTGATTATGTGTGTTTGGAGAAATTTAGCAACAGCGACATCCAAATCAATTGAAAATATATATATAGTCGGTTTTAAGTGACGGAGTGTTAAAAACACTACAAATAGTTTTTTCAACTTATATGCGTAAGGTTCCTCCTGGATCTTTCACTATTTGGACTAGTAAAGTTGGGAGCAAATACTCCAGAAACATATAACTTTAAGTGAAACTATTAAAAGCAGAAACATTATTAACAATGAAGTATTCTTCATTTTTGAGTATGATTTATGAGTCACTATGTTTACATAAACATAGCACTGAGTTACCAAACAGCTGAGGATGAGGTCGAATGATCTTGAAAACGTTTCAATTATACAACAACATAGTAAGTGAAGTTTGAGTGTAAACATAGTGACTCATAATTCAAACTCAAAAACTTAAATTGAACTGTAGTAATACGAGTACAACCCTGACTGCATGATCATTTCAGAATTGATACTTATTGACTGTGATGCATTTTATTTGTAGCAAATGCATTGTGAATTGAATAAGACATCATAGCAAAAAAGGGAACTAAAATTCAAAACAATGTATAAGCAGATTTTTACTGAAATCAGTTAAATGTGTCATCAATAATGTTTAAAACTCTAAATTAACTACAAACTGGTTTAAATTTCAAAGGTCAAAAATTAGTGAAAAACCTGTAATTAATACCTCAACTATTTCAAGAAACAACTTATCCTGACCATGTCCTGACACCATGGACAAAATATTTCAGCAAACTTATGCAAAATTGTATTGCTACTATTACCTGTTAGATAATGAGCAAGAAAAGAAGAATGTAGAACATGGTTGCACAAAATGAATTTGGTTTAGTACTTAATAAATCATATTATCATAGATTACCATTCCATTCCTCATTAAACAACAAATCCATTCCTTGCCGGCTGTGAAACCCCTGTGTGAAATGTTTGTGTAATGGGAGATTCTCAAGACTAGCCCAGTTTTGCGGTATTTTATGACTTCTGCATTGCTACTTTTTCTTAAGTCTTCTGTTTAATGCATAAGTTGATTTTCTAACTCTTCTTCTTCTTCTTCTTTCTCTAACTCCTTTGTGCTGTTAAGCGTGGAGTACAAGCCTCTTCTACCCATTTCCTCCACTTTTCTCGGTCCATTATCATTCTCTTCATTTCTGTCATGGTTTTCCCTCCATCCTTCCCCAACTTCTCAATGTATTCCTGATACAACATGCGTGGCCTTCCCCTAATTCTTTTACCTTCTGGTCTTGCTTCGAAATATTGTTTGGGTTTTCTTTCTTCTGACATGCGGAGTACATGTCCATACCATTTAAGTTGTCTTTTTTCCAATATTTCTTTAACGGAGTGTGTACCCAACTCTTCCCTTATTGTTACATTTCTAATCATATCTCTTCTTGTCTTCCCTACAGCTGGTCTTAAATATCTCATTTCCATAGCTGTTATTTTGCTTTCTTGTTTCTGTAGGAGAGTCCAGCTCTCTGCTCCATATAATAGAATTGGTAGTATTATTGTTTTAAATACTATCATTATTGTATCTTTTTGTTATTTCCTTTTTTCCCACAATAGTATTATTAATCTGATAGTAGACCAAATTGGCCTTTCTTATTCTGTTTAAAATTTCGTGCTCTATTTTTCCATCCTTATTTATAATTGTACCCAGGTATTCATAACTGTCTACCTGTTCTAAGATTTCATCATTACATTTAATTTTAACTTCTTCTTCTTTCCTTCCTATATACATGGTTTTACTTTTGGGTATGTTTAATTCTAAACCTTTTCTAGTTAATTCTTCTTTCCATTCATTTAGCGTTAATTGTAAATTATTATCACTATTTGCTAATGATGTCATCAGCATATATCAACGATTGTGCCCAAACTGGTCTTAAGTTTCTAAATCCTATCATAGTTCTTGCTGTTCTTCTTTTGCAAATTTTCCATATTTTCCATATTTCATCCATCACAATAATAAATAAGAGTGGGCTGAGACTATCCCCTTGTTTAACTCCTCTATTCATCAGAAATGGTTCTGATTCTTGTCCATCTAATCTTATTATCCCTTTTGGTTCTTGATAAACTGTATTGCTTCAATAAAATTCATAGGCACTTTTTTGTTCTTTAGAGCTCTCCAAATTTCTTCCCTAGGTATTGAATCAAATGCTGCTTTCAAGTCTAAGAATCCTAAATAAATACCCTTTCCTCTATCTATAGCTTTCTCTATTATCATTCTCAATGAGAAAATTTGGTCTTGGGTTTGTCTACCCATTTGGAAAGCAGCCTGTTCTTCTAAATCTTGTTCTACTATTTTCCTCAATTTCTGTTCCAGGATTCTAGTGTACGCTTTATATACAACCGGGGAGAGACATATAGGTGTATAGTTTGAGCAATCACTTTGGTTGCCTTTCTTATGTATTGGAACAATTACATTAAATTCCCAGTCTCTTGGTATTTTTTTTTCCGTCCATATCTTCTGAAATAAACTTTTCAGTATTTTTATTAATTCTTTACTTCCATATTTAATCAGTTCTGGTGCTATTCCATCCCTACCAGCTGTTTTACCTAGCTTGATTTCTTGTATTGCCATTTGAACTTCAATTCTATCAATTTCCTTTTCTTCTTCCTCTCTTTCTTCCCCATAATTATTAATTATTCTTCTCCTTCTTATACCTGTATTCTCTGCATCTTCGTTTATGTATGAATCTAGAGGGGTATTCATAAACTTTTCTTCTTAATATTCTCTCCATGTATTAAGAATTTCTTTGTGTTCAGTCACTAACTTTCCATGTTTATTTTTGACATTCCTTATCTGTTTTCCCCTTCTTCCACATAGGGCCTTAAGAATTTGCCAAAATCTTCTGTTATTTTTTTTATAATTCTCTTGCATTGATTTTCCAAATTCTTCCCATGATTTGTTCTTTGCTTCCTTTATACATCGTTTAGCTTGATTTCTGGAATTTACATATTCTTCCCAGTCTTTGGGGTCTTTAGTTCTAAGATATTTCTTCCACGAGTTTTTCTTTTCTTGTATTATATTTTTAACTTCTTCATTCCACCAATCCGTATGTTTTGTATTTGGACCAATTTTCTTAATTCCACATACTTCCTTTGCATTTTCCAAAATAGTACTTTTAATTGACTCCCATAATGGATCAATATCTAGTTGAGTATTTAAATTTTGTAATGCTACTTGATTTTTGTTTTCATATTCTTCTCTTGGGTTTCCTTCAATTTCTCTACTGCAATTCTCTCATACCTCTTTGCTTTCGGTTTTCTATATAAAATAACTTTTGTGTCTGCTACTAGTAATTGATGATCTGTTGAGAGTTCTGCACCCTTTATGACTTTTACATCTGTAAAATATCCTCTTATATATTTATCATATATAAAATAATCTATAATGTTTCTTGCTTGTTGTCCTTCTGCTGTAAAAGTTATCTTGTGTATTATCTTATGATTGAAATAAAAATTACCCAACAGCATATCATTTTCTATGCAGAATTCTATGAGTTTCTCTCCATTTGTATTTTCATTTTTCTCTCCTACATATCGCCCCATCACTCCGTGTGATCTTTTTTTAGTTATTTCCAGTTCTGGCATTGAAGTCTCCGCAGATTATCAGTGTTCTATTTTTGGTCCTGCAATTATTTACTATCCTTTGCAGATCCTTATAAAATTGTTCTTTGTCTAATATATCTGAATCTTCAGTTGGCGCATAAACCTGTATAATTGTTGTTTTACCTATGGTTAACTGTATATTTGCTACGCTAATTCTTGAATTTATTGGGTCCCAGTCCTCCAGTCTCCTAAATAACTCCTCCTTCATCACGATCCCCACTCCTTCTTTTGCTCTTGTTCCAATATTAACCCCTGAGTATATAAGTGTGTACCCTTTAGGTAGTTTCTTAACTCCACTTCCTTTTTTCTTTACTTCTCTCAATCCCAGAAGGTCCACTTTATATTTTATCATTTCTTCCACCAGTTCTGTCTCTTTTCCTGTCATTGATTTTATGTTCCATGTTTCCATTCGTATGTCCTTATCCTTGCCAGGTCGTTTCCTTTGGATCTGTCCGCTTCTTACTTCAGGTGGGGGATTAGCCCAACGCTGAAGGCCCATTACCTTGGACAACTGGGCTCCCAATACTTATATCCCCTCGGGAGCACGGGTGGCCCAGTTATACCCCCAGACACTGGGTTGGAATGGTAGGATTATAGGTAAGGATAGCGGACAGCTACTCCTATTAGTCACCTCTTACGACAGGGAGGAGTTCCCTTGGTGCTATTCTACTTAGTAGCCTGGACACCACACGGGGTGATTTTCTAACTCATGGAGCTTTATCAGTTTTTCAATATTACTGGCTTCTGCTTCCTCCATTGTCAAATTAATAAGAGCAGTAGCACTAGACCGTGATAAGGTGAAAATAGATGATGTTCACATTGGAATCCTTCACATATTGTAGGTTGTTAATACTGATTTTAACGAATTGGAAACTAGAATCCACTACTAGAAATACAGAAGAGTTAAACCAACCTATATTTGCTCTTAAACACACTATAATCTTAGATTATCATGCTGTTATTCTACTTGAATGCAGTAAATGTAATGTCTTAAACCAGAATGGGATTATTAAATATAGGTAGATAGTATCTACATCACTAAATACTAATTATGATCCAGACATAGTTTATAAAACATTTATCTTGCACTTTTACAAGTGTAAAGATAGAGGAGAATGCAAATTTTAAGATTATGCATTTTCAACAACGGTTTACCAAAATATTAATTTTATTTTCAATATGAAATGCTCATTAATAAACTTGAAATTTGTTTTATATCATTGTAGTTTTGTTTATTCATTCAACAGTGAAGGGGTAAAATGCAAACATTTCATACGCACAAATCTTCTCTTTTCTCCAACTGGGAGTTGGTGATTGCAAGTGGCACCTTCATCAACTTTTTACACTGTTGATTAAAGCTTCACGGGTGATCAGCTGTATGCTTTAATCAATAAAGCTCGCCGTGAAAGCTTTAAGTCTTGGTTACACTGTTGCCTACCATTTTGCTTCTTTACTGGTGCAGTGGTGTAAAATATTGCAGCTTTTTATCAAAATGCTTGGAAATGATTTAAAGATATTAAGCATATTTTATTTTGTTGAGTTCCCATACAATTTTCAAACTGTAGAGCTCTTTGAATGATACCTATATTGACTATTTCATTATTTAACTGTTCTTTGAGATGGTAAAGTTACTGTATACATCTCAGTTTTTAGAGCAATTTTGTATTGCTTGTAATATCTTATCTGAAAGGTTGGGTAATGTTGGGCTACATGTTATAAGAATTATCACATTTCTAAAGGAATGCGTTCATGTAACAGGTTCTGATGTTGAGCCATTGGATGGAGACAACTTTATCTCTAGCAGTAGTAACTTTAGCAGTTTTTCAAGAGAAGCTGACTCTCGGTAAGTTAGGTTAAAATTACTTGATGTAAGAATTATTTTAAAGGTAAATGATGCTAGATCATTACTTCTCTTTAAGCACCTCTCTTTATTGTTATTGTTAAAAGCTACATTGAACTGCCGCAATACTATGTAGTAACCTGTCTGGAAAACATATCAAGCTAATAGTAATGATTCTTAGTGATGTTTTGCAATTACATTAGCTAGCAGCCCAAAAGGTTCTGAAATTTTTTAGAATTAATTACTTGTGGTAAAGAATAATAGTGTGACTTCAGTTATATGTTTACATAGGGAAGTAGCTAAAATAATGTATAATGATAAATGAAAAAATGAATTTGTTATGGAATTGAAACTGTTTTATTGTGTTATAACTCAAACTTAGTATTGTCTACTAAAAGAAAGTAATAAATGAAACAGAAACAAACAATGAACTTAATACAAGGAGTACTTGCATGCATACCAGTACTGTTAGGTATTCATAATTGAAAAGAATATCAGAGTACTAGTGTTTTATACTGGTTTCAGAAAGAGAGAGAATGTAATTGTTTCTTTGTTCCACACAGTCCTACATTATTTGTTTAGTGTTCTAGTCAGAGAAATACTGTTCATTTAGGATTTACAATAATAGAAATTGTGTCATTTCTAGAACTTCATTTCCCTCATGTGCATTCAAAACACTCATTATTTGTGACATGTAAATATATAATGGCTGAAGTGTCCTTAAACTCATTTAGAGATAATCAACAAAATATTCACAACATTTATTCAAAAGCAGTATAAAAGTTGTGGAAAATTACACAAACCCAAAAACTAGACAAGTTTCCTGTCTGTGCCTGATTTCACTTTAAGGAAATAGGTTTAGAACAAAATGATACAAAAAGAGAAAATACTGTAACTTCTGTATAACATAATGATACAAGTGCTATCATGCCCATCATTTCACAATGTTCTTATAAAAACACTTATTCTCTTGGAAAAACTATTTGTAGTCGGTTTATTGACACTTCGTCACTTACATTTTTAAATTATCGAGGGACTAGTTTCGAAAGACTTTGCCTCCATTTTCAACCTCTTTCAACATTGGTCAGTTGTAGAGAGGTTGAAAATGAAGGCAAAGGCTTTCAAAACTAATCCCTCCATAATTTAAACACGTGACAAAATGTCAATAAACCGATTACAAATAATTTTTCCAATTAATTTTGACGTCACTGTTACTAATTCCTCCAATCACTCATAACTTATTCTCCTGTTTCAGTATGGAATAGGTTTAGGTAAATCCCTTCCCTTTTCTTTAAACAATCTAGTTTCATAGTATAGTAGTTCCAGCTGCACCTTTAAGTGATCAGAAATTCACGTTACTCTTAAAGATGTAAATTTCCTTGAACTCTTAGCTTTATTCAGAGTTGACTGAACTACCTGGATCCCCAGCCATTCACTGTCAGTAAGTAATTTTTGTTTTAGTAAGTAATTTTAGTAATTTATTTCTCATCTTTCCTTTTATATCAACAAATGGAAATACAAAATCAAGATTACAATTATAAAATCCATACTGAAATATGCCATATATTCCTAAATCCTGAAAATACTATCATGTTGCCCACCATTGAATAGTAATTCGGTCCCCATACACCTAACCCTAGGTTTTTGTGTATTGGAGGCCCTCTACTCCTTTTCACACTTTCTGCCATTTCACCTATCCCACTCTACATTTTTCTCTTAATTGTTCTTAGCCATCTCTCTTTAACTTTCCCTAAATAATTCCCTATATTTCTCCTTTTCTTTTCCCCTTTTACTGACAAAATTTTTCTAATTACTACTTCACCCCCCCCCCCCCAAATTGTCCCATTTACATAGCCAAGCCTGCTCCCTCCATATCTTTATTTGACTACAATTTAATATACAATGGAAATCTGCATTCTCTTCTCCACACAGTGGACATTTATCTAGCTCCCTCTCTTGACCTATACCTTTCAAGTTTCTCACTCCTGTTTTCGCCCAAGCAAAACCTTCTCACCCTAACTTACTACATATATCTATATATCCTTCCCTCCCCCAGGTTGCACTGTCAGTATGTTCCACTGTACTTTTGAAATGTGTACATTGGTGCTGTTGAACTTTAGAGCAGGGGACAAATATTGATGGAAATTAATCATGTTTCAGCTGTGTATAGGCTAAGGTTTTGCATAGATAGAGTCAGACCAAAAAATTGAATGCCATGGCAGGAATTTGAACCATGGATCTCCCGGTCTCTGTCCAATCACTCTTAACCATTGAGCTACCATGGTCCACATGCCATCACAATTTGAAATTCTCCAATTGACTCGTATGTTTTCCTATAAACCACTAGGGGTTCTCATATTCGAGATACAGACCATTTTTGGCGACTTACTATTGTAAGTACGTGAGTCCCAGGCTTCATCGTTAAACCTGTATTATTAAGTTAATTGATGGAAATTAATCATTCTTCCACACTAGCCATGCTAGGATAAGGTTTTGGATAGATAGACTGAAAAATTCAATACCATGGCCAGGATTTGAACCATCACTGGGAGATCCGAGATTTAAACCACAGATCTCCTGGTCTCTGTCTGGTTGCCCTTAACCATTGTGCTACCATGGCAACATGCCAGAATAAGACTAAATTCTCCATGATGCAAATCCCGGCTATTGCATTGAATTTTTCAGTACAACTGTACCCTTCAAAAACCTTGTCCTACACATGTGTAGTGTGAAAGAATAATTAATTTCCATCAATTAAACTATTTCCCACTGTTCTGCCTGTTGAATCAGAATAATATATTAATGGCCAGGATGTTTATAGCAGTACTTCACCAGGAAGTCAAATTATGAATTTTTGCCAATTGACGCATTACTTACATGCCATATTTAAGCTGCTGCTTCTTCTTGTCTTTTTTTTTCTTCATCTTCATCATTAACAACAGCAACAACAGCCTGGAGGAAATGAAACTTGTGTTCCAAAAGCATTAATGCCTACATCTAATATTTCTAATGTTTTGTGCTGTGAAACCAAAACGTACAGTATATAGAAACTATGCAACATAACATTAACAAAAGATACAGAATGCAACAAAAACGTATGTTAAAAATTTGAGAGAACTTTATTGGAGATGGAGCATAAAAAGGTGTTATATGAACATAGGTCTGGAAATTGTTTTGTTTGCTTTTTAGAGCACTTTTTCTACAGTTGAACTCCATACAACAACACTCAGGAACAGAACGGTTGGAAAGCATAAAATCGCAGGACATAATTATGTAAAATATGAAGCTATTGACAGTGAAGCAACAAATATATACAAATATAATAATTGGTAACATAAAACTTCACTTATCTTATTAGAAATGATGGTCATGTTATTCAAAACAACCTTCATTAGTTCCAATGCATCTGTCAACCGCCGTCGCATGGACACCCTAATGCGTTGAGTTAGGCCTGGAGAATTTCATTTGTCTGGCAGCCTTCTGCAATATGAGCATGAACAGTCTCTGCATCTGGAACCAGAGTTACATAAACAAGGGATTTCAAATGTCAGATAAAAATGTAGTGGGTATAGGTTAGGTGAGCTTAGAGGCCACAGATTTGGTCCACCTCTTCCTATCCATCTACAAGGAAACCTGCTATTCAGAAATCGACAGACAAAGCCTGAAATGAGAAGAAACGCTATTGAGCAGGAACTGAGTACTATGTGCACATGTTTTCAGGTTCCAAGTCCTCATTCAATAGATTTCGTCTAACTCTGTAAACGTAGATGACAGCTCAAAGTATAAACTTGAAAGAAGCGTAGATGACAACTTTGAAACATGAAATGCGCTATATATTCTGATATGTAGTGGCTAATATGCTAAGCTTACATGCGTACCCTTTTTTCTGTATGAAAAGTTATGTGTGCCATATTCCATTTTGAGCAATTTCGAGGTTAATTAGCTAACTAGTTTACAGCAAACCTAAGAGCAAGATGTATGTTATGGCTGTCAAAAGGGGACACACTATTATTCGTCCACCTCCATATAACTGTAAATGCAATTGAACTGGCATGGGCAAAAATAAAGAATGTTTTCAGAGGACACAACATTACTGATGATATGTCAGCTATATATCTGCTGAAACTTGCTGTAGAAGCATTCTCTTCCGTAACTTCAATGGATTGCAAGAAGGTTCAAGAGCTCTCATGCGTGTGTGTGTGCATGCGTGCGTGTGATTCACTCTGTTTATCACTAGGGCCTGGAAGTTAACCTAAAGATTCCTTAAAAATGAGCTATAAAATGCTCATAAAATATAATAAAAATGCTCATATAATGTAAAAAAAATGACCTAACAAAAATTAACAATTTCTTTAATAATAAATTGATAACTGTTATAGACAATTGTCATAGACAAATAATGAATATATGATTCTAATAACCACATTTTTAAATTAACTTTCTTAGTAAATAATGCAATTATTGCTACTAAGAAATAAATTCATCAGTTCATTTTGAAGTCATTTTCACCATGGTTGTCTTCAAGGTATCAATAGTAAAGGAACGTCAGTTGTCAGCTAAAACTGTCTTATACTTTGAGAAACTTTCTCTCCACTTCTGTAGATGTTATAGGTGCAAATTTTAAAAACAGTCACTGCCTGTTACATTTGTTCAAAAATACCAGTTCTGAAGTTTTCTCCTGACAAGATATCAGCAATCTGACAAACTATTTGGTATCCTTTATTTTTGTCCAACACAAATTTTACTTTTTGTCTAATTTTGTCCCCAATCTCACCTTTTTTTGTATCCTCTCTTCCGCAATCCTCACTAACTCAATCAACTTATCCAATATCATGCCAATTTCTTCAAGGTGGGTTAAGGTTTCTGTCAAAAATGCAAAATTTGATTTAATGAAAGCCAATTTACCTTGGATTTGGTTATCAGTACTTATTTTACCATGTAAGCCACCGTGTCTGTTAGGAAGAGGAGCGCATTGTAACGTATTCCACTAGGCCACTAAACACATGGATTTATCAAATTGTTTATCAAACATTTTATCTGACAGTGGTTAACAGTTTCCATAACCTCTGAGGTCAAAAGAAACATTTGTCCAACACTAGTAGCTTCAGCAGTGGCTTTTCATTTTTTGAAAACTAGACATGACATCAACTTGGAAACATCTCTAATAAAATACGTTAATCACCCCATAGACCTTTCCGTATGTGAAAAAATCTTCATTAACAAAAATCGTCATAGAGTAATGAATTTTGAAACTCCACCACCGGACATCTTTGACAAGTACATCACGCCATCTATTGACAATACAGAGAAAGAGGAAACCACTACAACTTACACTAATCGAGTATCAGCTGATGATGGGAGCAAGAGCTCTTGAAACATGTCCTGTGAATAAACAGTGTGAGTGAAGCAATGTGTCAATATATTCTCGATTCACTTTTGTACTAATTTGTGCTTCACTGTCCCTACGCTTCTTTCAAGTTTATACTTTGAGCTTCTAGCATACCTATTACTACATTGGCTACATTAACACCCTTCTGAATCAGTTGTCTCATCAATTGATACTTACATTTTTTTCCCATTCTTGTATTTGGTTTAACGTATCTTCATAGCATTTGTGTAGATAACTTTTATGCAAAGTTGATTCATCTGGAATTGTATGACCAGTGTGACGTTCAAGAAAATCTCGTAATTTGGAATTACTTAATTTTCCTAGCGGAATATTTGCACTATCAAACACTTCACATGATTCTTTATAAAAGGAAGTTGACTTTTTACTTGAATTTCAAAGCAGTTTCTTTTTACTTAACTGAGACAATTGTTTTTTTTTCATTTCGAAGAGCGCGCAAATGTTTTTCTCGACCAACACGTTGTTGTATGGTGAACCGTTTGTCTGCAGCAACTTTAATTTCATGGTAGCTCAATGGGTTAGAGTGACTGGACGGAAACCAGGAGATCCGTGGTTCAAATCCCGGCCATGGCATTGAATTTTTATATTGACTCTATCAACAACCTTAGCCTATATACGGCTGTGTGAAAAAATGATTAATTTCCATCAATTAACTAAATTAATTTCACACACTTTACAGAACAATGCAGTTCCATCAAGTTGGCAGCTTTTATTCAATCAACACATCTTCTTAATTGGAAAATAATTTCAGTAGAGAGTATGTTTCTGCCAAATTCTGAAACATATTCTTTCAAATGGGATGCAGTTGACTGTTTTTGTTTCGGCATCTCGATTTCACAGCACAACAAAGTTTACACAGCTCACAAACTACTCTCTTACTGTGACACTTCTAGCTCCTGTAGTCCTGACTGATGCAATCCACATGTATTGCATGATGTAATCTGTAATTTCTCAAATTGATAAATCATAAATTCATCAGCACTGATAGGGCACTGACATGTTAATTACGCAATTACAATTTGTTTTCTAAGGACTGCTTTGGACAGTCTGTATTACTGAAAAATTTCTTTGTTTACAAGTTTTAAAATTCATTATGATTTGCATCTCTTCTTCAGTTGAGAACAGCATTAAAAAATTCAAAATATAGCAACTTCATATCAACAGCTTGATTTGACACATTTTTGAAATTGTAATATTTGTTGAACACGTTAACACAAGGCTATGGTGACATTAACTTGGCACAAAGTTTAATACTTATGCAATGTTACAGCTAACATTACTTGGTCAAATAGACTTGTTAGTTCTCTGCAGCAACAACTGAAGAGAAGAATTTTTCTATAAAAATCAGAGCTACAGTGTTTTGTTTCATTTATAATTAATTTCACTTATTGATAATTTTCAGGTTAATTTTTGTAGGAACTGGTAGATTGCATATGCCACTGCTCATCCGTGAAATGTCAGTGGTAGATTCAACGAAAAGTGAATTTACATCACGTCACAGTTTGGAATGGAAATTTTTGTTCCTTGACCACAGGTGAGTTCTTGTTTAATGTCTAACATACACTAAAGCTTTTGCATTAGTCAGAGAATAGTAGTAGTTGCATCCATTTTACATAGTAAAGAAAATATTTATCTCTGTTCATGTAATAAAATAATGAACAAAATATTAACAATACAGTTAAATTTCGATATAGTGAACAAAATTTTTCTGGTTGTTTTTTATTTCAGAAAATACCTAATGTGAATATTTGTAAGGAACTATACAAAAATTAAAAATCACTTTTTGAAATTTTTGTTTGTTTTTTATGTTGCCTACTCACTCAAGAACTGGACTAGTTATTCCAAAACTTGGTATATAACATGCCTTATGTTTGTATTTGAGAGTGAATTATTTGGCAGAATAATAGCTTTCCTGAAGTTAAGCGGATTAGAAGGGACACACTAAAAATTAAAATACCTTGCTTATTATTGTGTTCAATTAAAAGTTTTGATAGACAAGTTTGACTTTTTACAAAATGATAAAATAAATACTTAAGGAACAACTATATTTTCCGGCATATAAGTTGCACCAGCATATGACACACCCCATAGTTTTAAAGATTTATAAGGAAAAATATTTCTTATTTAGTTAATTTCTTATTTAAACAGTTTTAGTTAAAATGGCTAATCTTAATAGGAAAAATTTCTCACCTTTTAAACTTCGCCATCAGATCTGTAATGTTAATTAACAGAATGTTAATTTAAAGGGAAGAAGTAGAAATAAGCCGCTGCAAAAGGAATAGAATGTGTAAACTTTAGGTAAACTTTAAAGAAGATAAAACAATTCATCCAGATGCAGACACTGGATGCATCATCAGTCTACCACAGAGCTGACGATAGGGGAGAAGTCCCCAGAAACTAGTCTTCATAAAAAACTTGTAAGTGGAGAAAAGTATATACAAGGTTGACTCACTTGCCTAATTTTAGTAATTCATTCATATTGCCATAACCATAATAATGTGAAGAAGTTTAAGTTTAAGTTGATTGATTACGAGAGATTTCCTTTAACAGATAAGAGAAGCTGTGGAAGTTAATTGTTCTTTCACTCTGGCCGTGTGTAGGCTAAATTGTGGAAACATAGAGTCAGACTGAAAAATTCAATGCCATAGCCAGGATTCGAACCACGGATCATCTGGTCTCTGTCCAGCCGCTCTCACCATTTAGCTACTATGGCCAACGTGCCGATATGACATTAAATTCTCCAACTGACTCGTATTTTTCCCGGTAAACCACTTACGAGTTCTCATAAACACCTTAATGGCGACTTACAACATGTAAGTGCTTTAAGGCCCGGGCTTTATAGTTAACCACTATTAGGTCAATTAATGGAAATTAATTGTCCTTTCACACTGGCTGTGTGTAGGCTAAATTGTGGAAACGTAGAGTCAGATTGAAAAATAGTCAGTCAGTCTATCAATAGTCAGTCTATATAATCGCGGCTATGGCATTGAATTTTTCAGTCTGACTCTATGTTTCACAAGAGAAGTTGTGTTGTTGAGAAGTTGTAATACTTATGTATTACAATATTGTAACTTTGTGGGTTCGTAGAATTAAAAGTCCAATTTGCAGAAATTCTAAATGTTCTTTATTTGCGTAGAAATACACTCCGCAGTAGCAGAATTACATCACAATCTTCCCTGTTTACATCAGCTCTCGTTACAACACTTCACAGTTGTTTACTACTACTCTCGCGACTGACTCTTGGCGAGTCGTCGCCTTCTTAAATACCTCATTGATAAATTCTAGATATTTCCGGAACAATAAAGAAGCCAAATAATCTCTATCAACCAAGACGTCACCAGAAATTTCCATTTATCTCAATTTGTTTTGGCAGACCTTTATGTCGCGCTATCTTTAACTGCTTATGCAGTTTTTATTACCATGAAACACTATCTGTCTGTTATCTATTTGCGCCAAAACTTTTATGTTCGTTGCCGCGACACTGCCCCTGTCCCGAACAGCACCATCATAGTGGGCCAGACGATCCAGGTGTACCACCAACATCTTCCCTCGAGGCACCTTCTGGATGCAGTAGACCACGTTAATCCTCTTCACCACCTGGTACGGTCCTTGCCACGGCTGCTGAAACTTCGGGCAGTGTTCCTTGATCCGAGTAGGGCAATACAACCAGACAGGTCACCTTGCTGGAACCCTTGGCTGTTGGCTTGCCTGTCGTATTGGGTCTTAATGCGGTCGCTCGCCTTCTGGATGTTCTGACGAGCATGTTGTGGAGATGGTCCACCAGGTGCTGCACATACTCGGTTGCTGGCTGTTTTGCATCCGGAGGGCTTCCAAAAGCCATATCACAGGGGAGGCGTAACTCTCGGCCGAACATTAAGCTGGCTGGCATCTTCCCAGTGGTGTCGTGTGTTGACGAGCGGTAGGCCAGCAAGAACAGTGGCACCTTGACGTCCCAGTCTCGCTGATGGCTGGTCACGACCTTCCTCAGGTGTTCTTCTAAGGTCCTGTTGTACCTTTTGACCACGCCATGCGACTGGGAATGTAGAGATATTGTGCGGGTCTTGTTAACCCCAAGTCTTCCTAATGCCTCCTTCTAGGTTGGACTCAAAATTGGTACCCTGGTCGCTGTGGAGCTCTAACGGCACCCCAAATCGGCAAGAACACTTGCTCCATGAGGCAGTCTGTGATTGTCTTTGCCTCCTGGTTCGGGATGGCATACACCTCCGGCCACTTGGTGAAGTAGTCCACAACTACTATCAGGTACTTGTTGCCTCGGTCGGACACTGGGAATGGTCCAGCTATGTCGATGGCGATCCTTTCGAATGGCGCTCCGACGTTGTACTGCTGCATGCGACCCCGGCTCCTAGTCTGGGGGCCGCGACTCGCCGCGCACACATGACATTGACGGCATCATCTCTCAGCATCTGCTCGGAGCCTCAGCCAGTAGTAGCGCTGCCGAAGTTGGTCGATCGTCCGGTTTGCTC
This sequence comes from Mantis religiosa, assembly GCA_030765055.1. Taxonomy (NCBI): domain Eukaryota; kingdom Metazoa; phylum Arthropoda; class Insecta; order Mantodea; family Mantidae; genus Mantis; species Mantis religiosa. The sequence continues at coordinate 127,613,290 of CM060952.1, read as the reverse complement.
CCAGGTGTCCTGAAGTACCGGCGTGCACTTCTTCCAAGACTTCCGGGACCTTGCTTCGGGGAAGTACCAACTGTTCTCTCTGCGTCTTTCCATCCGGCGATTCCCATACCCGGAACAGCACACCGTCTCTTGTTTTCAGTGAGTCTCATTGGGCCCAGTACGAATTATATGTGGCGCTCCATGGTGCGATGTCCTCCCAGGTTGATCTTGTCCCTGCCTCCACTTCCCTCAAGAGTGGCCCCAAGTCTGCGTCCGCCAGCTGCTCCCTCCTCAGGCCTACGCTATCCCAGACATCCGCAGGCACTGCCGTGACCACTCGGACAGCTGCGGCACGCTCCTTCTCTTCCACTCTTGTGCACTGGCCTCATTCTTCAGGGCAGGGTCTTCGGGACATGGTGTCTGCGTTGCCGTGGCTCCTCCCTCTAAGATGTTCAGAGGTGAAGTCGTACTCCTGCAGCCTATGTACCCAACGGGCTGTCTGGCCTTCCAGGTTCCTAAAACTAAGTAGCCAGGTTAGGGCGGAGTGGTCAGTCCTTAGGTGGGATGGCTGACCGTACAGGTACTTGTGGAAGTGATCGAAGGTCTTTACCACCGCCAGTAGTTCTCGCCGGGTGGCACAGTAGTTCTTCTCTGTCTTGGCTGAAGACGCGCTGGTATTGTCTCAGTAGTTGTTGAACCTTCTCGAGCTGTTCTGCGGTCAGGTGGTCGGCCGCCCTCTCCAATAAGCGTTCCAGCTGGGGCCCCAGGTGTTGCGTCCTCGCCGGCTCCTGTGTCTTGTCGATTGCGGTTACGCTGACCACGGGCTCGCACGTCCCCATCTCCGTTCCGGCCTTGACGTCATGATCGGTGTCCGCTAGGTTAAGCAACTTCACTGGCATCTCCTCTCGGCACGGCAACAATGTTCTTCGTTCGCTGTCCTTCCAATCGCGCCGTCACCACCACCTCCTTTCTAGCGGGGACAACCACGACGTCCTTCAAGATGACCTTGTAGATTCCAAGGCGTTCTTCGGGTTTCCGGAGTATGACCTCTTCTCCATTAAGCCGCAGGACCTTCCTGCCGACGTCGACCGTCGCCTCGTGGCTCCTGAGGGCATCCAATCCCAGTATCACCTCCTGAGCCACCTTCGCGACGAACACCCACAGACGCACGGCACTCCGTCCCAAGGTCAACTTCAGTAGGGCCTCCTCCACAGGCAAGGTGTCGCCCGATGCTGTCACAAGCTGGTATGGTCGGCTCGGCTTCCTTGTCTGCAAACCCTTGGCCACGTCAGGTCTGATGATGGTCACGGCCGCCCCGGTGTCCACCAGCACGAGGGCTTCCGTCTCACGCAACCGTCCGCGATGAGGCTGTCATCCATACGCCGGCTGACGGCGTGCGGTGTCACTCGAGGGGATGGTGTTGATGACGCCGACGTGCCCCTCTCCACGACGACCCCTACTCGTTTACCGGCTGCTCTTCCTGGTGTGGACAGTCTCTCTGCAGGTGTCGCGGCTGTCCACACCCCCAACACAAGCCACTAGGTCTTCGCCGGTGTCCCCGGCGTCCCTCGACTGGTCTTCGGTCTCCATTATAGCGGATACTCCTGCTTCGCGACGTCGGGGTAGCCATCACCTTGGCCGCCTCCATCCTTAATGCTGCCGTTAGCGCCTCGTGGATGGTTTTGTAGTCGCCGAGCATTAGGCACTGACGAATCTCTGTGTCTCGTACCCCGTCAACAAATGTATAGGCAGCCTCTCGGGATACGAACTCGGGTTGGAGGTGGACTAGGGCTTTGATAGCCAGCTGCTCAATTTCCAGGGCGAACTCATGCAGCGTCTCCTCTGGCTGCTGTGACCTTGCCTTCAGCTGGCTGCGGTACGCTGCGGCTAGCCGCCTCCATCCTTAATGCTGCCGTTAGCGCCTCGTGGATGGTTTTGTAGTCGCCGAGCATTAGGCACTGACGAATCTCTGTGTCTCGTACCCCGTCAACAAATGTATAGGCAGCCTCTCGGGATACGAACTCGGGTTGGAGGTGGACTAGGGCTTTGATAGCCAGCTGCTCAATTTCCAGGGCGAACTCATGCAGAGTCTCCTCTGGCTGCTGTGACCTTGCCTTCAGCTGGCTGCGGTACGCTGCGGCTAAGCGGTGGTTAACAAAACGATTCTCCAGGGCCTCCCAGATGCCGCTGTCTGGACCGCATCCAGGACTTCTGCGGCCCGTCCCTGGAGACTGGCTATTAGCTGCGCGGCCTCGTCCTTTGGTGACCACTTGTTGTGTTTGGCCACCGTGTGGAATTGACAGCGGAAGACTTCGAAAGTTGTCGCGCCGTCGTATTTAGGAGGTTTGACGCGCGCAGATGTGTCGCGTCTTGGCACGTCGACCTTTAAATCCTTTAACCTCCTGCCGACGACGTCCTCCACCATGGCGTTCAGGGACTTTGTGTTGCTGTCGGCCTTTCCCTCCAGCTCGTTAACGCGGCTCGCCAGGTTTTCGACGCGCTCGTCCACTTGACTCATCCGCTTGCCCATCTCTGTGACGTCATCCCTCACGCCAGTCAACTGCTCTTCAAACTTTGCGGCGAGGTCCTCGTTTGCCGCTTTCATCTCCGTGGTCAATTCGGTCATCTTCTCGGCCAGGCTATCGTTCGCCGTTCTCATTTCTTTCAATTCTGCTGCCAGGTTGTTGTTTGCCGTTTCCGTCTTCGTTGTTAGCTCTGTCATTTTCGTGGTCATCATCGCGGCTAAGTTGTTATTTGCCGTCTCCAACTTCTCTAGAATCTGTGCCAATGCAGCCTCCCTGACGTAACGTCTCACTCCTGACACCAGTTGTGACTTTGTGGGTTCGTAGAATTAAAAGTCCAATTTGCCGAAATTCTAAGTGTTCTTTATTTGCTTAGAAATACACTCCGTAGCAGCAGAATTACATCACAATCTGCCCTGTTTAGATCAACTCTTGTTACAACACTTCACAGCTGTTTACTACTACTCTCGCGACTGACTCTTAGCGAGTCGTCGCCTTCTTAAATACCTCATTGATAAATTCTAGATATTTCCAGAATGATAAAGAAACTGAATAATCTCTATCAACCAAGACGTCACCAGAAATTTCCATTTATCTCAGTTTGTTTTGGCAGACGTTTGTCGTGCTATCTTTAACTACTTATGCAAGCTCTTTATTACCGTGAAACACTATCTGTCTGTTATCTATTTGCGCCTAAACTTTTATGCCCGTTGCTGCGACAATATTTGTGTTGCTTCACTGTCAATAGCTTCAACTTTTACAGATTATAAGTACTTCTGCTCTATTTGGCCTTAAGTGTATGGATGTCAACATTATGCCATAGTACAACTTTTAGAGCTGTTGAAATAGTGAAGTACAAGTGGAAATAGTTTATTACTACATTGCATATATTATGACTTATTTGATACATTTAAGTAATAAATAGGGTGGTTAAATACCATAATTAACTTCCAAAACGTTTAAATCTGAGCTTCAGTGAAAGATACAACAGTTGCGATAAGAGTCATACGTAAACAGCTGACTGCAGGGAATGTCAACATATGTTAATTGATGGATTGATGTAATCCCACTATTTGTGTACATCTCCCCTTTAATTCCAGAGGGAGTGTAATTGCGTAACTTGAAATAATTTTGAGGCAAACAAATTTATTTTGAATACATTAGATAGGTAAATCAGTTTATATGAAAATGTGGAATAGGAATGGAAAATTTAATGCTGTAACTTGGATTTGAGTTATAGATCTTCAGCTTTTTGTGCTATTGCTCTGACTTTATAAAGTTAACAAATATAAACCTTTACAGTTCAGGGCATAAAATCCCCCTGTATGAAAAAAGCACCCACTATAATGATATTAATCCAATCCTTATAAGAAATTACACAAGAAAGACTACAGCTATATTTAAAAAGGAATTGAAGAAATTTCTAATAGATGTTCTTATTCTGTGAATAAATACCTGGAATTTGTTTAGTGAATTAGTTGTTACAAATATGTATTAAATATGTATTACATATTTGTAACAATGTATTACATTAAGTTGTATATTTTACATATTAAAATTTGTATTTTGTAATATTGTGTTGTGTTTGATAAAGCCAATATTTTTATATTGGAAATCATATGGTGAATAAATTTGATTTATGTCAATCAATAATAATTGTTCCTGCACACATGCTATTTGTAGGCTTAAGATGGTAAGCTACCTAGTTTTATGTAAGTTTTGTCAACATTTCCCCTTATCCCTCTTAACTGTTGCAACTGTGCAATTTGATCCTATGGCAGCATCCTTTCTTGAAATGTATTGCTTTTTATCTCATCATGGAATGGTTAGTGAAAGAGAATCATGTAGTTGTCATAGCATTACATAAGTGCAAGAAGGATCCAAGGGTAATTTTAAATTTGTTAAAACAGTTTGATATCTCACTCAGATTTGCTTACCAGACCATTAAAAGTGTCACCCATCTCTCTCATGTTGATGACAAAGGAAGATTTGGCTGGTCAAGCATGGTTTGAACCCAGATGTGATAAGGGAAGTTTGGGAACGTATCAGAAGAAATTCTGTTAGCAACAGTTTCAATTGTTAAGAATGAGTGTCTCTAGGGTAATAAATGAACACCTAGGACTTTGAGCTTACTGCTGATGCACAGGATATCTACTCAACACCCATCTGAATAAGATTAGAACTGGAAAGATCACATAACCTCCATAGACAGCATGCCAAAAGCCAATGTTGCAGAATCCTTCTTTCTGATGAAAAAATTTTCACAATTGAGGAGAAATTCAACAGGCAGAATGACAGAGTGTATGCTAGGAGCCATGAAGAATCCCATCAAGTTGCTTCTCGGGTTCTTTGAGACCTTCAACCAGTATCAGTGATGATTTGATTGTGAGTAGGCTAGGAGCCATGAAGAATTCCATCAAGTTGCTTCACAGGTTCTTTGAGACCATCAACCAGCATCAGTGATGGTTTGATTGTGATTTTCATACCAAAGGGTCACCGAGGTCCATTTCTGTGAAAAGGAGGTAAAAAACCAATGCAAATGAGTATCTAGAGGAAGTCCTGGAGAAAGTTGTGGAACCTCTTAACCAGACAGGGTTCAATGCTGAACACTGAATCTTCCAACAAGAGTGCTCTCTCTGCTCACAAAGCTAGGAAGTGTTAGCAGTGGCTCAAGGGCAACGTACCAGAGTTTATCAGCCACATCCAGTCCAGACCTGAATCCTCTGGATTATAAACTGTGGGATACTTTGGAGACCAAGACCAGCTCTTCAAGACAATAATCTTGAAAAACTAAAAAAAAAATCCCTGCAGTGAGCAGGGGCAGATTTAGACATAAATGTCATATGTGCCACTATAGATGACTGGCCAAGGCTTTAAAGGCTTGTGTTTAGGCTAAAGTTGGACATTTTGAATGAAATGAGGGTGTAAAATATTCATCAGAAACTTAACAAATATTCTCATTTAGCCCTGAAATTATTTCTTGAAGTTGTCTGAAATTATTTCTTGAAGTTGTGACAGAACTTGATAAGACTAGATGGAATGAAACTGAAAAATTCACTGCCATAGCCAAGATTTGAGCCATGGATTTTTGGCTCTCCATGCTGTAGCTGTAACTAGGTAATAGCTAAGCTGCCATAGTTAATTGTGAAGTTGAGGACAGAATACTTATGAGATTCTAGTTTCCATGGGGTGTGTTTTCTTAAAATGAATGTGAGTACACCTTGTGGTTTATTGGAGAAAATGTGAATCAGGGAGTTCAAGGTTTTATCAGCATTGACATGATAGCTCAATTGATTTGAGGATGGTACAGTAAGTTGAAGATCTATGGTTCAAATCCTAGCTGTGACAATGAATTTTTCAGTCTGATTCTGCTTTTTCAACTGAAGTTCACACAGATATGCATAGAAGAACAAATCCATCAAATATCTTAGCCTATAGATGGCTAGTGTGGAGAAATGATTAATTTCCATCAATTAACTAAATTATAAGTTTATATGGGTAGTATATGGTTTAGACTTGTATTAATACAAAAATTGCATGAACATATGTAACATTAAAGTATATGTACATTATTTGAGGGCTGAAGAGTAGTTAACAAAACTTTTTAGATAAAACTAAAGTGAAGACTGATTTGTTTTCAGAGCCCCACCAATAATTGGTTATTTACCATTTGAAGTCCTAGGTACTTCAGGATATGACTACTATCATGTGGATGACCTGGAGAAAGTGGTAGTGTGTCATGAAGCCTGTAAGTATATACTGCTATTTAAGAAACTTCAATCTGATTGTTATCCATTGTATTAAATGCACATAGCTTAAGAGTGTATCCATGTTGATCATTGCAGTGATGCAGAAAGGTGAGGGCACATCATGTCATTACCGTTTTCTCACCAAAGGACAGCAATGGATCTGGTTGCAGACACGATTCTACATTACATACCATCAATGGAATTCTAAGCCTGAGTTCATTGTTTGTACTCACAGAGTTGTAAGGTAAAGTTACTTAAGATTTTATTTGGTATACTTTTCTTAGTACATTATATTTACATACAGTTTTGCAAAATCTGCTATATCCTGTTATCTAAATTACATATTAACAATTTTGTAATAGAAAATGTGCGTTTTCTTATATATCAATATTTTTAGAGTAATACATAGGCATACTTAAGCACTTCAGTAAAAGCTAATTTGCTACAAGCAGGGTTGATCTCAGATTAAAGTCAAGATAAATTTATGTTCAAACATTTATGAAGAAACTGTAATTGAGCTACCATGGCCAACTTGCTGCCATGACAATGGATAAGAGCGACTGGACGGTGAAGCAGTTTTAATGGGATGATGGTGGATGATATCAATCGGTTAGAGCGACTGGATGGAAACCAGGAGCTCCGGGGTTCAAATCCTGGCCATGGCATTGAATTTTTCATGTTGACTCTATATGTAGTTGGTTTATTGACATTTCGTCACTTAAATTTAAGTCACTTACATTAAATGCAAGTGACAAAGTGTCAATAAACCCACTGCAAATAGTTTTTTCGATTAATTTTGACATCATTGTTACTAAATTACTCCAATCACACATATTAAACTTATTTTTAATCTTGCACAATAAACTACTTAGGTCATTCAACATTTGAATTAACAACAAATAAAACATAAATAAAATGCCTTCACGTTCACAGCAATCTAAGTGTAACCTTGCTGTTTCCATCGTCTTCCACATCATTTCCTCTGTAAAATTATGTGGAATCCATCGAGTGCAAATTTTGCTCATCTTTAACTTCTTAAATATGTGGAGAATTGTACCAGGAGAAACTCCAACTTCCCTTGCTAGTTCAGTACAAGTCCAACAACGAGGTTCTTCCAGCAGTGCTCTAACAGCACTCACATGCACATCATCATTTGCTGATTGTGGTCTGCCAGCTCCATGTTTTTGATGAATATCTTCCCTTCCTCTACGAAATGCATTCGCCCATCTAACCACGGTACGATATGGTAAAGTCTGTCTAGCACAAGCTTCCCATAATTCTGTATGGCATTGTCGAGCATTGATACTTCTGGCAACCTGAATTTTAATGAAACATTTTTGTTTGTATTTACTAAACATATTTAGAGCACTAAAATAACAGCCTACAATTAAAATTACTAAAAATGCCTTATTAAATAAAATTACTGTCTTCATACTCACAGCTAACAAACATTAAATGCTCTTATTTTTCATTATTATCAGCTTAGATGATTTACTGCTGATAGCACCAAATGTAGGCAGTGTTGCCATTAATTTTTGAAAGACCCATATATAATTTAAGTATCATATTGTATATTCTAAATTCTGATCTATCCTTTATGGTTTAAAATAACTATCCATAATAACATTCAGAATGGTAAGTTGCCATAAGATGCTGAAATGCTAATTGAGAATTCTCTTTCGGCAACTGCCAAGTATACATAATCTGAGCACAATCTTTAGACTCTGCAGGCAGTGTTAATCAATCACAGTAAAACACTTGTGTAAGATTGTAAAACATGAAAGAAAAGAGATGAATTTTAGAAATAACTCTTTTTTTCTATATAAGTTCCAACTTTTACATGACTCCACCAAAGCTCCTACTCCCAAATTTAATTCTTATTCATATCTGAAACACAATTTTTACTCTGTGACTTGCTAAGCTCTTAAGAATACTCTTCCCTTTCTAATTTTCAGAACTGGTCTATGTGTATTTATACAGTTTCCTGATTTGTGATCACTGAACCTTGCGAATGGATTTCTTGCATAATGAGTTCACAGGCACCCAATTACCTTAGCTACGCTACTTATACCTATGTAACTTAATCTTCCTTAGTAATTTTATGGATCTTGGATTATTTGTACTCATGAGAAAGCCTCAAAATTTTAGTTAAATACACAGTTTTCTTCATTACAAAATAGTTCATTACAATACACAGTTTTCTTCATTACAATAATACATTAATGCCCGATTTCACCAACAGATGTTAAGACTTAACACGGGTTTAACAATAGTTATAACAAAAATTGCATTTCATCAGGAAGTGTTAGCTTAACACACGTGTTAAATCTTTTGTTAAAATAACAAGTCAAATTTCTGATGTTATGTCCTTAACAATTGTAAATAGTCAAGATGGCGGGCGTGACCGCAGCTGTTGATATCGATCTGCTATATTTAAGACTGTCTAAATGACATTTGTAATAGAGTACGGCCTATGAGGAGAAATTATTTTGAGCAGCTATCAGAAGAAAATTTTCTACAGATATATAGACTGTCCAAACAAGTTGCTATGAAGGTTTACTGCGGAAGTACAAGATAGGTTAGAACATGCATCGAAAGGAATATGTCGATCTCGCCTTTGCTTCAAGTATTAATAACTTTGCGATTTTATAATTCACTGAATTATGTGGATAATACACTACCACCCGTCTTGAAACATTCAAGTCACTTGCCACTTGTCCTTCGCTCGTTTTAAATTTATGTAATACAGAGTTAGAACATGCATCAAAAGGAATATGTCAATCTCGCCTTTGCTTCAGGTATTAATAACTTTGAGATTTTATAATTCACTGAATTATGTGGATAATACACTGTCCACCTTCCGTCTTGAAACGTTCAAGTAACTCGTCACTTGTACTTCTTCACACCTCGTTTTCAATTTATGTAATACTGAAGATGTTTCGTGTTTCTAGTAATGACATATGCATTTGAATTAAATTGTTTCCAATTTTTCCCCCACGTGACATCTTTCTCTTTTACATTCACTGCATCCGTCCTATTTTCCACGATATCCTTATACTTCGTCACCTATTCAATTAACAATTCTTTCCCCATCGATGAGAAATGTGTTTCACGGCTTTTGTTTACGATTTTGTTTATCCGCCATTTTTTAGCTGTGTGCAGACTGCAATGCAAATGAAAATGAAAAGAAAAGCGCATCGCAGTACGTTCAGAAAATAATATGACTCAACCATAGCCTTCTATAGCTATAATATTTACAAGTTTCTTGCAGTTAACATGTATTTGTTAACATTTTCAGAAAACGGGTTGGTGAAATGCAACAGATTTAACAGTTTTGTTAACATTGCTACAATTGTTACGTTACATTTGTTAATGTCGATTTTAACATCGGTTGGTGAAATCGGGCATAATACATTAAAAAGAAAAGAAAAAAAAAAACTGATAACTATGAAGCAACAATTACTACTTAAAATATAACTGTCACGAACTTCATTTATCTTTTAAGAAAATTGAGGAAATTTCTACAGAGTTCAAGAGATTGAAGATGCAGAATATATTTTGTGAAACTAGTCCCTTGAATTTATGGAAATTTGATCAATTTTCTCAAAAGATAAGTAAAGTTTGTGACAAATAATAATATTTTACGTAGTCCAATAATACAGGCTTTTCATAACCACTGATAACAGAAATGACATAAAACACACCATGTCTGGGAGGTTGTTGGCTTTAAATATAGTGAGATGTGCATTACAAAACATGTAATAATGAAATATAATGCAAAAAACGGTGCTGTCTTACTTCATCATTTCATACTATTATTGTTACCCTCATTCTGGATACCATTTCTTTTACTACATTATGAACTTACTGTGTGATTAAATGCACTAGCAGTGGTAGAAATTACAATCCCACTTCAAAGGAAACCTACAGCAAAGCATTGCCAAGGAATTACTTGTAAATTTCCAGATAAAACAAATGCATGATTTGGAAAGATGCAGTGCCATAACAGAGATTTGAACTATGTATGTTTTGGTCTCTATCCAGTTGCTGTAATCACTAAACTAATAGACAACGTGCCTGTATGATATCAAATTCTGCAAATGACTCATGTTTTCTAGTCCCAAATATAACATACGTATAGTGACTTAAAATGTGTAAGCACTTTTAAGTCCCAGGCTTCATAGTTTAATCAATCAATATGTCAGTGAATGTTGCCAAGGTAGCTCAATTTTTAGAGCAACTGGACTGAGACCGGAAGACTTTTGGTTCATATCCTAGCTATAGCATTGAATTTTTCAGTCTTATTATGCTTTTCCATACTTTGTCCTACACACAGCTAAGTATGAAAGAACAATTAATTTCCACAAATGTATTTGATACTTAAATACATTTTTGTATACCCTCTCAAATCAGTTTTCATTTACTGCAATTCTGAACTCTAAACTCAAATCTCAGACTTTTTTACCCCTCCCACATATGGATGGCTGTAGGGTAAAGGGAAGTTACATTTATTCATTTATTCAAATTAACTTAAGCAAAATTCTCAGTTTGAAATTTGATCACTTTATTCTGTAGCAAATTGTAGTTAAAAAGCAAAAGTTATTATGGTTTGAACTATGTATTTCCTTTGTGTCCCTTTTACTTTGGTCAAATTTTAAAGCAGAGATTATTGGCACATGTCAAATAATGGGGTAAATTCGTTGCACCATATAATTTATATAAAATACTACAATTCCTTACATTGGATATAAATAATTATTTTTTGTTTCCAGTTATATGGATGTTATAAAGCAACTTAGAAAAACCTCAGAAGAAACAAATGGTTCAAGAAGTCAAGATAATAGTAATGATAATTCTATGAGAGGGGAGTCATCGTACAGAAAGCACCAATCCCGGCAAGCTTCACCAAGTGGCATAACATCAAGTCCTTGGTCTTCAAAATCTTCAGGTAATGATAAAAGTCAGTTAAAGGGAGTGTATTTTGTTTTGGTGGAAGAATGTATTTGTCATCTATAAACAAAATAGTTCTTCCACAGATTATCTTCGCATGTTATGGACAGAATGGTTCCATGTGTAAATTAGAGCTATATTAATTTAAACAAAATGTTATATTGCAGTTAACTTATGTAAATGTAATTTATTATATACTTAGTGCTATGGATACAGCATGTTGTGAAGAAGTTCTACCTCTTTTACATAGTTTTTCATGTAATTTTATGACATTACATTTGAAAACTTAAGCATTAGAAATCAAATTTGAGATACAGTTGCTTTATTTATTCTGTAATTTATACAGGATATGTTTCAGAAGCTTTTGCTTCCATCAGCAGTTAGACTGGCGATACTGGTGTCGTTCATTCTGATCCCCAGTAAATGGTACATTGAATCTGGTATAGATATAAGGAAGCAAGTTTTCAAAATTCTTAATTCAGTGTTTGTGTCACAATAACCAACAAACAACTGCCGCTCTAACACCTTGCAGGTATTTCTCCCATATGGTGAGTTCTAGAGGATGGTGTACTTCTTTTAGAATTTGGAGTTTCTATTTCATATGTGCTGCGATGGCTGATTTGTCTGTCTGCTTATATTGGTGTTTCTGATAAATTCTTTGGTATGGATGTTTATTTTATATCTGGGTTTTCCAACCTTTATTGCAATCCTTGTAATTAATCTTATAAATTAAAGATTTGGAAGTTCTTGGTATCTGATCCTTGGGAGTTTACTCTCAACAGGTTTTTCAAAGTATAAGAATTGAAAGAAGTGTAGAGACAGTGAAGCACAAGTTAAAATAAAAGTGAATCGAGAAATATTGACACATTGTTTCACTAACACTGTTTTTCACAGGACATTTTCAAGAGCTGTTGCTCCCATCTTCAGCTGAGTCTTGACTAGTGCAGGTTGTAGTGGTTTCTTCTTTCTCTGTATTGTTGATAGATGGCATGAGGTAGTTGTCAAAGATGTCTGATGTTAAAGTTTCGAAGTTCATAATTCTGTGACGATTTTTATTAATGAAGAGGGAATCCGTCCCCTTCAGTTGCCGTGGTGCGGGCGCTGTGGACCCCTAGCACTCGTACCTCTGATGCTACTAGAGGAACCTCGGGCCGAACATTCGAGCCCTTCCCTGAATGGGAGTTGTTCGGATTGGGTTGGACTCAAGGAGGCAGTGGTTCCCGATACCTGTGGGAGATCGGGTACATCTCTGGATGGGGTTGAGGGAAGCCCACATACTAGCCTGCATAGCTAATAGAAGGTGTGCTAGATCACCAGGCGCCCCTACCGAGGTTAATCAGTAGCCTTCCCCTTTGGGGTTGGTGTGCGTAAGTGGTGTATCCACTTCCATCCCGTCTTGAGTCCATAGGACCAGATGGGGGGGGCTTGTTAGTCTCTAGGTCTTGCCCTATAGAAAGCCCCATGGAGGCACCGGGTGCCCTTTTGGGACAGCTCGGTAACTCCCTGGTCGTCAGAGGGGGAGGTCAGTCTTCATTTGAATTCACCTATAAGTAACTGAACTGCTATAACAGAGGCTATATGCAAGCTGTGTAATTTGTTTTGGTTTTGGGATTAGCCATCAGTGTATTGACACCAATGCACTTGTTCAGAAAATATTTTCGAGAGTGGGGCAGTCTTCACTCTATGTGGATTGTCTGGTAGATACCCTCGAGCTGGTATGTATTCAAAAAATGAACAGCTACTGCTGATCTTTCTAGTTCACCGTTCTTAATCACCAGACATCTTTGACAAATACCTCATGCCATTTATAGACGATATGGAGAAAGAGGAAACCACTACAACCTGCACTAGTCGAGACTCAGCTGAAGATGGGAGCAACAGCTTTTGAAACATGTCCTGTGAAAAATAGTGTTAGTGAAGCAATGTGTCAATATCTTCTCGATTCAGGTTTTTCAAGTTTAATTTATTTTGGCGCACTAGCATTATGTTACGCTTTGCAAAGATGTTTTGTAATCTGTTATGCATAAGTGGATGGAATGCAATCTTCTTAATTTTTCTGTAGTCTTCTAAGCGTGTTAAGGTAGTTGTGTTGCTGATTTGTTTGTTTCTTTTGAACTTTTGTATCTTATCATTCCTGAGTTAAATTCATTTAAAGAACTATTTTGGTAATTTGCTGGTATTCTTTTTGTATTCATTTTTGCCTAAAGGAAAGTTAATTAACCTGTGCATCAACCTGTTAGTATCACTTCGGGTTAAAACTATTGCATTTGATGTAGTTAAGAGTGTGGGTGGATTTTCTGTATATTCAAAAGCAATGTATGTCTTCATTTCTCATTATTTTTATATTCTGAAAAGGTAGGTAGGTATCCATCTTTCTCTGTTTCTTACAGTGAAGTCGATGACTTGGTCTTGTTCACAAGGTGGGTCTTAGAGAATATCTATCACTTGATCACTTTCAAACATAATTGTTTGTAAAGGCCTAAGTTCAATAGCCACTATTAAAAGAAACAATATACAGGTCACAGTTATGATGATAAGTTAGATTTCATGTAAAATTCCAAAATCATGTGAAGAGCTAGGAATTAGGATTAGTGCGGAGGGGATTCGGCTCTGAAAACTGTGGTTTATTGTACCTAAGCTCCAAGTGGGGTTTTTCCGGTAGGAAGAATGAGGCAACAGGAGACAGGGCAGCCGACCCTATGAGTCACGATAGTGCCAAGACACCTGCCCTGAAAGAGACCACTAGATGAGAGATGATGTGAAATGATAATGAAGATGAAATGGAGGTACAGGAAATTTGAGGGATGTAATTAACCTACCCAGAATTTACCAGGTGACCCAAAACCCCCCTCCCCGCAAAAAAAAAAAAAAAAAAAAAAAAAAAAAAAAAACCTTTGAGTCAGGTAGGTCAGTCACGGGAATCGAACCTGGGGCTCCCGAATGCTGGCCATACACAAAACTGCCTGAGCTATCATGCTCGGTAAGAGCTAAATGTTCCTTTTAATACTTGGAGCTCCACATACAGCTTTTCCCTGAATAAACAATATAAAATTTTAACTACTTTCTCCTTCAATCTGGTTAGCAGTATTAATGAAAGTATATCAACAAGATTTTACTACAAATAAATTACTGGATTATTAGTTAAATTAAATTTGGATTTTTCTGTCTGTGAATGTAGTTTGGAGTTGATATTTTTGCTTCTTAACAGTTAAACCATCTCGAGTTGGAGGTAGTGATAGAAGATCCCCTTCTGGAAATACTTTGACCAAACCTCGTGTTAGGCATTCCAGACACCATGGAGCAGGTTCTGATTCAACGTCTGCATCAGCTGATTCTGCTGGATCTCGTCATTCACAGATAACACAACATAGCACGGTAAGGAATATGTTTGATGCATTGGAATAATCATTTATCATTGATTGATCTTATAAATGGAAATTATGATATTATTATGTTTATTTTCTCCAACATAATGTGGCTTTTAAATATTGTCATGACTTAAGAATGGATTCTGTGTGATTTAAGAATTACCAGTCAGTCACAGCGGCTATTATCAGGCCAGACACACAGGAGAAGTGTAGCTAAGATTAATCAGCATGCGAGAGGCAGATCATTTCTAAAAGGAAAGATTATTCAAAAATAAGAGCTCAGATTATGATAGAAGGGAATTTATTCTACAACTACATTGAAACAGATTTTCATACCTTGTCCTTGGTGGTCCCAGGGGAAAGTCACTATTTTCTTATATTCACATCACTTACACAACCAAAAGTGAGCTAGCAGTGGAAAGAGACTAAATGCCATATGGCCATGAGTTATTTGTTGTCATCACCATGTGAATCACATGCACAACAATGAGACTCCTGGGTTCGAGTTCCAGTTGTGTTGATTCTTTATTGCTGCATGATTTGGAAGTTGATTGAATTTCTTGGAGCTGAGTTCGTGTTAGATGTGGTACAGACAATGTGATTCTAGTAGAAATTTATATAATGTTTTTATTTTTTATTTAATATCCACAATTTTTTAATAACAGTTGTAATGATTTTATGTTATCTCTTTTAAGCATGTTATTTAATTAAATAACACATTGAAGTTAGCATGATATATGAATGCTGAGAGAAAACGTTCTGAGAGTACCAAATACTGTGACTTTGTGGGTTCGTGAAATGATAAAACGAGGTTATAAAACACAAAAACTACACTTTATTCTCCTAGCAAATACATTCGTCCATCACAATTTGCTAGCTAACCTCAAACTGTTTATTTTTCCAACTCTACCCTCAACTGTCTCTCACTTCCGGTAACGATCGGCCATCATTTTTCATCGGCTTCGCGAGCCTACCACCAGGGTGACACTGCTCCCTCCTCAAGGCTGGTTGTCCCGAACAGTAGTGGGCCAGGCGATCCAGGTGTACCACCAACATCTTTCCTCGGGGCACCTTCTGGATCAAACCTGCTGTCCGGCCTTCCGGTCGTGCCGTCACCATCACTTCGCTCCTCGCGGGGACAACCACGTCTTCGCTCAAGGCGACCCTGCAAATTCCAAGGCGCTCTTCTGGTTGACGGAGTATAACCTCTTACCGTTGAGCCTTAGGACCATCCTGCCGCCGTCGACCGTCGCCTCGTGGCTCCTGAGGGCATCCAGTCCCAGAATCACCTCCTCAGCCACCTTCGCGACGAACACCCACAGACGCACGGCACTCCGTCCCAAGTTCAGCTCCAGTAGGGCCTCCTTCTCCACAGGCATGGTGTCGCCCGGTGCTGTCACAAGCTCGTATGGTCGGCTCGGCTTCCTCGTCGGCAAACCCTTCGCTACGTCAGGTCTGATGATGGTCACAGCCGCCCTGGTGTCCACCAGCACGCAGTACGGCTTTCCTCTTACCCAGCCGTCCGCGATGAGGTTGTCATCCATCCGCCGGCTGATGGCGCGGTTTGTCACTCGAGGGGATGGTGGTAATGGCGCCGACGTGCCCCTCTCCACGACGGGCCTT
Source organism: Mantis religiosa (assembly GCA_030765055.1). Classification (NCBI taxonomy): domain Eukaryota; kingdom Metazoa; phylum Arthropoda; class Insecta; order Mantodea; family Mantidae; genus Mantis; species Mantis religiosa. Next base: position 127,597,099 of record CM060952.1, on the reverse strand, counting down.
ACTCGTTTTCCGGCTGCTCTTCCTGGTGTGGGCAGTCTCTCCGCAGGTGTCCGGGCTGTCCACACCCCCAACACAGGCCACTAGGTGTTCGCCGGCGTCCCACAGCTGGTCTTCTGTCTCCGGTGTAGCGGACACTCCTCGTTCTCGACGTTGGGATAGATGCTACCTTGGCCGCCTCCATCCTTAATGCCGCTGTCAGCGCCTCGTGGATGGTTTTATAATCGCCGAGCATTAGGCGCTGACGAATCTCCGTGTCCCGTACCCCGTCGACAAAGTTGTAGGCGGCTTCCCGGGATACGAACTCCAGTGGCAGGTCAACCAAGGCCTTGCTAGCCAGCTGCTCGATCGCTATGGCGAACTCCTGCAGCGTCTCCCCCGGCTGCTGCGACCTTGCCTTTAGCTGGCTGTGGTATGCTGCGGCTAAGCGGTGGTTCCCGAAGCGATTCTCCAGGGCCTCCCAGATGTCCTTGGGCGCCGCCGGTCTGCACCGCGTTTAGGATTTCCGCGGCCCGTCCCTGGAGGCTGGCTATTAACTGTGTGGCCTCCTCCTCCGGTGACCATCTGTTGTGCTTGGCCACTGTGTCGAACTGGCTGCGGAAGACCTCGAATGTTGACGCGCCGTCATATTTCGGAGGTTTGACGCGCGCCGATGTTGTGTCGCGTCCCGGTGCGTCAGCCTTCAAATCCTTCAGTCTCCTGCCGACGACGTCCTCCACCATGGCGTTCAGGGACTTGACGCTGCTGTCGGCCTTTCCCTCCAGGTCATTGAAGCGGTTCGCCAGGTCCTCGACGTGCTCGTCCACTTGGCCCATCCGCTTGCCCAGCTCCGTCACGTCATCCCTCACGCCGGCCAACTGTTCCTCAAATTTGGCGGCGAGGAGCTCGTTCGCCTCCTTCATTTCCATGGCCAGACTGTCGTTCGCTACCTTCATTTCTGTGGTCAATTCGGTCTTTATTTCTTTCAACTCTGCGGCCAGGTTGTTATTTGCCGCTTCTGTTTTTGTTGTTAACTCGTTCATCTTCGCGGCCAAGTTGTTATTTGCCGCTTCCGACTTCGCTGTTAATTCGTTAATCTTCTGCAAAAGCATTTCCAATGCCGATTCCATGGCCATAATGTTCGGTGATGTAGTTATCCCGCTTCCTGACACCAGTTGTGACTTTGTGGGTTCGTGAAATGATAAAACGAGGTTATAAAACACAAAAACTACACTTTATTCTCCTAGCAAATACATTCGTCCATCACAATTTGCTAGCTAACCTCAAACTGTTTATTTTTCCAACTCTACCCTCAACTGTCTCTCACTTCCGGTAACGATCAGCCATCATTTTTCATCGGCTTCGCGAGCCTACCACCAGGGTGACATGATTTGGAAGTTGATTGAATTTCTTGGAGCTGAGTTCGTGTTAGATGTGGTACAGACAATGTGATTCTAGTATAAATTTATATAATGTTTTTATTTTTTATTTAATATCCACAATTTTTTAATAACGTTGTAATGATTTTATGTTATCTCTTTTAAGCATGTTATTTAATTAAATAACACATTGAAGTTAGCATGATACATGAATGCTGAGAGAAAACGTTCTGAGAGTACCAAATACTGAGGGGTAATTGCTTCTCTTCTACAAATTTTTCTATGTATATTGATGTTTCCCAGACCATTTAATTTTGGCTGATCTAGAAGATTCATCTTGGACAATGTTCCAGTCCTTCGATTTGAGAAAGTTTGGTTTCCAGAATGTTTCTTCCAAGGCTAGCAGGTATAAAATGGGGTGCGAAAACTAGCCTCAAAAGCAGTTGCTAGTTGTGATTTGACCAGTGAGTATCGGAGTGGTTGTGAATCAGTTGACCAAAACGATTGTGCAGTTGTACGTGAACAGCTAGAGCAGTAAACAGCCAAGTTTGTTGAAACTTGTCAAGAGTTGGCAAGAAGATCAGTATAAGAGTGTTGGTCTGCAAACAGCAAATATCTAAAATTGTCAGGCAGTGCTAAGCATTAGATTGACATGCTTGCTCTGTGTGTATGTATAATAGAGAACATAATTTTTAAACACTTTTTGTTAAAGGAAGTTTTTGCTGCAGTGCTTCATTTAAGCGCTAAACGTGTTAATCTCAATACTGCCTGCCATCCATTTTAAGTATTTACGGTAATGGGTCCACTTCTGCCTATCCAGTGATTGCCAATGTGGCCATAAGATGACATACTTTAGCACCAAAGATAGATAAAGTCAAACTGAAAAATATGTAAATGTCAAACTGGCACTTTTCAATACGTAAAATATGAACCTATTTACAGAGCTTGTTGATGGTTCGAGCTGATGAGGTGGATGATTTATTCACGAAATTGCGATCATAGTCAATTTGTAAGAAATACTGTCATCATTTCTTAAAAGATAAGTGAAGTTTTTTAAGTTACAAATTATATTTGTATATATGACATTTTTCAGTTTGACTCTATCTAAAACCTTTAGCCTATACATGGCTAGTGTGAAGGAATGATTAATTTCCATCAATTAACTTAAATAAGAGCTTAACGGTGAAGACTGGGACTCAAATACTTACAATAGTAAGTTGCCACAAAACGGTGTCTCGAATACGAGAGACCCTAGTGGTTTACCAGGAAAATATATGAGTCAATTTTAGAATTTAATATCATGACGGCATGTTGGCCATGGTAGCTCAATGGGTAAGAGTGACTGGATGGAAACCAGGAGATCCATGGTTCAAATCCTGGCTATGATATTAAGTTTTTCAGTTTGACTGTAGCTATCTAAATTATTAACTTTTGAAATTTGTGCATGACTTCTGAGCATGAATATTTAGTATTTAATGTAGCCTTCATGTGCTACAATTAAGCTGCTATATGCTGTGGCATGGAATTAAAAGGTTCTGGATATGTTCCTGGGGGATCTCCCTCCATGCAGTTTGCATGCAAGTCCAAAAATCCTTGACACTGGTGACTGTAGGTGGACGACAAACAGGTTGCCGACCAACTATATCCTAGACATTTTTGATGGACAACATATCAAGTGAACCTGCAAAATTGCTTCCTGGGAAGCATTGGTACTGATTGTTCTTCGAAGACTTGCACAATCCTCACAATATGAGGCCAGGTATTGTCCTGCTGAAATATGGCCTGTAGAGATACCTGAAGCAGGAGGAGTACCTTGGGCTCTACAATCTCCCTCAGTAGCTGCTGGTGTTTTAAGTGTCCTCACTAAGTATGAGGTGAGATCAATTGTTGTAATCAGTGGCGCTCCAAACCATTATCTGTGTTTGTTGGCTATGCTGTTCAACATTACAGGTCTCCAGATTTCACCAAAAATTTGTTATGATTACAAGCATTGTTAAAAGTGAAGCTAATTTCATAATGAAAGATATATATGAGAAATTAAAACTTCACTGATGTCACTATTTAAGCTCAGTATTTTCCACTAATGAGACTTGAAGATCATCAAGAAATTTCACCGTTCTCCAAACTACCCTTTTCATGGAGAAGTTTTCAATATTTCTCAAAGATCTAATGGTTTTAATTATAATACATATTTAAGGTATATGGATGAACAAATGTATCTAGCATGTAAAATCCTCTTCATTCAAATATAATTTTGTACTTTTCTTTAAAATATGCAATTTATTTTAAATAATTTTCTTTTTGTGCCATCGACCATATCTGAGATACATTATTATTATTATTATTATTATTATTATTATTATTATTATTATTATTATTATTATTATTATTATTATTATTATTATTATTATTATTATTATTATTATTATTATTATTATTATTATTATTATTATTATTATTATTATTATTATTATTATTATTATTATTATTATTATTATTATTATTATTATTATTATTATTATTATTATTATTATTATTATTATCATCATCATCATCATCATCATCGTCATCGTCATCATCATCACTATTACTATTACTACTATTATTACTATTACTATTATTACTATTACTATACTATCATCAATCATTATCATCATCACCATCATTATACTGGAATTTTAAGGCTAGTTTATAGCATCTTGCTTTTCAATCGATTTCAGTTTCCCCTATCCCTCTTGTATTTACGTGAAATGCTTAATGGAACTATTTCCGCAGATATTTATCTTAATTAAAATATGTAAAGTAGATATAAAACTAAGCATTTGTAAGAAAAGTTTGCAGAAGTTATAAAATATAAACAATATTATGTAAAAAGAAGTCATTTGAATGTAACACAACTGTTTTTCACCTCTGTAATTAGCTGCAACATGGTATCTTTTACTCTTCTGCAAGCTGTGAATATCAGAGCAGAGTTTCACATAAATAGTATAATTTTTTAAAGTATTTATGAAAGAAATTGAAGTTTACATTAATTTGTAGTTGATTTTTATCTTCACAGAAGTCAAGAAGTAGTATGGCTGGTCAGGTAGTAAGTAAACAAGCATTGGCTATTGCTGCACAGCAGCAGCAACAGCAGCGACAAATAGCAACCCCAGTAACATCAACATTCTTGGAACCACAGCAGCAGTATGTAGCAGCTATACCTGTGCAACCTGTTCTGACAGCAGCTGGTTTTCCTGGAGCAGTGGTCTCAATTTCTCCTTCCACAGAGGTAGGATGGCTAACATTTAAGAAAAATATAATAATTTTGAGCATGCTAAGAACATTTTGATGAGAAGCATTGCCAGCAGATAAGGATGCTATTTGTTCCACTTTTGGACAACTACATTTTAGAAATATATTCTTGGGCTGTTGTATAATAAACTATTTACTAATATTCTTGAAGCACTTTCACTATAAGTTCAAGAAAATTTAAACATTACTTATGTGTGATTGGAGGAATTTAGTAACAGTGATGTCCAAATTAATTGAAAGAACCAACTACAAATAGATTGGAAATTAATTGTTCTTTCACACTAGCCGTATGTAGGACGCACTATGAAACGGTAGAGCCAGATTGAAAAATTCAATGCCATAGCCGGGATGGCATGAATTTTTCAATCTGGCTCTACTATTTACAAATAGATTGTTTTAATTGAACATAACTGCTTGACAAGGGAAGCACTCATTGGCTGGAAGCAAAGTACAACTGTTTCTGCTTATCATGTCATTTCTTCCTCTATATAAAAATATTTGGATCACATTGTAATATTGTATAGTTATTCTTGTACAGACATTTAAAAAATACATTATTGCAATCATTCAATTTGTGAATCAAATGTGTTCATTTGAATTCACCTATAAGTAACTGAACTGCTATGACAGAGGCTATATGCAAGCTGTGTAATTTGTTTTGGTTCTGGGATTACCCATCAGTGTATTGACACCTATGCACTTGTTCAGAAAATATTTTTGAGAGTGTCATGGCTGAGAATGCTCCACCACTGGTGTTGTCCTCTGTGGTCCACACACTGTAGAAAACACACAGTGGCCTAGGATTTACATGCTAGCCTCTGGTTCCAAAGGTTGCAGGTTCAAACCCAGCAGAGGGCAGTGGATTTTTTTCGTGTGAAAAAATCCTTAACATGGCTTCCTTTGGAAGGGAATAAAGCCATTAGTCCTGTATCATAGATTTGCAACATATAATAGAACCGCAAGTCAGATAAAGAAGCATCTAAGCAAATTAAGTGATCTTTCAGTATGTTGAGAACCACAGCAGTTAAGATCATCCATAAATAAAAGTTCAAGTTCAATATTAATTTTTCTACCACTATGGAGAAACATAAATCCAGAAATGGAGAACAGAAAATCAATCATCTTATGTGATTTTAACTAATTCTGGAAAAGTACCCACGTTTAATTTACAGTAAATGTGGCTAGCTGTTGAGCTGCAATAATTGAACTTTGTTGTTAGTGATGTGCTAGGATTGTGTTTGCCATGCTTGTTTTCTTTTATATTTTGTAACATATAGTGCAATTAATTTTCTCAACTTCTTACCTCATAGAAGTTACTTTCATTAAATTAATGATTTCTAAAACCTTGAAGTGGAAATCAATGGAAACCTAAATTAATTTAAAGGCTGTGCTAAATTATTAAAATAATTAAGAAATTAATTTAGCAATAATGAGAAATGGTGGCAAAATTAAAATAGTACTAAAATAAATAATTATATTGACTCTTATGTAAAAAAGAAGAGAAAGCAAAGGAAAAATAATGCAAACTGATAATATTGTTTAAGTTAACTGATGGAACTATAGTTAATTGATGGAATTATAGTTAATTGATGGAAATTAATCATTTCTTCACACTAGCCGTATATAGGCTAAGGTTTTTGATAGAGTCAACATGAAAAATTCAATGCCATGGCCGGGATTTGAACCATGGATCTCCTGGTTTCTGTCCATAAGTCGCTCTAACCCATTGAGCTACCATAGCCAACGTCCCTTCCTGACATTAAATTCTCCATTTGACTCGTATATTTCCCCAGTAAACCACTAGGGGCTCTCGCATTCGAGATACACCGTTTGTGGCGACTTACTATCGTAAGTAGAGTCCCAGGTTTCATAATTTAACTCTTATTATTGTAGTTAATTGATGGAAATTAATCATTTCTTCACACTTATCGTATATAGGCTAAGGTTTTTGATAGATAAGAGTCAACATGAAAAATTCAATGCCATGGCCGGGATTTGAACCACAGATCTATATGGCACGGAAACCCGGAGATCCGTGGTTCAAATCCCAGCCATGGCATTGAATTTTTCATGTTGACTGTATCTAACTGACGGAAATTGATCATTTCTTCATGCTAGCATTATATAGGCTAAGATTTTGAATAGATAGAGTCAACCTGAAAAATTCAATGCCACAAATGGGATTTGAACCACGGATCTCCTGGTTTCCAACTAATGTTATTTTACTGCAAGGCCAAATTCAAAAGATAAATTGCAAAAATTATTTGTAGTTGGTTTATTGATACTCTAACTTTGTAATAGAAATCATTCTTGATATATGTGAAGAAAGAAAGATAAAATTGCGTAAATGCTTATCAGTATAAAATAAAAGCTTTTGTAACAATCACAATTCACAAGAATTAACTAAAGAGTCTCACTACTCTCAGGGGGAGGGGTGGAAAAAACAAGTTATCAGTAAAGAATTTTTTAGAAAACAAAATCTGTCAGTAAAAATTAAATAGCTGAAACCCTAAATTCCCCAAGCACCATGGACAAAGCATATAATAGATATATCATTATAGCCATTCCATATTTGGCACCCAATATGAGCACAGATAATTTTAGGATTAGGATTACTACTGTTATTACGAGGTCTACCCGAGAGTCCGAAGATTCCGGCCCCTATCAACCCGGGAGCAATGGAAAATTCCAGGGCTCTTTCCATGGGGCAATATCTGGAGTCTAAACAGCCTCTCCATCGTCAACAACGTCGACGGGTGGAAGTGGCTATGCCACTCACACGCATCAACCCTGCAGGGAAGACTACCGAATAACCTCGACTACTTAGGGGATTTGGCACTGCAACCTGTGGTTTATTGTACCTAAGCCCCAAGTGGGGCATCCCTAAAAGGAAGGATGAGGCAAGGGCAGCCGACCCAAGGAGCTACGACAGCGCCGAGACAACTGCAGACACTTCTACCCTGAAAGAGACTACCAGAGGAGAGATGATGTGAAATGATAATGGAGATGAAATGGAGGGACAGGAAATTCAGGGAATGTAATTAACCTACCCAGCATTTGCCTGGCAACCCAGAAAAACCCTGAAAAAGTCATGGGTCAGGTAGGTTGGTCAAGGGATTTGAATCGGGCCTTCTGAATGAGGGCCACAACTGAGCCATCTTGCTCAGTTTCAGGATTAAAATAAGGCCAAACTTCTAAAACCACACATCAAAGAAGCGAAGAATCAACATGACGTTGTGAGACAGTCCTCTGGGCTATTGAAAGGTTGATCTTCATAGAGAACAGGAGGACAACATGACACTACAAATGAAATAAGAGGATAGTGGAACTTCTTAGATCTACAGGAAAACTATAAGTACATCCAGACTAATTCAAGGTGGCAGCTAAGGTAAGATGCGCACTAATGAATTCACTGCCTATCCTGAGAGGAGAGTGGGTGTCAATTATGTATGTGAAGTTGTTGACATTGCACATTTATTATACAATCTTCTGAAATTTTTAAGGCTCATGTCCTGGTGCATTATACCTTCATGTATATGAAACAGTATACTTTGTTTCAAGTTGTATTCTGTATAAATAGACATGCATGCATGTGTGTACGTGTGCTGTAACAGGTGCTTAAGAAAGATGTGTAAGAAGAATTATGGTTGGTTGGTTGCTAATGCTCATGGAGTTGGAGAATTTCCATTTTCCTTCTGGCCTCCCAATAACGTGTGACTAGTTGTGCTGTCAGTTCTCCATCTGTTTTTGTCAGGGCAGTACACTGGAGCAAATGATCTCCGTCCATCAATGAGTTCGGGTCCCTACACAGTGTGCAGGTCGGGGATTCAAAAATATTAATCCTGTGTAGATCAGCGGCCAAACAGTCGTGGCCAGTAGTCAGTCGGAAGATGGCAACAGTACTGCTTCTTGGGTAGTCTGGGATGGGATTTTTACTTCCTTGTAGAATTTTCCATTGTTTCTAAGGCTTTCACTGCCGGTGTCAATACTAGTTGAAGTATATTCCGGGCTTATAGGTCGTGGTCTACTGGGCTCTTTCTTCTTCTTCTTCTTCCCAGACGTTTCGTCTGCGACTACGGCAGACATCATCAGTGGCAGTGGCGAGGTCGAAGTACTCTAGTGGGTATTTCAACAGCAACTGTGCTACAAAATTGAATCGAGAATATATTGACACATTGCTTCACTCACACTGTTTATTCACAGGACATGTTTCAAGAGCTCTTGCTCCTATCCTCAGCTGATACTCGACTAGTGCAAGTTGTAGTGGTTTCTTCTTTCTCCGTATTGTCAATAGATGGCGTGATGTACTTGTCAAAGATGTCCGGTGGTGGAGTTTCAAAATTCATGACTCTATGACGATTTTTGTTAATGAATTTTGAAACTCCACCACCGGACATCTTTGACAAGTACATCACGCCATCTATTGACAATACGGAGAAAGAAGAAACCACTACAACTTGCACTAGTCGAGTATCAGCTGAGGATAGGAGCAAGAGCTCTTGAAACATGTCCTGTGAATAAACAGTGTGAGTGAAGCAATGTGTCAATATATTCTCGATTCAATTTTGTACTAGTTTGTGCTTCACTGTCCCTACGCTTCTTTCAAGTTTATACTTTGAGCAACTGTGCTGTTTGCACCGTGGACCGCAGTATTTATAAAAGTGGCTGGAGTGGGTGTCTGCTGTGATTGGTTCGGTCTGTGATTGTGTCTGCTGTGATTCTCTATTTTGTTTAGTTTTTGTGGTAAGTCATTTATCATAATATTAAATAAAGTAGTACTTGACACAGATCCTTGGGCAAATCCCATCTAAATGCCCTACAATGGAATGCTGGAGGATTCACACAACCAAAAAAGTAAGAATTATAAAGGAATTTAAAGACACGGATAGTGGACTTAACCTTCATTAATTGATAAAACTGTTTGTAGTCACTAAAATTAGGCAAGTGAGTCAACCTTGTATATACTTTTCTCCACTTACAAGTTTTTTATGAAGACTAGTTTCTGCGGACTTCTCCCCTATTGTCAGTTCTGTGGTTGACTGATGATGCATCTGGTGTCTGCATCTGGCTTGGTGTTGTGCTGCCATCTAATGTCCTGGTAAGTTTGATGACGTCATCTACTGCGGGAATTTCAAAATTCATCAAGAGGTCCTGTTTTTTCGTAATAAATATGTTTTCCCAAATCTGTAGTTCCAGAGGTTTCTTTGCCTGTTTGATCAGTTCTATTTCTTGTTTTATGTTGTGATTCTCAGACCAAAAGTGATGTGCTACGGCCGACTTGTCAATTTGTTTGAATTTAATATTTCTAAAGTGTTCTTTCATTCTTGTTCCTAGATTCCTTTTGGTCTTACCAATGTATATCTTGTCACAATCCTGGCAACTCATTTGGTAAATGCCTGATAATTGAGTTTTCGGTGTGCTATTTTTTAGAGGGTGGTTTAGTAAGTTGCGGATGTTGTGTTTGTTTTGAGGGGCTAATTTTATGTTGAAGCTCTTAAATATGTTTTCAAATTTTTTGAAGTATTTTGGATGAAATGTAAATTTTCCATATCTGGTGTTTGGGTTTTCTAGTTTTTTTTAATGTAGTAATGTCCCTTAAGTTTTTGTTTCTTTTGCGTCTGTAGATCAGTTTTTTGATGAAATTTGTGTTATAGTTGTTCAGTTCGGCAACCTGGTGTATGTGAGCGTACTCCTGTTCATATTCTGTTTTTGTTAGCGGAATGTTGATTAATCTGTGAACTAAACTATGGAATACTGCATATTGATGTTGTACTGGATTGAATGGGTTGCATTTAATGTAATTGTCAACATGTGTTGCTTTTCGGTGTATTCCAAATTGTAATCCTGTTGGTGTTCTAATGATTTTCAAATCTAGAAAAGGTAGCCATTCATCCTGCTCTACTTCAGTGGTGAAAACTATGGATTTTTCTTGTAGGTTTAGCAACTTTATAGCATCCTCGGTTAGTCTTCTAGGGACTATAGCAAACACATCGTCGACATATCTATGCCAACATTTGAAAATATGTGGAAAGGCTTTAGTAATGTGTGTTTCCAAATTAGTCATGAACAGATTAGCTAGTAATGGTGAAAGAGGGTTACCCATGGCCAAGCCTGCTGTTTGTTGGAAGTTCTTGCTGGAGAACATGAAGCTGTTTTGTTCAATACATAGGGTGGTTATTTCTTAAATCGAAAGTACGGAAATTACGCTTAAGGAGACCGACGAGAAACCCACGCAACCAGTACCGCCGTGTCACAGAAACACCAGACAATGTAGTCAACATCTCTTCCCAAACTTTCACCGAAAAAGAGTTAAAATTTTTAAACAAAGGTTTTAAAACTTTTGTCGGCAACTCGGGCAATTTAGACGATTACATCGCTGATGTCACCATAACCTCGAACTTTTTGGAAAATGGTAGCGAAAAAACATCATCATTTTGGATTTGGTTCAAGCTTATGGTTTTTATTCCAAAAGTGAAATGCTACTGCTGGCTTCTCTACCTGTTTCAACTTGATGTTTCTGAAATGTTCTTTTACTCTGATGTTTAGGTTTCTTTTAGTTTGCCCTATGTAGAATTTTTCACAATCCTTACAACTTATTTGGTATATTCTTAACGTACCAGCTTGGATACCTTTAATGGAACATTTCAGTGCCATTGATTTCTCTTTCTTTCATAAACCTGATACCTATAATATGATCATTCCTGTCAAACCCAAAAATTTCAAGTAGAAAATGGATTTAAGTTAATTGATGGAAATTATTCATTTCTTCACACTAGCCGTATACAGGCTAAGGTAATGGATTGGTAGATCCGTGGTGCAAATCCCGGCTGTGGCATTTCTATCAATAGAAAATAGATCTTATCCCTCAGGCACCTAACTATATTGTTGTATGCCTGCTACTTTATCATACTTAACACTACTCAAACTGATTTGGGCTGCAGTGAAGAACTGATTTGTTAAAAGAAACGTTACTTTCAAAATGGATGATGTAACTATGTTAGCTGACAAGAAGTTTGCATATATTTGTGCACAAGGCTAAAAATATGTAGGCACATCTAAGTTTTGTAAAATTTATGCATAATCAAGGCTTACTGGATGGGGATAGAAAATTATCATTCATCTAGGGGGTGACAAAAGCACTGAGTCCTCCAAGTTTTCTAGTGGAAGGAGGTGAGAACTGTCAAGAACAAGGAGAAACTGCAAATTAAGCAGAATCTTCTGCTAGTTTCAGCATATTGTCTTAACCTGCCTTAAGGAAAGGTGCACATGATTTCCCTTCCCTCTTGGGTGTGTGTCACTGCAGTTGGTCTCCCAGCCTTAGTTATCCTTTTTGTACAGTGCAACGAGCTGTCAGCTCAGAGAAAGCAGGCTGCAATAAGGCTTACAACCAGTTTAAGTAGTGACCTGTAGAAAAACTTGAAGCGTTAGAAAAACAATATTGAAAATTAATAAGAAACAGGAAAGCTAACCCAAAGAGAACCACATTGAAATTAAAGAACAGGGAGAAAGTAGAAGCTACAAGCAGATATTGACATAATAGAAATACTTAGAGATGAAGTTCGGCAAAGAGAAACTAGCTAATGAGCAATCAGAGCTAGCTAACGAAATAAAATAAGTCTAAAGGTACTAGCCAAAGAAATTACAGAAAAAGTAAAAGTACAGCAGCCCTAGCTATCCAAAGAAATTAGAGGTGAACATTGCCAAGGATATAATTAATAAAAGACGGATTTAGTTCTGAACAGGTTAGGTTTCAAAGTGAAACTATTAGATAAAGAATGTGCACTAACTAAATATATGGCATAAAAGTAATATGTAGTGAGCTAGAATATCTAAAAGTTGACTGGATGGATATAAAGAAATATATGGTAAGGAATTTCAACTAGTGAATGAAGACTTAAATTCTTTAAGGACAAAATTGTTTGCACAACAGAAGCAGTATTACTGGCCAACACAATTTGGTGCCTTTGAAGTTAGACCTATTCTTGAGTATATTAGTAGCACTGAATCCAAAAATAGCATTAGTTTTGTTCTATCAGCTCTAATTTTGTAGATGGAACTAAACCATCGATAGGCTAATTAGCAGAATAATTATTTAATAAGGAGCTGTATGTTCTATATGATGGCTGTTGATAGCATTAATGGACATATGAGCTCCTGCTGAGATTAGGTACATCTATGGAAACTAATATTGAACATTGAAAGAATGTTTCCTCTAGAAGAAAATGTTTGACCTATGCAGACATATTCTGCTTCATCTGTGGGCAGTACACTTGAAAGAATGTAGAAAACCTATTTTTTACTTTGCGGAGAAAGAATATCCTGGTTGTTTTCACATCAAGTCATAATGTGATATTGTCAGACATATTCTGCTTCATCTGTGGGCAGTACACTTGAAAGAATGTAGAAAACCTATTTTTTACTTTGCGGAGAAAGAATATCCTGGTTGTTTTCACATCAAGTCATATGTGATATGAAGATTACCAATATAAATTAAACATTGAAAAACATATAAAAATTATTTGTTGTTGGTTTATTGACACTCGTCACTTACTTTTTCATATATTTATGAGAGACTAGTTTCAAAGGCCCTGGCCTCCATTTTCAATCTCTTCCCAACTGGCAACTGTTGTTATCTGCTCTCTCTGGTGGTGGAACTATGAACTTTTTTGTCAAATTATCTGCTGGCGGGATTTCAAAGTTCATTACGCGATCCTTATTTTTCCAGATGAATATGTTCTCCCATGTTGTCAATCTATTTTGGTTTATCACTCCTTTTAATAATTTTGGATTTGGATCAATGTCATGGTTTTCATTCCAAAAATGAAATGCTACTGCTGACTTGTCTTCTTGTTTCAATCTGATGTTTCTAAAGTGTTCTTTGACTCTGGTTTTTAAATTTCTTTTTGTTTGACCTATGTAGCATTTTTCACAATTCTTGCAATTTATTTGGTATATTCCAGATTTGTTACCTGAAGGAATTTCATCTTTTGTTTTTGAATTTAGTAATTTTAAAATTGAAAAACATTGAAAAACATGTTGAGACATTATTACATTCTGCTGCCATAGAGAAAAGAATGTAACGTAAACACATACAAAAAACAAGTGCATAAAGCATAAAAAACAAATTAAAAATAACTTAATGTGAAAGAAAATAATTTTGCTGAAAAGAAAATGGTTTTAATTTTAAATTCAGAATTGAATATTTTAATAACTGTTGAAAACGTAATTAAGTATTAGCATTATAGACAAAAATGATAGGAAATTCAGGAGCAGTATATTTTATGACGGGAAATTTTCACAGAACATTTTTTCCTTAAAAGAGAATTAATAAACAAATTATAAATAAGCAGTAGAAAAAGTATATTATAAAAAATTTTAAAAACTGTTAAAGTGTGCTCATAAGATCTGAACTGTTGGTGATTTAATATCTGAAGGACTAAACTCCATGTTAAGGAATATTATCCTGTATATAATGATGGGGTAAAATAAAATATTTAAAACAGATCCACCAATATTTTGGTTAGACATATCAGGAAGGGGTACACCTTCACTTCATGTTAGGTGCTGCCTTATACCTTCCTACATTTATTCCATCAGTTCCTCGTTGTCTTCCTGTCATCCTGTTTTTTTTTTTTAATGGTAAAAAATCTTGTACCCTTCCTTCTGACGAGGATTGGCACAGGATAATGCATCCACAAGGAGATACATACATTTCCAGTCCCTGATGCCATAGACCACATGGAATATTCCGACAGAGATGGATCAATTACAGAATTGACTAAATATGGCCTTTTCAAGGAGAAATGATGCTTTTAATATAGATGAAATTTACAATTATTTTGTAAAATGCTATGGAAGAGTGGTGTATGATTTTCAACAAAGTTGGCCTAATTGTTATGTGCATATTAGGATAAACTGACAAGATCTAATAAACATGTATGTCCCCAAACCAAAACAGTAGTAATAATGCGGGCAATAAAATATTTTGTCAACGAAATGAGCCCAGAGAAAAAAGTAAATTGTCATCCAAGTATGCATCTATACCAAGAACACCCAAAGAAATAAGGAAATGTGTATATAGACAGGAGCCTAAAAATGCAACAGAGTCATCCAAAACAAATAATAAGACAAAAGTGGAGTGTAAAGAAAGAATAAGAAGGGAGATAGATAGGGATCATATAAGAGGGATTATGCTATGCAAACAGCGGAGGAACGTGAAAATATTACAAGTGATAACTTACAAAATGCAAGACAATAGCTGTATTAGATTTGTGCAAATAAATGCAACGGAAACTGGGAGATCCGTGGTTCAAATCCTGGCCATGGCAGTGAATTTTTCAGGTTGAAAGTGATAGAGGTTAAAAACCAACTGCGAATAATTTTTTCAATTACCATATTTACTCAAAAATAAAACCCCCTTGATTAGAAGAGCCACCAGGTTTGGAAAGCAAATTATGGGGGGTATTATGTATGCAAATGTTAGGCCCAGTCTGTTAATTTGAGACAGGCAGTAATTCCAACAAAATCTGTCAGAATTTCGATAATACTGTGCATGCAGTTAATGGTAGATGGTTGGTCAAGGACAAGTTCTATCCTTTCACTTGTTTGCGAAGAAAGGAGCAGGTAGCTGGGGGATGGGGTGAGACATTGACTTTCACATACTTAATAGCTGCAGCTTGTTCTGCGCCGTGGTGTAGTGGGCTAGAGCATGTGCTTTGGTTCCCAAAATCCAGAATGCCCCTGGGATCGATCCCACCCCTTGGGTCAAGATTTTAAGTCTTGGGTTTAGGATTGGTGCCCACTCAGCATCGTGAGGAAATTGAGGAGCTATGCTAGGTAGCGAACCTTACTAGAGAAAGACAAGTTTCCGGCTGGAGGTGCTGAGATGCTGACCACATCTCCTCTTTGTATTGGTTGAATGATCAACCCACCTCTGCTTTGCTTATATCAGCGTGAGACCAACAGTCCAGTTGGCAGGCTCAGGCCCACTCTGGGTTATTATGCCATCGGTTTAATAGCAACATCTTCCAAATGACCCACACCTGCTTCTTATCATTAACGAGATCTTTGGTTAAAACTGCAGTAGCTTTACTGAAAGTGAGTTTCTCTTGTGTTTTGATGATTTATTGGTGTGGTTCATCACTGTAGGTTTTAAGTTAGATACTGAAAAAAAAAAAAAGTGTACGTGCAGCGGGTCGAAAGTATTCGATTCAACCAAACCTGACTTGTTACTGGTGAAACTAGAATGTCAGTTGCAGCTGTCAAAAGTGCAACTCGATCTTTTCGTAGCCTGAAGTATGCCATTTTGAGATCCTCTCAATTTTTCGGCTGTAATTTGGTTAAAAAAAGGAGGAGGGATCTTATTTTCGAGTAAATACAGTAATTTGGAATCCATTGTTATTAAATTGCTCCTAATAAGCATAATTGTTAAGGTTTGTTTACATCTTCTTTGAAGTTAAAGTAGAGCAGGTATAGTGGTATGTATTTGTAATTTGTATGAAATTTCAGTTGTGTAATTAAAAGTAGCTATAAATTATAAGTAAAAGAATTGATATTATAAGCACATTTATAGAGAGGGGGGGGGGACCAAAGAGTCTTAATTCAGGTTTAAGGTGTAGTAGCAATTTGTCAAATTTCCGTCATCATTTTAACTTTGCTTATATGAGACCTTAAGAGAACATGATCTTTGGAGAAGAGCTTATAACAGATTTATAATTCTGTTTTGCTTTTATAATAGCATTCTGATTTTTTGCCTCAGCTGGTGAGACATCAGCCCATTGTGATGACTTCGGCACAGTCACAAATTCAAGAGCAGCTGCAGAAGAAACATGAGGAGCTTCAAGCTCTAATATCCCAGCAGCAAGAGGAACTTCGCCGGGTATCAGAGCAGTTAATGTTGGCACGCTATGGTATGCTCGTTACAGTGCCTTCTACTCCTGCCCTCCCACCTACCACTGTAACTACGACGCACCATCGTCCTCCCCAGTCCATAATGCTTGAACCACATCAGGTATGTATAATAAGTTTTTCACTTATTTGTTTTCCTCTCTTTTTTATGGATATCAAAAAGATTGCATTGCAGGAAAAGATTTGGAATAGAAAATACTTAATTTGAAGGAGAAGAAAATTGACTTCGCTGCTTTTAATCTTTGAAGGTTTTTGTGATCATTTCAAATCTTCCTTTTCCCTTTAAATAGAAGCCAACATGATTTTGTTATATTAAAAGACTTATTGAGTCATATGTTATTAAAACTTACAAGTTCATGTTTTTGTTAATTTGAGTTGGAGCACAAAAACAAATTTTGCATAAAACTTGGGTTTGGAACCCATTAGTTCAAGAATTACTTCCTATAAATTGTGAAATTCTCAAAATAGAATACAGAAATAATTGTGGGTTCTTTGTTCTGAAAACATTTGTAGATGACCTGTGGCAACATCATGCTCTGATGGGAATAATTAATAAATTTTAAGCTAAAACATATTACTCGAGTTCATAAAATATAAACACTTGAGTACACATTACGTAAAAAATGAAGCTAGCTACAGTGAAGCAATAAATATTACACAAGTATAACTATTTGCAACAAAAACTTCACTTACCTTAAGAAAATGTCAATTTTTCGTATTAATTGAGATCGATTTTACGAACATTTGTCTGCATCTTCAGTCAACACACTACACAGAGGATGGAAGACCTATTAAAGGATAGCAATTACAGAAAACTGGAAAACAACCCATTAAACAGCTGCATTGAATCTACAAATAAAGCTTTAGAGGGAAATAATAAGAAAGAATTACACAAAATTAGAGTATATAATCCAAGAATACCAAGAACATATGGTTTACCAAAAATACATAAAACAGGAAAAACCAGGAGACCTATTACTAGTAGCATAATGCTCCCACATATAATTTGGCCAAATGATTACTAAACAAAGTCAGTAGCTTTCCAAAGTTTGAAAGTACAAATTTAAAAAATTCTTTAGACTTAGTAGAAAAAAATTAAAGATATAACATTAGAAAAACATGACAGATTGGTTTCATTTGATCTCACAACATTATTTCCAAGCATACCAACAGAAAAATTACAGACATTGTTAAAACAATGCCTAACACCAATAGAAATGGAAACACCAGAAGCAGTTAGAATATATCTCATTAACAGTGAACAGAACTTCTTCAGTTTTAGTAGTAAATACTACAATTGGGAATCAGGATTATCTTTGGGCAGTCAACTTTCACCTTTTTAGCAGATTTATTTATGAGTTCATTTGAAACACACATAAAGATGGCCTTTCCATGGTTCTTCAAGGTTTGGTAGAGATACATTGATGACATCTTTGCAACAGTTCCAAATAGATATTTAGATGATGCATTAAAATTACTCAGTCTGCAGGAAAAAGCTATCAAATGCACAGTAGAAAAAGAAGTCAATGGACAACTCTCTTTCTTAGACCAAAATAAGGTTTAAAAAATAAAATATCATCTTGACACCTACAAATAGATAGTATTAAAATTGTTAAATTCTAAAATAAAGATGAAATCCCATCAATCAATAGTTCCGGAATATACCAAATAAGCTGAAAGGATTATGAAATATGCTGCAGAGATCAAACTATAAGAAATCTAAAAATCAGAGTCAAAGAGCACTTGAAAAACTTCAAATTGAAACAAGAAGATTAAGTCAGCAGTAGCATTTCATTTTTGAAACAAAAATCTTTACCTTAACCCAAATACAAAATTCTTAAAAGGGGTGATAAACCATTACAAACTGACAATGGGAAAACATGTTAATATGGAAAAATAAGGACTGAGTAATGAACTTTGAAATCCCACCAGTCGATAACTCAATAAAGAAGTTCATGGTTCCACCATCAGAGAGAACAAGTCGCATCTTCAGATTGAAAATTGAAGCAATGGCTCCCAAAACTAGTCCCTCATAAAATAAAAATGTGACAGTGTTAAAAACAGACTACAAATAGTTTTTTTCTATAGTTTCTATAGTTTTATTATTATTATTATTATTATTATTATTATTATTATTATTATTATTATTATTATTATTATTATTTTTTTTTTTTTTTTTTTTTTTTTTTTTTTTTTTTTTTTAATCACCACTGCCACCAGCAAACATATAGCATATGTAACATTTGACTGAAAGAGAAAACATTTAAACAAGTATTACTACTACACATAGTATTATACAGTTATTCATCCAAGAACATATGACAACCATCTATTTATGGAGATACCAATACATTAAACCAAATACAATGATACTTTATATTCCCGTTATTGCGCAGGACACTTCAATAATCATCCACAAATTCCTGTATCGAGTAATAGGTCTTGCTGCATAGATAGTTTTTAAGAGTAGACTTATCCATTTTTCTTGAAGATAGTAATTTTAAATATTTTGGAAGTGCATTGAATATTCTGACACATTCATAATATACTCCTTTCTGGAAACAAGCAATCTAGCACTGGATTTATGTAAATCCATTCTTTGTCTAGTATTTATCCAATGTATATTCACATTTTGTGTAAAGTACTTTTGATTTTGTCTTGTGATTTTGATTTTTGACATGGAAATACATAAGCATAAAGATATATTCACAAGGAAGTCTTAAAATATTCAGCCTCTGAAACGGACCCCTACATGGAACCATAATGTTGATGCCATTTATCACTCTGAAGGTTATTTTTGTAATATAAAAACTTGCTTACTCTCCACCCACTTACCCCAGAATATCAAACCATATTTCATTATAGAACAAAAATATGCATAATATATTTTTTAATGTCTGAATTAGACAAAGAGAGTTCAACGACCTAAGTGCAGAAGTAGTGTACTCTCACTTTTAGGCACATTTTCTCTGTCAGCTGTGAAGGCTATTCCGTGAATATGAAAGCGCATAATTAAAAAATATGTCATCTTGTATAGTGGGTCCTAACATTAAAAATATCATTTAATGCTACACCATTGTCTGTTTTAGCAGAGGCGTCATATACTATTATCTTTGTTGTGGTGCTAGTATTCTTGTGACCTGCATGATAAGGCATGTAGTGTTCCAGTTCAAATGACGTGGAATGAAGTTGAACCATATGTCCAAGTCACTCGTACTCTCTCATAAAACTGACATATTCTTATCGAAGCTGACTTTGCATGTGCAGTTTTCTCTCTAGTAAAAGGAAGCGCTGAATTGTAATCTTGCTTGAGTTACCAAGTTTGATTTCCTTTCAGAGTGGTAGTTCAACATATCTTCCATTTTCATCAAGTGTTGTGGTACTGTTAAAGTAGTTTTCACATTCCTTGCGACTGCATCACATTGTTCATCTCCTGCAGGGCCCAGAGTAATTTAATCTGATTATCACGACTGTGATCAGATATGAATGAAAAGGGATTTGCATTTTTATGTATCATTTGTGTCTACCTGGAGTTGTTGTAAATATTCACAGCACAGAGTATATTCAAGATGAGTTTCCTAAAGGGTTGGATATCCTGGGCGCGTTCTCCTTCTCTCCTTCAGTAGCTGCATGAAAAACTAAGCTCCGATGAGCAGGTGAGTGCTGTGAGGACAATGGAAGTCTGGGTCAGCAAGAATGATATCATTTGGGATATTCCAGTTCTCGTAATTAATGTATGATTCAAGAATATTGCCCATAATTCTATTATACATTCCATCTGGAAGTGGAAATTGCTGACAGTTAAATGTACTTGGACATCTACTGATGAATCGGCCTTTGAAATCAGATTACCAAATCCTTGCAGAGAAACAAAGGTTGTTCTTCTCTTGTTCAGCTAAGAAGCTTCACTGCTTGCTCTGAGATGCACTGTCAAATACAGCGGGTAGATTATGTAATTGTCCATTGGAGTTCATGACCTTAACTAGAACTGTGCTGAGAAGTACTCGAGTCTTGGAAGCAATTCTGAGAGAGTGATAGGAAGATTGGTTCATGTCACCAGTCTGTTTGAGTTGTATTATGCATTGTCTTCTTGTCTCATGTTGATCCCTTTACTGTCATCTTCCTGATGCAACAATGCATGAGATTTGTTATACATCCTGCATGCACTTTTGGAATTGCATGCCTTCCACATGTGTAGTGAACTAAGACAGTTGATGCAGCCTTTACTGTCTTTGATCAGAGTGAACCTTTCATTGCAGCACATTTTTGGGAACTCCGGACATTTATACAATCTATGTTCTTCAGAACAGATGTAACATCTATCTGCTGTGGAAATAATATGAATGTGTAAACTTGAAAGAAGCGTAGGGACAGTGAAGCACAAACTAGTACAAAATTGAATCGAGAATATATTGACACATTGCTTCACTCACACTGTTTATTCACAGGACATGTTTCAAGAGCTCTTGCTCCTATCCTCAGCTGATACTCGACTAGTGCAAGTTGTAGTGGTTTCTTCTTTCTCCGTATTGTCAGTGCTGTGGCTTTTCATTTTTTGAATACTAGACATGACATCAACTTGGAAACATCTCTAATAAAATACGTTAATCACCCCATAGACCTTTCCGTATGGGAAAAAATCTTCATCAACAAAAATCGCCATAGAGTCATGAATTTTGAAACTCCACCACCGGACATCTTTGACAAGTACATCACGCCATCTATTGACAATACGGAGAAAGAAGAAACCACTACAACTTGCACTAGTCGAGTATCAGCTGAGGATAGGAGCAAGAGCTCTTGAAACATGTCCTGTGAATAAACAGTGTGAGTGAAGCAATGTGTCAATATATTCTCGATTCAATTTTGTACTAATATGAATGTGGTTCGTTGTTGATCTTGGCTTTGGTTTGGAATGTTATTCACATTGGTTCCAGATGATTGTACAGATGTGCAGAGTTGTAATGTCTGATACTGCTTCTAAAAGTAATTGATTAGCTCCGCAAATCCTACTGCATCAAGGTGAGCATGTTACGTTTCAGATTCCAATCTTAATTTTTGGTCTAAGTGAGATAGTTGAAGATTATTCAGAAGTAAGTATAATATGCCTGGTGGGACATTTAGAGCATTGAGTGCATCTGCATTCCTTTGAACCTGTTAGTCAAATGGCGTATCTCGCTCTCAAACTCAGTGTTTACTTGAAGGTTCAATAGTTTGCCTTACATATTCTGTTGCGATCAGTTTTGGTGCAGGGTAATGATTAACTAATATACTGTACACCACTGGAAAGTTATCTTCAGAGATGATATTCTTAATACTGTCCTTGGCTTCACCTTTCAAAGATGATAGTAAGTAGTAAAACTTGTTGATATTTGAATGAATGAATGAATAAATTCCTATATTTCCTTAAGTGGAACATAAGGCCTTTTGAACTGTGCAACCTTGGGTCCCATAGGCAACAGGTTGAGAAACAGAGGTTTCCTAATCAGAGAGATTCCGGGATGAGTGATCAGCCCAATGCCGGAAGTGAAAGTATGAGATAGATGTAATAGGAAAGATGATGGAGCCACTGGTGGAATGCTGGCAGGGGAAACTGGAGGACCCAGAGAAAATCTGCCCCAGCGCCATGTTATCCACCATAAATCTCACTTTACGATCTCCTGGGATTGAACCCGAGCCGTCATGGTGAGAGCCAAGCAATCTAACCACTCAGCCATGGTGTGGCCTCTTGATATGTGATAAGTTATTATTTCTGACCATTAAGTTTTTAAAAGTGTCCTTGAAATTAAGCCAGGTAGTTAGACTTCAACTAAAAGTGGGTAGATTAATTTTGGGAAGCTTAATGTTTCTTGAAGGACCACGTGATGACTGGATCATTCCCTCATCAGTCTTGTGTGAAGTTTGTTTGTTGCAGGCCGCCTGTAGTTTGGCTTTGAGCAGGTCTATGGCTTCTTCGAATGCTACTCAATAATCAGCTAGCAAATCTGAATCTTCATCATCACAAAATTCAAACTCGCCTTGAATTAACTTGAATTCTTCATTAGTTTCTAGAAATCTGTCCAGCTTTATGTTAGTTAAATTGACATCAGCGGAATTCATATCAGTGTTCACAAATGTTGAATATGCGTGACAGTAGCTTTTAATGTGGCTTATTTCTTCATTAACTGTCATTTATTGGCTTCATTTTGAAAATATGTAGTGTTAGCATATTACACAAATATAACAATTTGTAACAAAAACTTCACTTATCTTAAGAAAATGTCAATTTTGCTTATTAATTGAGATCGATTTCACAAACAAATCGCTTGCGTTGTCATAAAGTCTGTTGAAATTTTATGATTATAAGATTCCTTTGGCTAACTACAGAATGTTAAAAATAAAAAATGAAAAGAAAAGTGCAGCACCTGTAAAAGTAGCTCTTCCATGTGGCCGATTTACGAAGGCATCATCTACATAGTAAAAAAAATATTAAAGAGCCAAGAGGTACCTTTTTAAGTGCTATGAGTTTGCCTTATATGTTGCAATGGCTGGTGACAGAGAACACATGCTAACACCTTCTGTTTGTTAATAGTAACAGAGTTGAACAGTATGTAGATTGAAGTTAAAATGTGATGTAATAAGCAGATGTTTTGATCAAAATGCAGGCTAAGAAATTCTAACATTTCAGTTATAGATATGTTAGTGAAAAAGAAACTCCACATTGAAACTGACCAAAACATCTTAAGAACTTATTTTAATCTCTTGAATAACCTTTGGAAACTTGAATGAGTTTTTATTATGATGCAGGAATCAATCAGGGACTGTATGAGTTCAGGCAAGTGTTTAGTAGTAGGTTAGCCAACGGCATCAACAAAGTACCTGAACAAAACTCCTTGCTTGTATATCTTGATGGTGGGTTTGAGATACTTGAGAGGACTTCAGCAAACTTTAACAACCATCAGGAAAGTCTTACTCCTCCATTAAAGGAGCTAAAGCAACTTAAGTCATAAGGTTTTAGAGGTTTTCATATGAACAAAGCTGGAGTGAATAGTGTTTTCAGAATACAGGAGAGGATCAAAGTATGCTAAAGTTAATTAAAAACTGAGTGTAGAAATGAAATCACATATTGCCAGAGAAAAAGAATTTTATACAGTATATATTTTACAATTCCTTTCTTGGAAGTGTTGAAAACAGTGTTGTAATAAATTAAATTTAAAGGGAGTCGATTAATGACACTAAACAACACTTACTTTTAAATTTTCCCGAACATGTTTCAGAGACTTTGCCTCCGTCAACCGGACATCAACTGGTTCTCAGTGGTGTAGCTGACGATATTTTGTCATAGGTCTCCTCTGGTGGCGGTTCAAGGAACTTGCTGAACAAATCTTTCTGGGGGATGTCAAAATTGAATACTTTGTTCCTATTTTTTGAAATGAAGATTTGTTCCCATGTGAACAGTTCTTGTTTTCTGATGTATGTTTTAGTAGTTTTGGTTCTGGATTTACGTTGTGTTTTTTTCCCCAAAAATGCGTGGCAACTGCAACATTTGGATGAAATAGAATTGAAGCTTTATCAACTTCATTCAGTTTTAACAAAAGCGCTGGGAAACGTGATGTGGGAAAACTTTGAACAAAACTATTTGGCAGTCCTATAGTCTGTGAGGTTTAACTAGTCGTGTGCCTCACTCTATGACAGGCAAAGCAGACACCCCAGCCAAGCATGCATCAGTGGCGGAGCGCCCCTTCTCCTCTTGGTCCGATTGTTGCTCATCTCCCGATTCACAGTCAGAAATTTCAAACGAATCTTCGTTTTCTTCTTCCGAGTCGGATTCTTCTAAATTTATAACTAACCTGTCTGTAATTTCATCTATCAGACCGCCTTTCTCCCAGTAAAACTGTTCAGTGTTTTGTACATGCTCACACGCCCTTTTCCAGTTTTCTGGGGTAACTTTTGTAATCGCACTATGAAACAAGGCTCTTACATCGACACTTTTAAATGAAATATTATGTTTGGCAACATCATTCTTCACTTGCGCCCATATAAGTTCTATAGCATTAAAATCGCAATGATAAGGTGGCAATCTTACTACGATATGACCGTGTACCTCTGCGAGACTATCTATTTCATACACTTTGAAATTATCTTTTTTCAGTTTAATTAATTCGTATAGCACTGGTTTTGTTGCTCGTGGATCAAACTCAATATTCCTATTATGAAGCCATTCCTGCATATGGGATTTGAGTGAAGATGACGTGGGTGCTTTATTAATTTCTATGGAATGATAAAAGGCATTGTCCATAATGATTACACTATTAGACGGGATGTTAGGTAGTAATTTATTAACAAACCAATCCTTGAAAATGTTACTATCCATTTCTTCATGGTAGTCTTTGGTTGAATTTGATTTAAAAGTTAGCAAGGCATTAGGAATAAATCCTATAGAACATCAAGCATGTACAACTATAAATCGCTGTCCTTTGCCGATTGGTGTTTTAAGAGGGAAATCACTTTCATTTTCATCGGCGATGCACTTCCACACCTTGTTTCTCGTATGGTTTATATTTACCCATGTTTCGTCAAGGTATACTATAGGCCTACCTGTAGATCTGAGTTCTTTCATTCGTCTTAAAAATTTAAATCTTTTAGAAACAATATCCATTCGTTCCATTAAAAAGCGTCTTCCTTGCGAATTTTTACTGTAAGTGAAATTAAGCTTTTTAGGAATTTTTCTTAAGGACCACACGCTTCCTTTAAGTAAGTCTTTAGCTCTTAAAGCCTCATATATGTCCAGCAAACTAGGCAGAAAGTCCGTACGATACAGCGAATAGATTGTTCGCTTAATAGCAGCAACTGTAAATGAATCAATTTCTGTTTTTCGCGGTTCTCTATTAGGGCGCTTTTTGCCTGGTGTTTGCAGTCTACCGCCGCTAGCTTCTGCATTTTTGTGTTCTTTTAAAATTCGTTGGACAGAACGAGAAGAAATACCTGTAGCAGCAGCAGTTCTCTCAACGATACTCGTCACTGAAGTGTTGGCTTTCCACATTTTAAAGCTTCACATTCATCACTGAAGAAACTGTGAACTTTGACTACAATTTCCCTAGAATCTGATTTTAGAACTTTCTGTCGAGATCTAACTTGAAACAACACAAACACAACCAAAACTACAAGAAAATAATTCAACATTATATCCATATGTTGCAACACTGAAAACATTTTGTGTAACGTGTAAATCTACAAAACAATAAATTCACAGTTCTATAGCTTATACGTCACTGACACCCTTCAAACAACACACAACGGAATGGGGGTTGGGACCGTCTACATTCCACGAATCACGGCAAAGCAGGGTTGCTGTTCCGCCCACGTGTGCTAGACAAGGACAGCATTCTGTCTTAGACAAGGACAGTAGAGAATATGCCAAGTTAAACCTCACAGACTCTAAGTAAGAAAATGAAAGGGGGGTGGGAAGTCATCTTGCGCGCTCAAACGAAAATTACATGAAATTCTGCAAACAGTGACTGTCACTCCACAATTCAGTGACTATGTTAAGAATTATAAAGCCACATTGATTAAAGTTATAAAACAAGCAAAAAAGATGGCAAACGATAAAACTCATGGAAAATAATACACAATGAAATAAAGCCTAATAAGAATGTAGATAATTTAGTACTGCAGAAGCATTCAAAACTAATAACAAACCCAAAGTTAAAAGCAGAGACTTTTAACGATCACTTCATAAATCTTACTGAAAATGTTGTTTCACAAAAGAACTCCACAGTGGGTACTTCAGTAAAAACAAATAGAGCATATATATGTGAAACAACAATGTTCTTGTGCCCTACTGATTTCGAGGAAATTGCTTCAGTAATATCCAAATTTAAATCTAAGTACTCTTCAGGTATTGATAACGTTCCTGATTGTTTGCTAAAGAAATGTTTTATTCATATTGCACACCCGTTAGCAGATGTATGTAATAGCTCACTTGAACATGCAGTGTTTCCAGAAGCTCTAAAAACTGCTAAAGTAAAGCCACTATACAAAAAAAGGAGATAAAACCAATTTACTATATTACAGGCCAATTTCACTCTTATCCAGCTTCTCTAAAGTACTGGAAAAGATATTCTATAAAAGACTTATAGCATTTATAGAGATGAATGATTTAATATCTAAAACTCAGCATGGGTTTTGTAAACAAAAATCAACAGAAACTGCACTTTTTGATTTTGTAAACAGTGTAATAAATACTTTGGATAACAAAGAGAAAATACTAGGCGCATTTTTCAACCTAACCAAAGTATTCTATGTACTAAACCACAATTTACTATTCCAAAAATTAGAACATATGGGTATTAGAGGGCATGCATTGGAATGGATCAAATCATATCTAAAGGACAGGAAGCAAATAGAAATTTCACATACAGAAAAAGATCGCATTAAAGAATACCGATCAGACACAAAAAATAAAGTTTGGTGTACCACAAGGTTCTATTTTGGGTCCTATTCTTTTCTTATTGTTTGTAAATGATTTACAGTCAAATATTACAGCTAAAACAATAGTTCAATATGCTGACAACACAAATATATTAATTGAAAGCAATGTACTTGAGGAGCTACAAATCTTATTGAGCAGAATGTTCAGTAATATTTGTAAATGGTTCAGCAATAATAACTTAATTGTAAACTTGGATAAGACACATGTAATTCATTTTCAGTTTTCTCAGAATAAGTTTCCTGTACAATCACAATTATTATGTAATAATCAAGTAATTAAGTATGTAAACACTACTAAATTTCTTGGTCTTTGGATACAGAGTAACCTAAAGCGGGAGACACATGTTGATCATCTAATTAAAAAACTGAGTACAATTTCTTATAATTTCAGCCAACTGGTGCACATAGTTAACATAAAAACTCTCCGAAGCGTGTATTTTGCATGTACTCACTCCATTTTAAAACATGGCATAACATTATGGGGTAACTCACCACATTGTAAATCATTATTCATAATGCAAAAACGGATTCTAAGAGTACTTGGAGGAGTTAAATCAACATCTACTTGCAGACCATTATTTAAAAAATTTAAAATGTTACCTCCCCATGTATTTTCATTTTTGAAATTTTAAAATTTACAAAGACAAATTTAATGAAAGGAAATGGCCACTGTACCTTTAATGACACAGTTCATAATCATAATACTAGACAGAGAATGGATATTCATGTGAATAGAAGTAATACAAGAGCTCATTAAAACAGTGCAATAAACCTAGGAATCACTATTTTTAATAAACTGCCTATAGCCAATAAAACCACTTGCAATTTTTCAGCATTTAAAAAGTAAGTTTTGGCATACTTGCTAGACCACTGTTTTTATTCTGTTAGTGAATTAATGGAAAGTTTATAATATTGTTAAATTTCTGAATTAATTGTGTATATTATAAAATTCTCGAGATATCTTTATAAAACATTATTTTGTACAAACACTGACTTGTCCTTATTGGATGTGACTTGTTAATTTACAAGTATAATTATTTGCACTGTAAATTCACAGTTTGATGTGTCTTATATCATAGTACTCATGTACAATGTATGATTTACAAGATGAATAAATTATCTATCTATCTATGACAAAATATCACCAGCTATACCACTGAGAACCAGTCGATATCCGGTTGACGATGGAGGCAAAGTCTCTAAACATGTTCCGGGAAAATTTAAAAGTGTTGTTTAGTGTCATTGACTCCCTTTAAATTTAAGTAAAGTATATATTTTGCTTGTTAATATATTCATATTAGATATATGAATGTCCTGTTGCAGGTGAGTTTGCAGACTCATGGGTCACCAGAAGAAATGATACCGTTCCAGCTTTCACAGCAGCAGGCACAGCTTCTTTTTACTTCAGCTAACCCAGCGCAGCACAATCAGTGATCAATCTGCAAGTTTGCCCATGTTTGGTACTGCATCACTTGGTTGATATAGTTTGTTTTAATATAGATATTTTTATTTTAATCAATATTTATGTACTGTGTACATACATAACTTATGGTTCTTATATACTTTTCATTTTTTTTTCCACGGCTGCTGTGACATTGATTGACTAAAAAGAGGATACTTTTTATATTTAATGTTTAAGTGCCTTTATTTATTTATGCATTTGTAAATATGCTAATGTTCTACTACTGATATAGAAGGCTTTTGGGAATAGGCTTATAGTCAGAATAATTTTTATTCCAAACAGTTTATTTTATGTTTTTGAATTAAATATATTCATTAAGAAACATCTTATTTTAAAACACAGCTCAATAAATATTTAATTTAACTGTTATATAACGAGTCAGTTTTTGAACTTCTGTAGGTTAAGAAAATGCTTTGTTTATGACATGTGGGTTGTTTACCAAAACTGTTAATAATGGAGAATCATTGTCACTGCAGTCAATTTTGTAAAGAATTAGTAACTGTCTTGGAAAGCTCAGTACTTCAGAGATAAAAAGTCTTACAAACAGGGCAATTTATACTGAATAATGGTGACTTTTGGAATTTTATAATTTTTGGAAATTAATATGGATTACAATCATTTACTGAGTACTCCATTGTCTCTTAAAAGGTAATACAGGTTAAAGAGTTGGAAATTGCTACAGAAGTCTTAGGCATTTTAAATAGAATTGGGTACATTGGGAAGTAGACAAGTAATAATCAAGATCTTTTTTCCACACCTTTTTTTACACAATTTTAGTATGGGTGGAAGAGGTTTCATAGATCTTCCTAACTTCATTATCTGGTTCTGAAGACTTTACAAAGATGTTGTGGTTGAATATCCTGGGTACCAATGTAATGTATAAATTCTCTCTCTATTACTAGATATAGGTACTTTGTGAGCAAACTACTTCTTTTAATCGTTCATCCAAAAAGGTTTCATTTGTTTGTCTTGTTTCATTTGTTCTTTTTGTATTAAAGCGTGGTGCATAGTTTTTCAGGAATAAAAATGAGAACTAGAATGGGAAGGTGAATATGCCATGCAAAGTCATTCGAGAATGGGAAGGACAGTTCAGTTTGATAATTGGATTTATTGGTTTCTAAGTCTATGAAAGTTTATTCCATAATACATTGAATGGAAAACATGAACAGAAAGTTAAATACTTGACCATTGTGATCTTTCTAACACTTAAAAGAATCCCAAGCATATTTTCAATTGAGCCAAAAATCCAAGGTTTGGACCTATTTTAAAATCTGTTGAAGTACCATGTATTCCATTTATGGTTGCACCATAGACACAAGTGCCTTTACTGCACTGACTTCTCTCTCTCTTTTTTTTTTTTTTTTTGGCTCAGTGCTACATTATCTGTATTATCTGTGTAAGTTATGCCACCAGTTTGACTAGAATTTGTTTATTGTACATCTAAAAAGTGAAATTTTATAGACATCTGTGTTGTTTAGATTAATCTCATTAATCTCATTAGTCCACTGAACTGCCTGCCAAAAAATTCATGCTTGAACAAAGAATGTTTATGTACAATACTGAGACAAAAATGAAAATGCCAAGTTGTGCTAAACTAACTTGTCACTAAAACTGTTAGGACAATGCTAACTTGCATACAATTTTAGTTTTATAAATGCACAAAGCAAACTTGGCTGGGCCTTAGAGATTACTGTAGCACTAATGTTTACTTGCCTTTGCTGCACCCCAGTTGCTTTGTAACTTCTTGATTCTCAGAGACCAACTTGCTCAACTGACTGACGTTTCATTAATTGGCCAACTGACACTGCTGGTAGGCTTTAGCCCTCCCTTAAATAGTCGCCATGTCACAGGAATAATTCCAGAAGCATCTCAAAGTAGATATTTCCAGTAAAAAGAAGACTCCTAAAGGTTAACTGATGGCAGAACAAAAGATGTTAATCATCGCCTCATGGCTCCTAAGGGCATTCAGTATAACTTCTCAACTATCTTTGCGGAGGCTGCTGAGTTGAAATTTCTGAGACAGGTGGCAGGTTATAGACTCATAGACAAGAAAAGAAACGAGGATATTAGAAGAGAATTGGAAATTCAGAGTCTAAATGTGAAATGTGTAGTGTTTAACACCCGCTTTTACTACATACGGCACCGCAGGCGATGACACTGATGATACATGAAATGAAGATGGAGCACCGGTGGAATGA
Organism: Mantis religiosa; assembly: GCA_030765055.1. Classification (NCBI taxonomy): domain Eukaryota; kingdom Metazoa; phylum Arthropoda; class Insecta; order Mantodea; family Mantidae; genus Mantis; species Mantis religiosa. The sequence goes on along the minus strand of CM060952.1, from coordinate 127,566,413 downwards.
GATGGCGGGGGAAACCGGAGATCCCGGAGAAAACCTGCCCCAGCGCCATGTTGTCCATCACAAATCTCACTTTGCGGTCACCTGGGATCGAACCCGGGCCGCCTTGGTGAGAGCCAAGCGGTCTAACCACTGAGCCACGTCACGGCCTCAGAGTCTAAATGAAACAATTATTGCATACAGGCAAAAATGGCAAGATCATGTGCAGAGAATGACCGAAGACCATACACCACAAATAGTATACAAGTATAAACCTGTAGGTAGAAGAAATGTTGGTAGGCCACGAATGAGATGATCCAATCAATTTCCTTGAAGTCGGAACGGGCCACAAGGCTTATACCGTGATGATGATGATGATGATGATGACGACGACAACTATCTTTGCGATGAACACCTTCAAACTTCCAATGCTCCTCCCCGAGGTCAATTTTTGCAAAGCCTTCTTCACAAGCAAGGTGATGCCTGACATCATCACTGTTTGTTGGCAAGCCCTCTGCTACATTGAGTCTGATTATGGTTACAGCTGCACTGCGTCCAACATAGCTTTCCCTATATCCTGCTGTTGTGGTTTGCTTATGTCTAAGACACATGTACAATATATTATTTGAGTAGATGGTTCTGTTGTTTCACCATTATGCCGGCCAAATTCACCATTACTTATTAAATTATAGATGAGTCATATTTTTTACACATCAGCTTCACTTATGTGTCTATATTGAGGACATGTTTCACAAACTGTTGTTCACATCATCAACTCTATTACAACTCGTATAGATGAGTCGTATTTTTTACACATTAGCTTCACTTACGTACTTATATTGAGGACATTATTCATGAATAATTGTCTGCATCATCAGCTCTATTTTGACTACCCATCAGCTTCACTTACATACTTATATTGAGGATATGTTTCACAAACTCAATATAGGTATGTAAGTGAAGCTGATTTATAAAAAATACAACTCATCTATAATTTAATATTTGTTTCGCTGAATGGTGTTCCAATACAGTAAAATTTCAATATATCATCATTACTTGTTTCCTCCCAGCTCATTGACTTGGCTGTTGACAGTGTTTCACAGGGATTCCATTAATCAAGTCATAACTTATACAACTCTCATGTGTGCTATTTCCTCGGTCTTTAAGATCGCATGGTAAATATCTTTGCTTACATTAATGAATTGAACAAAAAATTGTTCCTCCTCTAATTGGCTTTCGGCTTCTGTTAACTGCATTTTGGGATCCGTCAGCTGGGAAAAAGGAATTGGAGACTCTTGTTGTCGCCTCTAATGGTTAAAGTCCTGGCTGCATAGTTAATCTTTGCATGAAGTGCTTGGAAGAAGTCGCTTCCTAGAATAACTTGTACAGCCAAATGCAGTATTATTAAAAAGTGACTTCTACATGATTTTAGCCTAAAGTGAATGGAATCATAACTTGTTTTTGTATGCGTTGTTTCTGTCCTACCCAAATTTAGTTTTCCGTATTGTGTCTCTCACTTGCACCATTTAGAGATGTGTGGGTGGTTGGGACAAATGTCTGGTTCGCTTACCATTTTTGTCTGGGCATTTCACCATTGTTGTAATTTGTCGTTGGGGACCTACTCCTATGTATTTCTTTTCTTGCTGACTCTTGGTTCTCGTGAGGTGTTTGTTCTGGCCGCTGGTCCGTCGTGTGTGGTCTGTTATCTTGGTCATGACCATTATTGGTCCATCTGCATCCTGCAGGATTTTCTCTGGAATGTTGAGGATTTTCTCGGGGTTGTCTTTGGTGATACTGGGAATTGTGTCTTCTGTGGTCATACGTGGGTACCTGGTCTCTGTACCGGTCTCTAGAATATGTCTGGTCGTTATGTCTGGCATTTCCAGTGTTGTATGCCCTCGTCCCACTATATTTTTGGGCATGTTGTAACGTCCTGTCATCTCGTAGTCAACATCTATTCCAACTGTAAATATGTGATGAGCTCAAACAACAAAACCTAAAAAACCAATTCCTGGGTTCAGTTCAGTCATGGGTGGTTGTAGTGCCGTCAAAAGTTTGGTTGTCTCGCTAATTGTACTGGGCCGTGCGACAATTAAATGATTTCTTATCTGTTCTGGGTAGTGTCGTGTGAAAAAACTAATAAATTCCTGAGGTTCCATGGAAGGGTCCAACATTTTACTTTGTTGCGCTAAGTCTAGAAAGTAATCTTACCATGGATCATCCTCTGTTTCCCTGTATTTATGTTCGTCCTGACAGCATATTGTGTGGCGCCATTCCAATATTTTGTTAACAAATGTTGTTTGAAGTCTGTGTAACTGGTATGGTCACCAACTGCCAGTCTAAACCAAGTCAGTCAGTGACCGTCCCAGTAACCCTCTATATTAACTATTACCATTTTAAATTCATCTGGGATGTTCTTGTGCTGAAAGTAAGACTCTAGGTCTATTATGTAACGCTTCACGGTGTCTCTCACGTCATCAAATGTTGGCATTTAACAAATTAAAATGGTGAGGGTACCCTGTGTTTATACAATTATTGTATATGCTCCCTTGGCTAACACATGTTTCCATAGATACAGTTGAAGATGTGTTTTGGCATGTGTTCATTGGTCCCTATCTTGTCGGTACACTTGAAACGTCATTACTCTGAGGTTGGTCGTTACATATTTTTGAGTCATTAAGGGCCTCTTTGAGTACTGCCATTTCACGTGTATGGTATTCAATTATTTTATTTGTTGAGCTGCATCTGCCTGTGTCAGGGTTTCTTTAATTGCTACCAGTTCATTATGAGTGGAATTTTCTGCTTCTTTTTGCCTATTTTGTATTATGACACAGGTGTTTCGCATCTCCTCCCTCAACTGGTCATGCACATTATCATTATGCTGTGAAAACTGGTTAAGTTGCTCCCTGATGGTTTCCATGTCCTTTTGTGTATCGTGCACCTCTGTGCGCATGTTTGAAAGTTCTGCCTCTATAGTGGCATGCCCTAACCTAATTTCTGCTAATTGCTTATTCTGTTCTTCTGTTTTACTTTCTAATTGTCTTTTCAACGTGTTTGTATATTCTGCAATCTTTTTTTCTAAATTATTTTCTAAAGTGCTATTTGCTGACTATGTTCTGACATCTTAGTTTCTATTTGCTGGCTTTGTTCTGACAATTTAGATTCTAGGTTGCTTTGGAGCTGCTGGAGCATCTGTTGCATCATAGGCGTGAGGCTGAGTGTTGCCTCAGGACTAATTTCTTGCACAGCAATGTCTCTGGCCTGCTCTTGGATTTGTTCCTCTGTGTCTGCGTTAATTATCCTGCCACTTCTCAGGATCATATAAATTTTACACAGTCTGTAGTGTTACTGCCAGGCTGGTCCTAAGCAGTGAGTGCCTCTTGTGGAAAGACCTTGGAAAGGGTACTTACTCGTGATGTTGCTGGTGTTTACCTATGTCGGATGTGGTGGTTGTTGCTGTCCTGTTGTCATCGTGCTCTGCTACCTAGTTCACGGCATACGTCTACGATGTCGTGGTGTGATCTGCTGTTGCTCCAGGTGGTGTCTCCGAGCGGTCATCACGTTCTCGGCATTTTTGCTCTGCGTGTTGTCTCCGGGCGGTCGTCTCATGCTTGGTGTGATGGTCTCGATTGAGAAGTTGGTGGTCGTGGAAGTTCGCCGGGTGGTTAAGACACATTGGGTGCCATTTGTGGTGGTAATCAGTGGATATAAAGGATCCTATTGGGTAGGATGCAATCAGGAAAAGACCGATTATGCTCCGGACTAGCGAATTTCTCTCGGTTGTCAGTACGGATGAGCAACTCTGTCCCAGGGTCTGGCGTTTAAAAGCAAATACACTAGGCTTGCTTCACTTTAACCACCAGTTTATTTATTGGACATTTAGATCACAGCTTGTTCCCCAATACACTTGCTCGTCACTTTACGCTGCCTTCTCCCAAAACGACCCGAGATGAAGTGTCGCAGCCTTTCCTGGTCTTTCACCGCCTCCTATATCTAGGCAAGTTCAGTTTTTTTGTCCCACCGGGTTTTGACCCTCGGGGTCATGGGAAGAAATATTCTGACTTTTTCTCACAGTTGCTTATAGCCTCATGTTTCCGTCTCACACTGCTGGCCACGCCTCCAACACACTCCTCTGGGGGATTGTCAATGTTCTTGGACCTATCTTCTGTTCCCACTATATTGAATGCTCCTGATCTTCTAGATGGGTGGGCAGGCATCATCTTGGCTGGTAATTGCTCCCTCTTCAAACCAGCACTATCTAATACATTTGTAGGCACTGCCTGTTCTTCAGCTCTGCTTTCTGAACAGCTAAGCCAACCTCCCAGGTCCTCCAGAATGTTAACACATTGGGGGAGATCTTTCTCCTTTCTACCGAGTGCTTCCACATTCTTCTTCATTTCATCTGGTCAGTTTTTGTCTCTAACTTTTCTATTCTGGATTTCATTTGTGTTTTCATCTTTTCATTTTGGATTTCATTTCTGCCACCTCTTTATCTAAGATTTCATTTTTGTTCATTATCTTCAACTTGGATTTTATTTCTATTGCACTTATATCTCGGATTCCATTTCTGTCATCATCTTTAGTTGAGATTTTACAGATTTCATTTCACTCAGTAACTGCTAAAGTATTTGTCCATCACAGTTTCTTATCCCACTTTGGATACCATTGTGACAAATATGAAAGCACGACCAAATTGTGTTAAACTTAGTTTATTTGTTGCCAAAACTGCTAGCACAGCCTTAACTTAGACTTAATTTCACTTTTATAAATGCACAGTGCAAACTCGGTTGGTCTATAGAGATTAATGTAGTGCTAATATTTCACTTAGGTTGTTCCACATACCAACTTCATAGTAAATTCTTGATTCTCACAGGCTGACTTGCTCAACCGACTGACACAGCTGGCTGGCTTTAGTGCTCTCGTAATATATTCCCAGGGTCACAGTAAATTAATTACAGAAGATTCTTGAAATATATTTTTCTGGCAAACTGAGTTTCTTGAAGTTTGGCTGGTAGCAGAACAAAAAGGCCACATATTTTCCACTTGTAATGGTAATAGTGGCTGGCCCATTTTTCTGACCCAGTGGCTATAATAACACTGGCTAAGTCATGTCTCTTAATTCCTTACTTTTAACTGCTGGCACATACATAAAAAGAGAATTTTGCAGAAGATGTGTATATAATTTCAGAGAAATTTTCTGGTATTCCATTCAGTTGCAGGAACCATTAGATATATTTTTAATAAGTTTATGACAAAGGGATTAAAAAGAAAAAAGAGACTTATTCTACAGGAGGGAACAATTGACAAAATTGGTGCAGCATTCAGATGCTCTCCAAAGAAGTGTATTAAGACATGTTGCATGGCAAGTGGGTGTCCCACAAACCTTTGTTCATATACTTGCTAAACTTTTAAAATTGAAAGTGTATTTCATAAATTACAACTTCATGATGAGCAATGCCAGGAATGTCTGACTGCAGATGAACACCACTTTCAGCATGCTTGTATAACAATGGTAGTAGTCATTATAGTCCATGTTATTGTCACATGTGAAAAGTAATGTGGAAGTTTTGAATAGAAAACCCCCAAGTTCAATAAATAGTATACAAAGTGCACTTATGGTGCCAGTTCATGGCAGCAATATAAGGAAAGTGCTGTATCTTAAAATTCTAAGAGGATACTTTTCAAGGGTACATAAAAGAAATTAGGAAAATGGGCTTCATTTCAGATGGGCTTCATTTTGTCAGAAATTTATAGTCTCAAAATGTGATTTTAATAATATGTGCATAAAGCAGTCAATTGTATTTACAACACAGCTTCTGAATACTCATAACAGCTAACTTTGTTATGGTACATTTTAAAACATTCTAATGACCAAAGGGGAGTTCAAATATGGCCTAAATAACATCTGATTTCTTTTCTGGAAGCTTTCTCATCAGAGTGAACACTTGTAGAATTCCTCTAATTACCCCATCTTCTGTTGAAGTTTTGTCAGGATTGAAACTTTATTGTTACTAATCTTATTTCTTTCTTGGTGAATTTTTGTCCTCACCAGTATTCAGAGGTCCCTTAGCTATTATTCTTATACTTCATTGTTGATCAGGGTCCTCATTATCTTTATTATTTTTTTTTTTTCAATATAGCTTTATTCTCTGAAACCTAATACATACAATGGACAAACAGCATATAATTAACTATGTGTCTTATAAATTCTGAAGAATAGATGCCTAAGATCTAGAATAAAACTTTTTAACTGTAACACAATATTATAATTAAGCACCTTCAAACCACAAAACACAATGGTGAACATTTTCCCAACTTCTTAAAACTTAATGTCAGCTTTACATTATTTCCAGAGGTAACATTCACATGTGCTTCTTGATCTACTAGCCCCTATTAATTATAATGTAAGAAGTATGACTTCACAAAGATGTTTAAATGGCTTTAGTTTGGTTGTCTGACTTAGTAAATAAAAATCATTGTAAAAGATTTTAGTCGAATGGAATAAATGCTTGAGTTTTTTTCAGTAGCTTAATATGGCAATGCAGTTTTTATTGGTGTACATTTGTTAACATCATAAACAAAGCTTTAAACTGAAATTGTAAAATTCAGCCATGGTTGGGACTGAAAGAATGGGTATTTTGCTTTCCAAGACAATGCTGTAGCACTGAGCTAGCATAATAAGATCTGAATGCATATTGAACTTCTGTCATCCATTTATGTACTACAAGAAACCTCTCAAGTGTTTTTAATTACTCTGAGATATACTTAAGGTAATCTGTAATGATGCAACTTCAGTAATTTAGTCACAGCCAGATCTATTGGTTTGTTGAGGAAATTGCTGCAAATATGTTTGGGAAAAAACAAAATGTTTTGATTTTACATCATTTGATTGGATGCATTTTTTACTTTTATAACATCTACCTGTAATAGGTAGAGGAAGTATTTCATTCAACTCAAAAATTTGATATAATGATTTTGCAAAAATAAACATTCTGAGATTTTGTGGTTCCCCCCCCCCCCAAAAAAAGCATTTTCAAAAAAAAAAAGATATTTGTGCATGCATCAGTTTGTAAATCTGGTTAAATACAAACTTGGCACTTAAGTGTAGTATCTTTTACAAATGAGACACAAAGATTAAAGTCCTCCTTTATTTGCTTGCATTTTTTCTATAATATTTATACCTGATAACCACAAGAAATAGATAAAACCTTACTGCATAAAAAATGTGCAACTGGTTGAAATAAATAATGTCAACCCAAAATTCAACTCATTACTTTTTTAATGCGTAAAAAGTATGACTCATTTATTATTTAATAAATATCAACTTGTAGCATTAGCCATTTTCCAAATTTCATTGTTATACTCACATGTATTAAGTTTTCCAGGCTGAATTGTGATGTGACACTTATACAGCATATTTAAAAATATAGGTTCTTTTGTTCACCCCACATACATCAGTACCAAACTTTGACTTACAATATGCAAACAGATGTATTTTGTTTTTTATACCTGCATGGAACTAGGTTCTCTATTGCTTAATTTTGGATTATCTCTAGTCAAAAATTAATGTTACCAGTATGAATAGAAGAATCACAATACTATAATTGATTCAGAATTCTGTACCCTCTTTGTTAACCTAGCATTCGTATCAGCTGCAACTAACGAACACAAAAACCACATGGACTTATGCCTCACATTTATGTTGTAATTGAACAATATTTACTCTGGAATATTAGAAATAGCACTGTCATCATATTTACATTCAATTAGTCTTTACCAGGTATAGTTACTATAGAGATATGTCCTGAGTAATAATAGTTCACAGAGTATCAGCCTGCAAGTGAGCCAGAGCCTGCCAACCCGACTGCCGACCTCACACCCACATATGCAAGGCAGAGGTGGGTGATCATCCAACCAAAACAGGGAGGAATGTGGTCAGTATCATGGCATCCCCAGTTGGAAAGTTGGCTTTCTTGACTGGTATTCACTACCTATCGTAGCTCCTCAAATTCCTCACAATGCTGAGTGGGCACCAGTCCTATACCCAAGAATTAAAATCTGCATCCTCTAAGGTTGGGATTGAACCATTGCATGGTATGGAACCAAAGCACAATGCCCTAGCCCACTATGCCACAGCATAGGACCCTGAGTAGCAATATATAATTTTTTTTTTTTTTTACCCCTCCCTTACATACCAATTCTGGTGTTGGGAGTTGTTTGAATTTTTCTTACTCAGTTGCATGACGTATATTTATTTTGCAACTTATTAGGTATTGCCTATGATATTGCAGTTTGAAACAATTTGTGAATGTTCTGTAATTTGAACATTTGTTCGTGGCTGCGAATCCTTTGAGAAAGGTACATCTTGTTTTTATTTGTGTGAGGTTCTATTAAGATGATATCTCAGTGTGTTCAACAGAATTTCTTCCAAGGTCATCAGTAACATTTTTAATCACTGGCAGCATGCACAATGATTAGGTGTTTTCCTTTCCGTGTAGGGGTTTTCAGCCCTGTTGATGTTCTACAAAGAAATGCCTCCTTTTTTGATGCTGTGGGACATTGTAAGTCCTTTGTTAACCTACATTCCATCAAGGTAATACATTTTCTTACCTTCTGCTCTATATTTTGTAATAATGCAAAACAGGATAGCTTCCCTGTCAATAGTTTATTTGTCTTCATAAATCTAAATCCAATTTTTAGCAATAATTTATGAAACATGGATCTCTTAAGAGAAGGCAGTGTTGACATTATTTAAGACTTTGTATAACTTTTGCACTCATTGTTGAAGAAAACTGATGCACTTTCCTATGAATAGCACATTTAGTAAAGTCATCTACATTTTCCAAATCTGGCTTGTCTTTTTCTATTGTTCCTTGATGTCAATCTTTTCCTTTTGCTTCAGTCCTTCACAGACATATAAACACTCAAATTAGAAACTCCAGCATAATTGAGTTAATTTCATGATGTTATTCAGTGTCAGTTGTGTACTCTTGCATCAGTTAGTTAAAAACATTCAGAATAATTTGTTTCTCACTACTTTTTGACAGCTTATCTTTACAATATTCACTATTTTACCTTTATATTCACTCACCAAGCTGGCAGAACCCTAGAAGCAGCCATGTTTATCACCTTAGTGATTACTAGAGTTAGGACTTTTAGGACCCCCCCCCCCCCTGGGAGAACACTGTTATCTGCTATGCGACTTAATACAACCTACTACGTCATGCGTCAAAACGCTCAGGGCTGTACAAACACTGCACGTGCTGCCATTAGTGGCATAGTGGCGGTGCTTGGAGACAGTGATTTGTTCGCTGACAGTGAAGAACATAAATGTCAGAAGCACGTAAACGCACGATGGATGAAAAGTTGGCAAGAAATGATATTTTCACACAGAAGGTAGAAAATATCCTATGCAAGGTATGCTATGTAGAAATTAAGGGCACTAAACCCAAAGGGCTGAGACAGCACTGCAACACTAAGAACCATCAAGCAAGGATTTTAGCAAGAGCAGAGGTCGAGGAACAATCAGGGCCAAGTGTAACTTCATTGTCTCAGTTCGAATTCTTTCAGGACTTATGTGAGATGATGTGTGCAAATATACCGATGCATACATTAGAAAATACACATTTTAAGCACTTCATACAAAAGTATACTAAACAATATCCTCCTTCTCAAACAACTTTACTTAAACGAGAATTACCACAATGTTATAATGATGTCATATCGCAAATACGAAAAAGAATGGGCGAAAATAAAATGTGGATTTCTATTGGTGAAACCGAAGATGCTGTTGGCAGGCATGTTACAAGTGCCTGACAAACTAGGAGAAACATATTTATTAACCTCAGAAATTAGTGCAAAGGTGAACCATGTAACAATTGCAGACATATTTAAATCATGCATGACGCAGTTGTATCCAGAAGGTATAAATGAAGATAATGTACTCCTTTTCATCACCAATGTTGCAACTTATATATATAACATAAGCAGGCAAACAGCTTCAGAACATGTATCCTAACATGCTGCATTTGACCTGTCTGGCGCACAGGATCTATCGTGTAGCCGAGGAAATTTGCAGAAGTTACAGTGATGTAGACAGTTTCATTGCAAATGTAAGAAAGATTGAATGCTCCAAGCAGGAAACCTAAATTTAAAGAGATGGCACCTCACATCCCTTTACCTCCTCAGCCGGTTACAACTCGCTGGGGCACCTGGCTAAATGCTGCTATGTTGCGGATCATTACGACATAGTTACTGTAATTCTTATTGTGTTAGATAACGAGCATAGTTCTGCAGTACAAGCCGCTCAGTCCCTCATTCCAAGCAAATTACACGAAGACTTGCTCTTCATCAGAAACAGTTTTTCAGACTTATCCAAAACCATTGTTCACTTGTAATAAAATGTCTCATGCCATAGGGATCATATAATAACTAGCTCAACAGATACTAATTTTTTTTATTTTTTTATTATCTTTTTGTTTTTGTTATTTACGTCCTCCAATGTTAGGTCATATTGGACGGTGAATGAATTGGGTGAAATGATGCTCAAATGCGTCCAAGGTCCATGGAGCGTAGAGCTACCCAACATTCGTCTTTAAGGATAAGGGAAAACCCCGGCAAAAACCTTATCCAGGAAACTTACCCTGAGCGAGATTCGAACTGGGGACCTCTTGAACGTGAGGCAGGCATGCTACCATCTACGCTACCGAGGCGGGCACAGATAGACTCAGTAGCTGCTGGACTTGTCATGGATAAAATAAAGGAACAATGAAAACCTAGGCTGTTTTAAAATGGTGAACATTAAAAATAATTTGCAAGCGCATAAGGAAACTGCGCTTACAAGGCAATGTGATCTGCAGAATTTTATGTTTGCACCTGTTACATCATTTGATGTCGAGAGAAGTTTTTTAAACTACAAATATTGCTTGAGTGACAGAAGGAAGAGATTCATCTTTGAAAAGTTTAAAATGTATGTTGTTATACACTGTAATAGGTTGAACAATTGAAGAGTAGGCATTTATTTTGCAAAAGTAATTTATTTTACTTTATTGTTCAAAATGTGCTTTGTTATACATCTACTTCTACTGATTGATTCTGAAAACGGTGACATAATTTACATATTGTTTTATTAAAACAGTTTGTTAGCACATTTGTATACCCCTAAGGCGGCCGACCTTGTTTACTACTGGAGTTAACCCACGCCCCTCTTCCTTTACTCATAGCATGCACATACATGTCGAGTCCTAGAAGTCCTAAGTCTAGTGATTACTCATCATAGTGTATGGATCCAAGAGATGGGATTAACTGAACAGAGTTAAACAGAAGCTACAACCTTCTTTACTCTTACTATTATAAAATTATTTACTATTTTGTATTAATCAAAAGTTCCAAACCGTAGTTATACATCTTGAAAACTCAGTTAAAATACTATATTTTATGGTGTGATTTGGTTTCGTGCATATTGCAGGCTAGTTAATGACAGCATGTGTTTACATCAAGTTAAGTTCTAGGAGTGGAACGACAATATAATATATACAAGGGATTATGTGCGGTTGTAGTGAGTAGAAAGTCATATGAGTGTAACAAGTTAAATGCTTTTCGCCAAGATAGGTTTGAACCAGGTTATGTCACTCCCCCAAAGACTATGGTGCTTTCCTTCCCCCCCAAAAAGAGCATCATCCTATCCCCCAAAAGAACCTATCCCACAAATTTTTCTGAGACATCAATTTCAACTATTTAGTTCCATTTCATGACTGGAAAACTTCACAAAAGGGCTGTCTTAAAGGTACTTAGGCAACTGTTGTGATACCAGTACACAAAAGCTTAAACATTTAATAATCAGAAAGTTAAAATTAATAAAATATGGTAATATTTGCAACAAAAAGTTACAAATGAAATAATTGGCAGGTCGTTTACAATGTTAAGTGTAGTAACACTATACATACTTACATATATTATAGGCATTTATAGATTACTAGAATTATTTAATAATTTTTTAAGGTGAGAAGGTACTGCCTATCTCCACAATGCTATTTCCATAATTTTTGGTTGCACATTAATAAGAAATTATTATTGATATGTACATGAACATTTTCAGGCATATTCTTAAAACCTCTATCTTGAATAATACCTATTATTAGTTGAAAATTTTGTCCTGATAATTTGTTATAATTTGTTAGGGTTTTTTTTTTTTTTTTTTTTGTTTTGTTTTGAAAAAGCCCTGAAATTTCAGATAATTTAATTTTTTTAGACAAATATTATGAATCTCAAAGAAAAATCTCTTCTTATTATTATTCTTATAAGTGTGCTTAATATGCGCAAAATATTCATATGTTTTGGTTGAATCGTTTTTTAAAAAAGTGTACCGGAACCTGAAAAAATGTGAAACTGAGAAAAACAGCTTTAAAATTTATATATTGATTACTGACTTCTCACATGAGTCAGAACATTCCTGCTGCATAGTCTTGACCTTCTGTATTCTCCCTTGTTCTTTTCAAGCTCCTCATTTTACTTGCCTTCTTGGCCAGGTCTTCATCCATTTTATTTGCCTTCAGGACTTCCAGCTCATCAATTTCTGTATATGACTACTATCATGATTAGCACATGTATTGAGTGAACTGGGTCTACTAACCTCAATATTACATGTGGTTTCATTGTCTATTGTGTTTATATTTTCCACATTTACTGTTCTGTTTTTAGTAAAACCATTGCCTGTAAATTTTCTCTTTCCAAATGTTTTTGGCCTACCCTTATAATATATTCACAAACAACTAGTACAAAATATTATTCAAAACAAATAACTGTTCACATACACAGCCAAAGACAAAAGAAAAACTAGTTACTTGGAGTTACAGTGGTACCAAGAGGAAGCTTGAAAGATCCCTTACAAAACAAGGCTTAGTTCAGAAATACCTGTTCAGTATTACAGAAGTTATAATCGATTTTCTGAAAGTTTACATAAAGGGCGTGGCAAAAACTTAACACCCACTAATATAATAAGCAAATTAGGTATAAAACATTACTCCAATGAACTTTTTAACTATATATTTGTAATCTAGAGGGATAAAATTATAATAAAATGTAAGAATAAAAAAGTGAATTTTAATCCCGAATGAAGTACCTTCTCACCTCAAGTTTTACTGTAAATTACTTTATTTTATACGAACATTTACATTTAGATTAACAAGCTGAAGACACAAACTTGAGTTAACTGTTACAGTACTGTGTTAAAAATAGTAATACATGAGTATAACTAAACTTACTGGAAGTGGTAAACAGTGAAGTGAAATCTTAAAGTAATGGATGTATTATCTATGTTAATTTAATTTGGTATTTTTATATTCTCCCCATTGGGTGACCCAGTTGTGAACTATTCTTCAGAGGATATGGAAATGGAAATCAAATATTCTGTTATATAGATAAACAGAACTATGAGTACATTTTATTTGACTATCTTTCATGTGACTTGTTTGTCACATCATATGTGCAATACTATATCTGATTAATTAAAATCACCTTGTAAGTTTTGCTGAGTTAAATAAAACAAATGAGAGGTATTGAGCTTTCATCCCAGTTTTCACATGGTAGCTCAGATGATCTTCCAACTTGTAACTTTGGATATGAATTTTTCAGATCTGTTCAAATTCCAACCTTAGCGTTCTCATGGCATGTAAGAAACAGTAACAGAAGTAAAAATGTTAATTGTTGCTGTGGAGGTCCAGCTATAGTTGGGTCTCATTGTTAACTAATTGAGCATACTTGCTTACAATATTTTGATAGTAACAAATGAAATAATCAGTGTTCAGTGTTTACTGGAGACTGGACTTATCTAGAGAAGGAACACTTCAGCCTGAATTTGACGTGTGTGTGAGTGCATGAATGTTGTGATGTGCAAGGAAACACTCTGTACTAGTCGCAGTACATTGGAGAGATTCAGCTATAATTACAGAGTACAAATTACTTCCTCACATGATTGAGCTGACAGAAATAAGACATGAACTGAAGTGCACTGAAAGTGTAAACATGGACATGCTGTAGCTATATTTTTTAAAAGTGGAGCAGAACATATCTATACAATAGAACTTTTTATGTATAGTTTTTTAAATGTATATGAATTGTTTGGAGATTTTGTTTGTTTACTGATAAAAAGTACTTATTGTTATAAAGTGGTTAGTGTCTGTCTTGTTATTGTGCTGTAGATAATACCATGTTCTTTAAGCAATGCCAAAACTGATGTTATGTTGTACTGATTACAATAGTTGTTGAGATTTTATTTGATGTTTAGATGAAAAGAGTTCCTATATGGCTTTGGTACAGAAGGGGATATTGCTTGTGGCATTTTAAAGGTGTAATGTGGTAATTTAAAGCAGCATTTTTAAAACTAAGCACCAGTAAAGTATAAGAAATATGTCATAATAGTATGTAAGCAAAAAAGTGCTAAGCATGTAAAGTTGAAAATGAGAATCAATTTTTTTTTTAAATTGAGTAATATCTTAGAATTCAAACTGTGGATATAAAGATCTGATATAGGATGCATGCATACTCTCACCAGTTAACTGTAATTTTTAAGCTTTGTTCTAGAGGTGGGAAAGATTATTCAGTAATAGTTCCAATAGTCAAGTTCATTTGTTTATAATTAAGCAGTTGTATTGGGTTCATTTTTACACTGACTTTAATTATGACGGACTAGGTTTGGGAGCTGTGACTCCATTTTCAGTCTGAGAGGTCTGACTGTCATTGACTGTAGTTGCCTGCAGTCTTCTCTCTGGTGGGAAACAATGAACTGGTGGAATTTTGAAATTTATTAATTGGTCATTGTATTTCCATATTAGGACATTCTCCCAGGTTATGAGTTTGTTAAGGCTCATCATGCTGTTTAATAATTTTGAATTTTGATAGAGGTTATAGTTTTTGTTCCAAAAGTGAAATGCTAGTTGATTTGCCTTTCCCTTCCAATTTGACATTTCTAAAATGTTCTTTGCCTCTGGCATTTAGGTTTCTTTTTGTTTGACCTATATAGAACTTTTGACAGTTCTTACAGTTTATTTGATATGTTCTGGATCTGTTGATTGTTGGAATTTCATATTTTATTTTTGAATTTAACAATTTTATTAATGAATATCTATTGGTGCCAAGGTGTTATTTTGTTCTCTAAACAACTTTTCGAAAGATCCTAGTGGTTTACTGGAAAAAATGGAGAATTGACTGTTGTACTGGCACATTGCCATGGTAGCTCAATACTTAGAGCAACTGTATGGAGACAGAAGATCCGTGGTTCAAAACCTGGCTATGGCATTGAATTTAAAGTCCAGTGCTTAAAGTACTTACACATGATAAGTCGCCATTAAGGTGGTTGTGTCATATGTATATGAAAACTTAATGATGATTTACCAGGAAAAATGAACTCAGTTGGAGTACTTAATGTCGTGCTGGCACATTGCAATGGTAGCTCAATGGTTAGAGCAGCTGGATGGGGATCGGAAGAAGCGTGGTTCAAATCCCAGCTATGGCATTGAATATTTCAATCTGACTCTTCTTTCCGAAGACTACAAATGTTTTAATTAATTAATTTGGATGTCACCTACTAAATTCCTTCAAACAACAGTTAGTATATGTTTTTACTATTAATGCATAACTGTAATAGCAAAATATTCTTACTTACCTCACTTGCATTCTTTCACATCAGCTTTTAATTCATCTTTCTGTTTCAAAAATATTGAAAGATGACTCAGTCAGTTTATTGTTATTTATAACCTAGCTAATATATATCAGAATAAGAAATCATGTGATGATTGACATTTTGGCTCAGTGATTTTAGATAAAATGAAAAAACTTACGTAATATTTATTCATCCTTTATATTATGGTGCATTGTATGACTATATGGTCAGGAGCCATTTTTGAAACTGCAAAGGTTTACATCATTGCAATGTTAGATGATTTTTTAGAATTGTTTCACTCTTATTGCTGCAAAATAATAGTTACATGTACAAACAGTATATAGAAACTTATAATTGTACAATTGGAGTGTCGTTTTTGGAATTGTTTTGTGGTGATTTTTTTCAGTGATGAGCGTTGGTGAGAGTTCCTCTATTGCAGGGTTTGTGGTGCTTATTGGCAAAGTTATAAAGAATACTCCACTTAAAATTCTGTTATTTTATTAAAATGTTTATAATGTACTGTCTTTATTATTTTTTTTTAAATGAAATATTCTTTATATCACATGTTCAGAAATATATTTTTCTATGTCTATGTCTTAATATATGTGTAAGTTTGTATCTGATAAACTAATAGCTTCTACCTAAAGAATTTATATCTGTACGTAATAAAAGTTTTATGGTGATGTTAGTAAAAATTACTGACACATTGACAATAAATACACTCATTGGTAAGTAACAAATACAATATTTATATACATTATATAACTTAAGATTGATTAATACATTTAAATACAAGTTCATATTAACATGTTAAAACAATACTTAAATGAATAATAAAAAATATCTAATGGGCATATTTTTGAGGATATACTAATTGCTTCAGGTTATAAAAGTACTCATAGTCAAAATTTAAGTCAATGATAAAGGGACCATTTTTAATTCCATAGTCGGATGTATGGTTTATTTTTGGAATGGTTCCATTTTCAGAACCATTATAGAATAGTAGTAAGTTTTTTCCAACCTCTACAGAAAGCTATTTACATACTATAGCAATAAAGTTACCAATGAATGCCAAATAGTTGAATGTTATAAATATGCTGCTTTAAATTATTTCCAGTTTCTTCAGTCATTTGTTTTTTCTTCTGTAACACTGGCCAGAGATCACAGTGATGTTTAATTGTTATGTATGATTTGAAAAACAATAATGTTTAATTGCAATTCTGTTATAAAAACTACAGCAAAATTATAAGATGGATGGTTATCAGTGGCACTAAATGCAGAAATATAATAATTTTCGGAGAGCTTAAATTCGGCAACTTTAAATTTAATATCATGTTCATTTTATTGGAAGATTTGCTAGGTTTGTAGCTATTCTTGTACATAAAGTTAAATATTTGATTTAATTTCTGTCATTGTCAGGCAAAATCCACAGTTCTTAGTGCACCCACATAACGACTGCTTCAAGTATGATTATTTCTTAATATAATGTATCAATCTGTCTTTAAAATAGTTGTAGAACTTTGTGGAAGTCCATCAGCTCTGAATTTCCATTATCTTTACTAGTGTAATCACTGCATTAGAATATCACCAAAAGTTTATATCCATTATTTGTATTAGAGAAATGAGACGGGGAGAGAGTGTGTGAGTGATTTAAAAACTTTAAAGTTTTCCTAAATTTTGTGACTTCCAATATGAATTCTTTACCCATGGGATACCATGGATGACCTGTCATAGTGTTCATTTTGCCTGTGTAGGTAAGACAAAATCTTGTTGTAGTGTTTTCATCCCTACACTGAATTAAACAGGCTTGAATGAAGTAAGTCAATTACTGATTTTTTTCATGCATATTCAGGAAAGCTGAAACAATTTTTGGATATTTAGTTTCAGATTCAGTTTTAATTAATGTCTTCCCTTTGGTTCGCTTGTTGGATATTGCCTGATTTGAGAATAATAACTCGACTTCTATTTAGGGGTTTGAAGACAATGGTTTAATGTAATACTATTTTTGAGGCTATTAATGACCATTATGCACGATTTACATTAATAGCTAGGAACATTCAATAAATTACAATTATTAGTCACTAAACTTCACTTATATTTGATATTAATATATAATTATTATAACAGGTTTGATTTTGCAAACATTTGCATCTTCAGCTAGGAACATGTTTCACAGTTCAATTATCTCTATCTTCAACCTCAACAGTTGAATAGATATAGAAATTTGAGATGATTGATCTTTGAAAAATGCTCCTAGTTATTAGTCTAAGTGGTATATAATGGTCATTATTCGAGTTAAAAGCAATATCCCGAGTAGGAAATTTATGTAGCTATATTATGATAATCCTTACTAAACTTATTTTAATGAAATCTAATTGTGTTTAAGAATAGGCTTCCTTGCCTATGTTGACCTACCCAAAACTAATATTAAAGGAGTGTAAATTAAGTGCTCTCACATGTTGAAGTAAGTACTTGACAATAAGATTATGCTGGCAAAACAAGAAATAGAACAGTAGTCTGTGAAGCCCAAAATGCTCCAAGCTGATTTGAATAAAGTACCACTTTAATTAATGTAACATAATTTAATGTTATTTATTAACTCAAGATATTTTTGAAACAAGGAAAATAAAGATTTGCCAGCAGCCTTTGATAAATTACTACGGAATTCTTAAACTTGCTCAGCT
The DNA here is from genome assembly GCA_030765055.1 of Mantis religiosa. Lineage (NCBI taxonomy): Eukaryota > Metazoa > Arthropoda > Insecta > Mantodea > Mantidae > Mantis > Mantis religiosa. Next base: position 127,548,095 of record CM060952.1, on the reverse strand, counting down.
GTGTTGTTGAAGATGTGATTGTTAAAGATCTCAGTATCATCCAAAGCTTAATGCAGGTTTTGATGGGTTAGTTCTTGTGTTTTCTGAAGCATGTTCATTTTCATGAGAGTGAAAAGAAGAGCTGATGACTTTCAAATGTTGGATGTCACATAGTGAAAAGCCATCAACAAGGTTTCAATTATCAAAAGTATGAAAGATTTTTATTTGTTACACTCTTGAAGTCTCATTTTTACTAGTTTTAAAACCATGTTACATTTTTGTAGTTCATATTTCACATTAGTGCCACTAAGGGTCCACATTTGGCATCCATACATGACTCGAAAATTAATAATGCTAGGCAAAAGTCACATTGAATTGTGCTTATATGTCCAATGAGGACCCACAGGTTTGAGAATTAAGCAGGAAAAAATGTATAGAATTTTGTCTATTGAAAGATATGGTTTATGTTGAATTCCCTTTATGTGCAAAGGAATGTGAAAATAAATTAGTAAATGTTGTTGTTATGTAATACATTATTTCTATAAACATCCACTCTTAACATACTTTCCTAATCCTTTAAATAGTTTGTTAGATAAGAAGGGCAAGCATGCTTTCAGTGATGTGCTCAGGAAACTCAATTCCCAGATTAAATTTTAGGTGATGTAATCATGGAGAGTAAATTAGAGTTTGTTATGTTTGTTGTAGTAGTGCTGGTTGTGGCAGTTAATAATGGTTCTTAATACCACATTAAGTCAGAAGATCAACTTGAATAATAATCAAAGCTTCACGGGTAATCAGTCATGTCAAAGTCAATAGTGCCATGCTTTCGGCTGTTTGCCCCCCCCCCCCACACACACATATATATATATATATATATATATATATATATATATATATATATATATATATACGTATCTCCTTTGTGTGGACTTGTGTCATCCCACTGCACAGCAGTCTGCCATTGGTTGACTTTTTGTAGCTCAAGATTATATAGAATACATTCTAGAACATTTGTACAAGCATTTTGATAGGCTTATTAAAGAAGTCATCCAGATTAAACTTAATCTATGGAATTTCAATAGAGATTTTGGACTTCAGTTGCGTACAGCTTGGACTCCAGCCATAAAATATACCTGAAATAGAAACCCCGACCAGATGATAGACCTTACAGAAAACTCAAGATGGGAGAATTCTTAACCAGATGAGGCCACGAAGAAAACTATAAAACAACGTTAAGTCATCCTTCCTGTGAACCAGCTGGACGAATGGCAGACTGCTATAAAGTGGGGTGACACAAGCCCTACCCACATGATGAAGGCTATATATATTTATGGGTATGGTTGGCCAGCTTTTTCATTCAGTTTCTGAAGAAGGCCTTGGAGCTTGGAATAGCCAAAAGCTCGACATTATTAACTTTGATATGGCTGATCTCCCTTGAAGCTTTGATTAATAACACTCACCATGTAAGTTCTAAGTAAGTTTTATTCACTGTAGGAATATACAATATTCATGGCTTCATCAAATTTGTACCCATAAGAATATTACAATTCTTTTGAGTAATATGTCTTACAATTTGAATATTGTTACTAATCAGATGTTTTTAAGTTTTGATATAATAAGCTCAGATAAAAAGAAGTAAACCATTAAGGCAGTATTATCTATGAACATCCAAAAGTTTGGTTTTCTTCTGATTGATGTATCATTTACTTAAAGAACATGCAGAATATGTAGAATTTTAACATGTTATATCAAAGCTTTTTAAACTTTTTTTTTGTTATAATTAGGGATCGGATTTATAGGCACTAAAAATGTGTGAAATAGGCATGCAAAAAAGCACTAAAAATGGGCAAAATAGGCACTAAAAATTTGCTAAGTACACACTTAGAAATACACAGTTTTAGTAAAATGGCACTTAAAATGCACTATAACAAAATGACAATTATCGCAACATATGCTGCAATAAATTTGCTAAACACATTATTTTGTGGTTCCCTAGTAGAAATAGTTCTAAACTTATTCAAAATTTCATAAATGGATCCACAGCAAGTTAAAATAACAGATATTGTCATATAATTAAAATACATATAAATTCACTTCACTAAGCAAGAACCATAATATGCATAAAGCTGTGAAGTATTTATGTCAGAAAACAAAAACATGGATTTATGGGAGGCTTAGGGGTGAAAATTGAAATATCTGAAGCTTTTCTTAGATTTGTTTCAAAATTATACCATTTATTTTTGTGACCAGTCAAGAATAGAATAATACCAAGTTTCAGCTTTCTAGTTACAATAGTTTCTGAGGAATTAACAGTTTATGTCTAAATTACAGGCAATTTTCAAAATGTCCCACATATTGTAATTTTAAAAATTAATTCTTGGGGTATAAGTTTCTGCACCCATTTTAACCTATTAATGACCTGTACCTATGTGAAATCTTTGTCTTCGCCATATCAACAAAGGGAAAAAATAATCATACGTATTTAACAATTTTTATTTTCCTAAGCGTTTTCAGTAAGAAGTAAGCATTATAATCCATTTCAATACAAATAACAAAAACAAAACAAATGTAAATGGGTACACTTAATATGCAGTTGCCCTTACAGGCATGTTTAGAATTTCATACAGATTAACAGAAAACTGCATCTTGTGGTACATTTTGAAGTTAGGAAAATGTAGAAAATATGGAATCTGAGAAATCTGAGGTAAGAATTACATAATAGCGCTATGATACAGGTGTAGAGTTATTTAAATATTCATGTGACTTTTCTGTAGTGTCGCTAGAAAAAAAAACTTTATATTATTGAAGTATGTCTATATTAATTTTAAGACAAAAAAAACTAAATGTGGGATTGTTTTAAGTTTTGGGCCAATTTGCACGATGTGTCTCCTTAATAGAAATGATTGTTGGAAAGATAAGAAATACAAACATTCATCACAGCAATCTTAATATCACTTAAATTGTTGTCACGATGTGTCAGAAAGGTACAACATACGGAACAAAAATTAATTAAAAGCTTAAGCTACAGAATCCTAGTTTTTGTAATTAAAACCCTAAATGCCCTGTTGTTGACTAAGAACAAATAATAAAGCACAGCTTTTTAGTAAGCGTTTCCCGTTCATTCAAACAGAATTACAGCAATTATGGCATTGTGAAAAGAATTCTCGTACCTACTTTTATAAAGGCATTTCTATAAACTTTTACACAAACCATTAAGATTTATTGGTCTGCAGTTTTATTTTCAATGTTGGAAACAACACCGGTCTCCAAGCAATCGATTTCATGATTCCTTGAGGTTCTTTTTGTAATTTACGTCCTCCAACATTAAGTCATAGCAGACAATGAATGAAATGGGTGAAATAATGCTCAAATGATTCCAAGGTCCATGTAGCTTAGAGTTACCTGACATTCGTCTATCAGGATAAGGGAACACCCCGGAGAAACCTTATCCAGGTAACTCACCCTAACCGAGATTCGAACTCGGGACCTCTTGAACGTGAGGTTCCGAGGCGGGCATTCCTTGAGATAATGTAGAATCAGCACGTCTTCAGCCAAGGTAACAAATAGATAAATAAATTCTGCTTTATTTTTGTGTCTGCATCTAGAAGCTACACCGAGACCTATTTTTACAATATTAATTATTTTCTTATTTACAATACAATTTTACATTAAGACATTAAATGGTTTTTGCAGATACATGTTATAATTACATTACAAAAGCTAACCTAACTAGCTACTATCAGTAGCTTTACATTTGCAAGGTAAACTAAACGGAAAAGGTATGTAGAAAGAATTTTTACAAACTTTTGTTTATTAAATCTCACATTACTATCCTGTTACATTGTTTAAGTCTCTCAGATCTAATTTGTGGTGACTGATTTTGAACGCCGGCCTGTAGTACTTGGTTATTATGTTCCCTTATACCTTGTTGTTTATATTTCTCCATAATTATAGTGGAAACCTTCCCTGCTGCTGTTTCAAGTATTTTGAAGTCATTTGTGTTTCTAACTACGTCCCAAACATATTTACTTTCTAGCTGTTTCCTTTCCTCATGTAAAATTTCATCATATTTATGACATTCGAATAGAGTGTGGTCTGGAGTGTCTTCTAAATTACATCGATCACAATTACTGGTGTCAGACCTTCCTATTTTCTTAAAGTACACATTATATGGTCCATGTCCCGTTAAGTATTGGATACCTAATCTTGTTGGTATTATATCTTTTAGTTTTAATCTTTCATTTATCTTATATAAACTATAAGTTCTTCTTCCTTGAAGTGATGTATCCCATTCATGTTGCCAATATCTTAAAAGCTTCCTATTGATTTCTGCATTATTCCTACAATATTCACCTATAACATGCTCAATTTTTAAGAAATCTTTTCTTTTGAGCCAATAATTTGCTGCTCTCTGTTTTATTACTAAGTCTATAGGCCAAATTGCCAAACATACTAAAAGAGCTAAAGATGGTGTTGTTACACTCCTAAGCATCTTATTAAAGCTTGTTTTTGGACACTTCTAATTATTTTAATATATTTCTGATATTTTAATCTATTTTCCCCATATTACAGCTCCATAGCCAATTATCCCTATTATAAAGCTCATGTGATATATTTTTACTGTATCCGTAGGTAGTTTAAAAGTCCTTGTGGTTAATATTGATAATTTCATTATTACTTTCCTAGTCTTATTTGTTACTTCTTTTAGATGTGTATCGTAATATCTTTTTTCATCTAAAAATACTCCTAACTTTGCTCCTTTTAATATTTTCATTATTTATTTTGATAATAGGGTTTCTTTTTAAGGCTCCTTTAAATAGAATATATGCTGATTTTTGTGGTGCAATAGATAATATAGATTCCTTACACCAAGAAGACAGTTGTTTCATAGTTAAATTGGCTTTTCTTTCTAACTCTATGCGACTATCACCTTCCACTAATAACAAGAGATCGTCTGCATAGGCCACAATATTCAATGTATGACTAGAGGATTTCAGCTGTTGTATAATCGGTTCTGTGAGTATGTCCCAGAACATCGCTCCAAGGACTGATCCCTGTGGACAACCTTTTGTAATTTCTCTAACTGTGGTGTGATTGTCACCCTTTACATTTACACTTCTATTGTTACAGTAATCTTTTAAAGAGTTACATTGACATCTTGGGTATTTTTGATCTCTCATAATTTGAAATAATTGCGGCCACCACAGGTTGTCAAAAGCTCCAGCAATATCCACAAATATTCCTACTATGTATTTTTTATTGCACTTATTTATTATGTTTATTGTAAAATTTAGAGCATCTTCAATGGAGCTACTGTTCCTAAAACCGAACTGATTTTCTGTCATGCCCAGCATCATCCTATATTCCAGAATTCTTTTATACAAAAGTTTATCTTGAATCTTTCCTAGGGAAAGTATGATTTTATGATTTCTGTATGATTTTGGATTAGCTGGGTCACAATCCTTTGATTTCTTTAGGATGACTACATCAGCTTCCTTCCAACAATACAGTATTCTTCCTTGAACAAGACATTCATTCAATAGATCACGTAGATAGGGAGCGATTACAGTTTCTAATTGTTGTATAACTTCGTTGCATATATTGTCAGGTCCTGGTGCTTTTCTTGCTTTTAGATCCCTTATGACCAGCTGGACTTCTGTTAAATCAAAGGGATAAATTACCTTATCATTTATATATTCTTCCTGATACTTTTGTCATTTTATTTGATGATCTTCTACATCATCCTCTATGTTATCTGCAGGTAACATTATTTTCAATAATTGATTAATAGATTCAATATACGAAGTAGTATAGGTTCCATCTGCTTTTCTTATAGAAGAGATAATTTCAGGAGCTGCTATCCTTTCCATAACTATCTTGTAGGGAGTACCCCAAGTATCTGCTTTTAAATTATCTTCAATAAATTGTTGCCATTTTTCTTTTCTATTTTGTTGAAGCATATCTTTGTATTCCGCTTTAAGGCTTCTATATATATGTAAATTGATCTCTTTTTCTTGTGCTGTTAGACTTCTTTGATAATGTTGCCTAGCTTTTCTAACCTTTCTCCTAATCTTTTGCAGTTTATCGTTCCAAACTTTATATGGAGTAGTTGTTTGAGTCATTTTCTTCAGCATTTCACCCATAGTTTTTTGAACAGATATTGTCAGTTCCCTTGCTTTTTGATTTATATCATCCCCTTGACGTATCCTTTCTGGCATTATAGTATCTCTTAATCTGGTCCAATCTGCATTCTTAAGTGAATATCTCATCTTTCTATTCACGTACTCGATTACTCCTACTTTCAATATTTCTAGATCAAAGTACATTATATTATGATCATTGGTAGTCTGTTCCTGCCCCACTCTCCAATTAGTTATTTTTTCACTAACATACCTTCTAGCTAACATGATATATATGTTTTCTTGGGCATCAGCCCTATTTTGGAAAGTATATGGATTTAGTGGTTTATTTATGAGTGGTTTTAACCTTCACTAATTTTTCACCTCTTTCATCAGGATGCTTATTCCACCATAAAGCCGATTTAGCATTTGCGTCCATAGTGTAAATTAAGGGTTTACTATAAACATCTAATATCCTAAATCCTTTCATGGAAGTGTTGAAAACAGTGTTGTTGTATAAATTAAATTAATTGGGAGTCGATTAATAACACAAAACAACACTCACTTTTAAATTTTCCCGGAACCGGTTTCTGAGGCCTTCCCTCTATCTTCAGCCGGACATCGACTTGTTCTCATTGGTGTAGCTGGCAATATTTTGTCATCGGTCTCCTCTGGTGGCGGTTCGAGGGTTCAGCAAGTTCCTCGAACCGCCACCAGAGGAGACCGATGACAAAATATTGCCAGCTACACCAATGAGAACAAGTCGATGTCCGGCTGAAGATAGAGGGAAGGCCTCAGAAACCGGTTCCGGGAAAATTTAAAAGTGAGTGTTGTTTTGTGTTATCGACTCCCAATTAATTTAATCTAATATCCTTTTCATTCTTTGTATGTGGACATCAATTTCATCCTTATATTGAAATACCATAAAGAAATAACATACCTCTTATACTCAATTCAACACAGTTAACATATTCGTCACAGAGTTGTAATATTTTAAGTACTTGAATTTTAGGATTTACTACAATAATTGTTGCCTTAGGATTATCACCATCTAAGATGGCTCTGGCCTTAACTGACATGTGTGTTGGTCTTCCCTTAGTTATGTACGGCTCTTGAATGCAAACTATATCTGGGTTTAAGTCGTCTATTAATTTTCTTATCTCCATCATTACAGTTTTTGAGTGTTGTGCATTTATCTGTCCAAATCTTATTCTTAAGTTATTGCTATTTTCATAGTAAAAATTTCTCATTTTAATTATCATCATTATCTTGTCCATAATTTGTCCTATTTATTAATTGCTCTAAATAAATTTGGTGTAATGGACATGATTTTCTATCTTTGCACATGGGAATTTTTCCTTCTTTATTTCTTTTTCTCATGCTGCAGGGAACACAGATTGATGGTTGCTCTTTTTTACTACATTCTTTTGCTGTGTGGTCTTGTTCACCACAATGGGAACAAACTGACTTATTGCTCTTACAATGCTTGGCAATGTGGCCATAACGCTGACAAGTAATACATTGTGCAACTACTATATAGTCCTTCACATTAACAGCTTGGAAGCCTATATAGATTCTATTTCTTTGTAGCATTTTAGCTTTCATATTAGAATGTACTTCCAAAAACATGGTGAACGGTTCGTCGTTCTTTAGGCCCTGTTCTGAATTTAAATTTCACTTGCTTATCAAAGTCATCCCAAGTGAGCTCTTCTCTAAAATTCTGTTCATATATATATATTGTTTTAATTCTTCTTCCTTTTCAGTAGATACCACATCATACATAGTGATGAGTGGATTTCTCTTTTTTGCTTCCTCTATATTTAATTCTTGATCCTTTAAACTCAGACTATTAATAATTTTCTGAACATCCTCTTTTGTTTCAGTTTCTACAATTAAGGTCGTTTCTATTGATCTCATGTTCTTAATTCTTATCTTTTCATTTGATGGTTTAAGATGTCTTGTTACAGCTTCTTGTACTTCCTTTATCGGTCTTCCTTTAGTTGATCTAATTAATGCAATATGCGTTTGTTTCTGTACAACTTTATTTATTTACTCATTAGTTTCTGATGTTTTAGGCTTGGATAATGCTATAGCATATGAAGTTTTTACTGCCTGTCTATTTTCTCTTAATATTCTGTTCTCAGCTTGTAGTTTTACAATTTGCATTCTCTGCTCATCAAATAGGTCTGTTATTTGGTTTAGCATGGTATACATCTTATTTTTCACGTCTACTGTAAGCTTAGAGGCACCAATGATTAAGTTGATTTCTGTAACAATGCTACTAATACCTGTCGGCACCTTCTCTTCCATAATATCAGTTTCTGTTAGCTCTGAGGTTGAAGCAATATTTTCCTGCATACCTCCTTCCTTTTCTTGTTCTGGAGATCTCGCAAGAGATTTCCTGGGTTTGAAGACTTGTTGATAATCATCCCCTTTCTTCGGATTCCCTCTATCACTGCTCATTTTTATAGCTCCTCTCAGCCGTTAATGCGCACTCAAAGAGTACGCACCAACGCCCAGGGCGGACGAACGAGAACGTGGGAGCTCCCCGAAACGTGTATCAAAAACCAAACCTCGACAGCGCACTCTACGCCGAGGTTTTAAACACGTAAGTTGCAATCCACAAACTAATATTTTCGGGGTCCCGCCCCCAGCCAAGGTAACAGTGACTACGGCCGCACGGACAAATTGCTTCACCGCATCGACACTGGAGACGTCCGGCCTATTCGGCAAACACTAGACGCGTTCCGCTGGCAAAACAAGCGGCGGTACGGGATATGCTAGATGACATGAAATCCAGGGGAGTGCTTGAAGAGTCTGACAGCCCTTGGTGTTCCTCTGTAGTTCTGGTGACGAAGAACGGCGAGCTACGCTTCTGCGTGGACTACAGGAAGCTGAACACCGTCACCCGGAAGGACTGCTTCCCCCTACCAGGGATTGACGACACCCTGGACACGCTTGCTGGTGCGCAGTGGTTCTCGACCCTGGACCTGAAGTCGGGTTACTGGCAGGTGGCTCTGAACCCTAGAGACAAGGAAAAGACCGCATTCTCGACAGGCCAAGGGCTTTGGCAGTTCACAGTTATGCCCTTTGGTCTTTGAAACGCACCAGCCACCTTCCAACGCCTAATGGAATCAGTTATGAGAGGACTGACTTATGACGCCTGCCTGTTATACCTGGACGACATCATCGTCGGCAAGACCTTCGAAGACCATCTCGACAACCTAAGCAAGGTGCTACAGAGACTGCAGACGACTAACCTGAAGGTGAACGCTAAGAAGTTCCAGCTATTCCGCAAGTAAGTCAACTACTTGGGTCACATTGTCTCATCAACCGGATTGGCCACAGACCCGTGGACAAGACAAGACACAGGATGTGAGAGACTGGCCCCGGCCAAAGAATAAGCGATAGTTGCGCAGTTTCCTGGGGCTGTACATTTATTACCGCCGCTTCATAAAGGGGTTCTCCAACATCGCCAAACCCCTCACCCGCCTGACAGAGGTACACCGGCCTTATGTGTGGACGGAGGACGCCGAAAACGCTTTCCAGCACCTGAAGGAAACTCTGTGCAGTGCTCCAATTTTGGGTTTCCCACAACCAGGTGGCGCCTTCATTGTGGACACCGACGCCAGCGACCATTGCATTGGAGGCGTCCCTATCGCAAGTCCAGGACGGCCTACTACAGCAAGACCCTGTCCAAGGCAGAGAAAAACTACTGCGTCACCCGGCGAGAGTTACTGGCGGTGGTGAAGACCTTGGAATACTTCCACAAGTACCTGTACGGTCAGCCATTCCACCTGAGCACTGACCATTCCGCCCTAGCCTGGCTGCTCAGCTTTAGGAAACTGGAAGGCTAGACAGCACGTTGGGTCCAGAGGCTGCAGGAGTACGATTTCACCTCTGAACATCGTAGAGGGAAGAGCCACGGCAACGCAGACGCCTTGTCCCGAAGAACCTGTCTAGAAGAGTGCGGCCAATGCACTAGAGTGAAAGAGAAGGAGCGAGCCGTAGCTGTCCGAGTGGTCACGGCAGTGCCTGCGGATGGCTGGGATAGCGCAGGTCTTAGGAAGGAGGAGCTGGCGGATGCAGACTTGGGACCACTCTTGAGAGAAGTGGAGGCAGGGACAAGATCGATCTGGGAGGGCATCGAACCAAGGAGCGCCACATACAAGTCGTACTGGGCCCAATGGGACTCACTGAAGACAAGACACGGCCTGCTGTTCCGGGTATGGGAATCACCCGATGGGAAGACACAGAGAGAACAGTTGGTACTTCCCCGAAGCAAGGTCCCGGAAGTCTTGGAGGAAGTGCACGCCGGTACTTCAGGAATATACCTGGGAGCAAACCGGACAATCGACAAACTCCGACAGCGCTATTACTGGCTGAGGTTCCGAGCAGACGCTGAGAGATGGTGCCGTCAATGTCACGTGTGCGCGGCGGGTCGCGGCCCCCAGACTAGAGCCAGGGTCGCATGCAGCAGTACAACGTTGGAGCACCATTCGAACGGATCGCCGTCGACATAGCTGGACCATTCCCAGTGTCCGACCGAGGTAATAAGTACCTGATGGTGGTCGTGGACTACTTCACCAAGTGGCCGGAGCTGTATGCCATCCTGAACCAGGAGGCAAAGACAATCACATACTGCCTCGTGAAGCAAGTGTTCTGCTGATTTGGGGTGCCGTTAGAACTCCACAGCGAACAGGGTACCAATTTTGAGTACAATCTAATGAAGGAGGCACTAGAAAGACTTGGGGTTAACAAGACCCGCACAACACCTCTACATCCCCATTCGGACAACATGGTCGAAAGGTACATCAAGACCTTGGAAGAACACCTGAGGAAGGTCTTGGCCAGCCATCAGTGAAACTGGGATGTCAAGGTGCCACTGTTCTTGCTGGCCTACCGCTCGTCAACACACACCACTGGGATGACGCCAGCCTGCTTAATGTTCGGCCGAGAGTTACGCGTCCCTTGTGACCTGGTCTTTGGTAGCCCCCCCCGGAAACAAAATAGCCAGCAACCGAGTATGTGGAGAACCTGGTGGACCACATCCACGACATGCATGAGATGGCTCGTCAGAACATCCGAAGGCGACCGAATGAAAACACGATACGACAGGTAAGCCAACAGCCAAGGGTTCCAGCAAGGTGACCTAGTCTGGTTGTACCGTCCTACTCTCTGCAGCTGCCGGTCAGCTTTGCAGAAATGCTAGCGGACGATAACACAGTAGTGGAGAAGGTTTTTAGATTCTTTTCTCGTTTAGATTTTAGGATATAGTGAACATAATTTTTTTTTTTTGGGTTTTTTCCCCTTTCTATGTACATGTAGTTTTAATAGGCTTATTTACATTAGTATAGTTTTTAGAAACTTTTTATATCTAGCTTTTGCCATGAGTAGTTTTTAAAATGGCGCTGATAACCAGTGTAGTTGAGCGCCCCTATATCCATCATCATCATCATACCCGGACCAAGGGACGCTGCCCGAAACATCAACAGCCATGGCAAGGACCATACCGGGTGGTAAAGAGCATTAATGACGTGGTCTGCCACATCCAGAAGGTGCCCCGAGGGAAGATGTTGGTGGTACACCTGGATCGTCTGGCCAGCTACGATGGTGCTGTTTGGGACGACCAGCCTTGAGGAGGGAGCAGTGTCGCGAACCCCATTATTTACGAAAGCACGGCGCGGGAGCGATAAGGGACGGATGGTGCCGGCGGAGATAAACAGCTTATCTAAGCATATAAACATAGTGCGGAGATAAAAGGCATGCCAAACAAATAAAGAGATAAATGGAATATTCTAGTGACATCTTGATTGATAGAGGACCTTCTGTTTCTTGTTTGTTTGAGAACAGTCTAGAATTATCGATGCAAGTATATTTAAGAGATCGTGACACGCCAGCGAGGAGTCGTAAACAGTGTTGTTATGAACAGTGTCGTAAGCAGAGCTGTAATTAAAACTGGTGACCTTGGAAGGTTATAATTGTGTATGTGATGTAATACTGCTACTGTGAGTGCATTTCTATGCAAATTAAGAACAATTTGAATTTCTGCAACTCTGACTTTTAATTCTACGAACCCACAAGTATGCTCATACCTGTATTCGCTTGAGAGTTTGATGGCAGCATATCTGCTCTAAGTGGGGCCTGTGTGCTAAAAATTGGTTGCAGAGTTTAGCTGGAAGTAACCGTAAATTAATCCAGAATATGTTGGAACATATAGTCATAATAACATACCGTTGTAAGGGAGGGATTGTTTACCCCTGCAGTAGCGGTCTAAACAAAAGTAAGGAGCACCGGCACATAGCTCATGAGGGATGACCAGCATCTACTTGCAAGTGGTCGTATGTGGCACTTTTCAGGCTTCAGTTTTGGGCATATACACTGCAGCATATTTTTGGGGCACAGGCCCCACATAGAGCAGAGATGAAGCCATCAAATACTCAAGCAAATACAGGTATGAACATAGTGATAGTTCCCTTGTTAGTACAAATGGCACCTTAGGCAGGTTTGTTTGAAAGTGATTAATGCATATTGTTACTACAAATGACAATTTAGACAGATTTGTTCTGATAGTGTTTAAAACCTACTCTTATTGCAAGTGGCACTACAGACTTCTTTTTGATAGTCTTAAATGGTTATACATTTAGCATATGTCACCCTAAGCAAAATTTTTTTAATTATATTGAGTGTCTGCTCTTACTACAAATGGCACCACAAGAACATTTCCTATCGTATTTCATGCACCACAGGTAACGACACTAGAACATAATGATAAATAAAATGGGAAATGAGTAAAACAATCATTTAGTAAAATAAATTGATACGAATGAATAAGCATTCAAAATTGAAGTATATTTCATTAATAAAAATTGTAAGTAAACTTTAAGTTTACAGAACAAAGCCTTATGTTCCAACCCATTTATCGGTTCGGAAAAGAAAGTTCCTGGTCTAAATTTAGGATACCTCCAAGGCATTTTCCATAATGAGGATTGAGGACAAGCTTGATAAAGATGATGGACCAGGAAGGATAGTATCAGACCTACAGTTTGCGAGTCTGTGGCTGTTTTCTCAATTTTTTTAATTAACATCCTCCAGAGTAAATCATATCAAACAATCCGAGTGTGTGGCTTTGTGATGTTGGGTACCCAGGTAGGGAGAGGTAGTGTTCTGGAGCTGTAAAGGATGGAAACCCTCAAATGAAATTCTGGTTCTCAAGCTTGCTGGTTCTGCATTAGACTTGATATCTGCCCACAGCAAGGATGTTTTTGATATCAAGACTAGTAGCCATTAAAGAACAACTCTTTAGCAGTAAACAGCTGTTTATTCAAAATTTGAGCCAAGAATGCTGAATTTATAATGTATTATTGTAACGTTATAAAACTTCCTTAAGATTATAAGCCATAATATTTTGAACTTTCTCACTGAAACATGTGTAACAAAACTGACATGACTCAACTTAACATAAACTTAAAGATGACTTTAATTGCTACAGAACATTTTTTTTATAAAATAATATAAGTATGTGCATTGATTCATGTCTATACTTTGATTTTTTCCTGAATGCATTCTGAAAAAAGATATAAAAATCTCAAAATATTTTGACTACTACTAAAATGAGTTTTTGTGGGAAAAGAAAGCTTAATCTTATTCTTAAAAAAAAAGTAATTTCAGTCTTTGGTATTATACAGGTTTCAAAATTGTTTTACAATTTTTGAAGTGCATCAAGCAGAATTTGAATCTCTTGGTTTATGTTATCCACCAGTCCTTTAACTTGAGGCTTTGAATCCAGCAGTTCTATGCTCTGTGTATATGGGTTATAGCGCACTCCAAAGTGTCGAGGAATAGTATGGGCATATTTTCTGAAAATAAACAGAAATGAAATTATAATAATTGATAAATGGCTACTCATTTCAGCACAATTTATCTAAGGGAGTAACTTATGCAGGCTGAAAAGGAATATTAAAATACAATCTTCTTTGAAATGTTGGATGTATAATTAATTAAATATAGGAAAGATATTTGCAATAAACAATATAAATTGCAACTACCTGAACTGACATTCAAATTTATGTATACAAGTGAATGTAAAAAGTTATTTTCAGTCATATCATCAAAACAAAAATAAGTTAACCTAAAGCAAGTTTATGAGTTAAAGTTGTGCGAAAGAGTGTAAGTTCTGATTTTAACTCTTAGATGCTCTTGTTGAATAATCACATACTGCTAAACAGCTCTTTCATCACTACGACTATGAATACACTTGCTAGGATTACAGTTCAGCACCAGATGGTGGGTATATAATGCAACATGATATAAAAACCAACTTCTGCTAGATATTTGTAATTTGATATTATATTATTCCATAATTTGAAAGAGATATTGTTCTAACATCAGTTTGAAATGCACAAATGCATATATTATTTGAGTCATATATGCCATTGCTTCCCACCCGCTATCTTATTTATTTATTTATTTTTTGTGTGAAAACTGAACCGATTCCAATTTAATCTTATTGTAAAACACAACCTTAGATCCCACACAAAAAAAAGGTTATGGACATTTTAATTAGTTTATCCAAAGGGACAGGGAGGATTGTATTGGTGTGCAATATAAAGTCATTAAAATATCTTACTTATTATAAAGCCTTTTGAAAAATTTGTGAAACAAAAGTTTGTAAGCAAAATTCTTCTATCAAGTCTGTTATTTATTAAAGTCCAAGAGAATGAATATTTAAGGAATTACAAAATCTAATGTAAACCTCTTACCATGGGAAACAGTATAATTCTGACTTTATTGTAACAATTAGGAAGAGGTACAAGTTTGTATACTGTTAAACCTGTATTTACCTTTGAATTTTCATGAAAAAATACTTTTATTAATTTTCAGAAACAACTTACGAAATATGAGTTGCACAGAGTGGAGAAAGAAGGCAGAAAGAATTTAGGGGAGGGAGAGAGAGAGAGAATATGTCTGCTTGTGTGTGTGGGTGCATTCATACTGTGTGTACGCACATTTAATTGAATAACATAAACAAAGCAGCAGATTCTACTAATGTAAATAAGACTAGTTATTAAAACAAGATTATTAAAACAGGAATTTAGAAGCTTTTTTCATACAGAGTTATAACTTAAATTGTTTTAACATTTTTTAAATGTTGTTCAATCAATTTGTAACTAAATTTGATAAGAAGTCCATCATTATGAAAAGTGAGGTATAGAGTCCTTTTGTTATTTGGACAGTTTGAGCTTAATCCTTGGTCAGGATCACCTTCATGAAGCAATTTTCTTGCTTAGAAGGATATAATTGTAATATTTGACACCCTTTAAACCAGAGATACAATAACCTAAATGCTTTCTCAAATACATTTTTGTCTATATTTAAATGTAATGCTGCATTAATAAATCATGTTGCAAGAATGAGCAATAGGCCAAGGAAACTTGTTTCGAGGTTGAGCAGTAGACCAATCTAAGTATTTGCAGGTAGCAGTATCATTCTTGGTTTGTTACTTTGAGTTATCATCATACCAGTAACCATGCATGGCAACAGTAAAGACAGTATAAACAACTCAAAAGCTGGTTTTATTCATCTGCTTGAAACAGATTTGGAATTTATTTTAAATTTGCACACATAAGAACTCATATGAACAGGCTTCAAGACTGATTTTTATTCTGGGTTTTCATTGTCTATTAACAATTTCTCTCAAGGTTATACCTGAATAATATCCAATTAATATTTATGTAGAGTTTGTGAACACTAGTAAACTTCAATTTTATTTAAACACATTCATATATCAGCTGATTTCTATCGTACAACTTACATCATTTTTTCTTTTGCATCCTCAAAGCTCTCTGCCACAAAGTAGACGGGTTGATACTCTGTAATAGGGTACTTCTGCTCAGCTGTCTTCACAGGATCAAAAGGTCGCAGCTCTGGCTTGTCACTGAGGCAGTATTCAAGCTCTCCAAAAGATGAAAGCAGTCCAGCTCCGTATGCCTTCAGTTGCCCATCTTGACGGCATAGTCCAAATTCCACCGTGAACCAGAAACACTGTAAAATCCACACAACATTTTGTTGATAATACAACACATTTGTCAGTTATTTTATGAGAAAGGAGAAGTATTTGCTTTTATTCAAGTTTGCATAAAGCAGGAAATAAATTTTAGCTGCATGATAATATGCGTGCGTGATTACTATATTTTATTTTGCTACTCTTTACATGTGGCAGTTCGAGGAAGTATTGCAGTCCACCCAAATATTTTATGCGCAGATTGCATTGGAAATAAACTTTTGATGTTGTGTGAATAAAACCAAAGTAGAAAGTATTTTTTAGAACCTAGCCTCTTTATGTGAATGGGAATGTAATGGGAGCAAATGCGAGCCAGTGAATGGAGAGTACAGCATAACTTGCAGTCAGAAAAGAAAACTTATATTTAAGTACAGCATCTTTCAAGGATACAAGTAAAATATTTTCATACAATTCTTTGCCCAAACTATGCAATATATGGAAAAGTTTTCATTGTTTATTTTCTTAAAAATGAGTTATGGTTTTGATTAAAATATTGGTTCATATCTTGCCCTGAAGACTAAAACAAAATTTTTGTAAGTTTCCTAGGAAGTCCTTTGTATTCTGATTGTTATATACTTTTTTATAACTGGGAAACTATAAGAGATAGATGAAATCTCAATACTCGAAAACTGCAGAATTGTTTTTAAAAATATAGTTTAATTTGATAGATATTGTTTAAGTATGTTTGTGGCAGTAATCACTCATGAGATATGTTTGTTGGAATTTTCTAATACGTTTAAGGCATATATGTTTGAAATACTAAGTAACTGTTCTTTCATTATCTTTGAGTCAAATACAGAGCACGCAATACCAGTGCCAGAATTTAGTGATCTGCTTTGAAATATTTGATTGTTGTTAGAGCTTCCTGGAGCATTTTATAAGCCACTTATGCAAACATTTACCTTCAGCAATATGAAGTATATAGGAAAATAAGATTTATTCAGAAAAATCTAAAGATTAGATATAAAAATAAATTAGATTGGAAGAAGGTCATATGACTAACACATCAGATTCAAAATATATTAGCAAAGCTAGACTGGAAAAAGCTCTGTTTAATTTCCTATTAGCTGTAGGGTTAATAGAAACTATAAAATTGACAATGTGTACTTTAATTCCCATAATTTAAGTAATTATAAATTCTAAGTAGATAAATTTGTACTATAAATCATGTTCCAATAGTGTGGGACTTTCAACTAACTGGTTAATTATTTTCAAAGTAAAGTACTTAGTCCCTAGAGAAAAGAAACCTTGACACAAGTTTTGATAGTCACATTTATGTTTAATAGAAATATGTTTATAAAAAATTATGTTTTGCTGCAGGCTTCACTTACTGTGGCAAGCTTCTCAATGTATTCATCAGGAGCACCTAATGAAGCAAGTCCAATTTCTTGAGAAAACTGAGCAAAAGCTGGATCAGCAAAGAGAGGCACATGCCCCAGCAGCTCGTGACATACGTCAGGTTCTGGTGTGTATAGAGGACATGAGCTGTGTCTGATGTATTGTGTGGAATGGAAGACCCGGAATGCCAGACCAGCCAGGAAATCTCGGGAGGATAACAAACCCGCAACAGGCCTCAGCGTGAAACCTGTACAGTCTACACAAAAGTAAGGAACAGATTAATTTTGCTAGTTGTGAAACTGATTATAATGTATACATTGCTTTAAATACATACAGCTCATTTATTTGTGTTATCTAAAGTACTAATTTCTTTGGGGAATTAGATTTGTAGTCTGAAACCAGACATTTAATGAAGCTTTTTACAAAAAAATATGTATTATTCAATATATAAATTAGCAATTAAACTAAGCATAGAATGTTGCAATCATGATAAAAGATATTAGATATTTATTAGTCATTAGGTAATACATTATTACAACAGAGGTCATCAGACTGAATTTCTAATAGAAATATATACACCTTATTTACATAAGAGGACATAATGCTTAAGCAATTAGTTTTATACTAAAAATCCCTAAACTTAGTGGAGATCAGAATCCTGTATGACAGAGTGACACAGGATTCAAGTTCTAAGAATTCTTTCACATCATAAAAAACTGTAAATAAACCAACTTTTGGGATCAATTTAAATTTATTTATAGAAACCTCTTTGGCAGAAATAGGCAACTTATTAAAAGATTTAAACTGCTTATATTAATGACTTTCTGTACATTTATTTAATCAAAATGAAGGTAGATCTAATTTACAATGGTTTCTAATTCTGTGATTATGTATGAGGGTGGTCTGAAAAGTTCTCAACCTGAGAACTGGTATTGAAAATCAACAATTTGTGTTTTCAAAGTAGTTTTTTTTTTCAACATAATGTCCTCTAATATCAACACATTTTGTCCAGCGGTGTTCCAATGTCATTATTCCCTCTCTGTAGTGTTCCTCTAGAAGTGCTGCAAAGTACCCATTTACAGCTGCAACTGCTTCTTTATTGGACAAAAAGTGCCTACCAGTGAGGAATTTTTTCAGTTTTGGAAACAGATGGTAGTCTAAGGGAGCCAAATCTGGGGAATTTCCCCAAAACACTTTTGTGGGCAGGTGCATTGTCCTGATGGAAAATGTCTCATGACGGCACTTTGGCCATGGTAGCTCAATAGGTAAGAGCGACTGGACAGAAACAGGAGATCCATGGTTCAAATCCCGGCCATGACATTGAATTTTTCAGTTTGACTCTATCTATCCCAAACCTTAGCCTACACACGGCTAGTGTGAAGGAACGATCAATTTCCATCAAGCAACTAAATTTTTTTCTTTTTTAATTTGGGTCTGTTTTCACGAATGCTTGCATTCAGTTTGGTTAGAAGTTGAGAGTAGTATTCTCCAGTAATGGTTTTACCTTTTTAGAGATAGTCAATCAAAAAAATTCCTTTGGCATCCCAGAACACTGATGCCATGATCTTTCCCTCCGATGGTACCATCCTCACCTTCTTTGGAGCTGAAGAACCAACTTCTGCTCACTGCCTCGACTGCTGCTCACATTTGGAGTGGTGAATCCATGTTTCATGCATTGAGACATATTGGCACAAAAAGTCCTTCTGTTCTTCTGAAAATATGCCAAACACTCTTCAGAAGGTGTCATCCATAGTGAGGATGTGCTGCAGCTATCTTGCGAAGCTTTTTCATGTTTAATTCCTGATGCAAGATGTGACCAATACATTCCTTTGAAATTCCAAGGGCATTAGCAGTTTCATGCTGCTTTGTATGCCAATCTTCCAAAATCATGTCATGCACTTTTTTAATGATTTCCAATGTGGTTACAGTTGTTGGATGTTCTTTGCATGGATTGTCTTGGACACTTTCACAGCAATGTTTAAAATCGAAAACCTATTTCTTCACAGTGAAAACTGAAGGTGAAGAGTCACCATACGCATTTACAATCTGCAAATGAATTTCTATATGTGTTAAACCTTCTTTTATGAAGAATTTTATCACAGCACGATACTCAAATTTCTCCATTTTCAAAGCAATGCACACTTCCATTGCTTCAAACAACTGCTTACAGTTAAATATTGCCTGGAATGACCTGTCATTTTATATAGGGTCTGTTAATGTGTGTACCAACATAAGGAAAAAAAATCATGCAAGTGGTGCTGTGATCTCTGGATGAGGTCGAAAACTTTTCAGATGTATTCTAATTATTGCGAGTATTGCACTAGGTTTTCTTTTACTTCTACTAAGTTAGTATAAATATCAAGACTTGGTACAGTTATGATTCGTAAATTTTGAAACATTTCCTTGAAACTATCTCTTTGTTTTGCCCCTGCTAAAATTCTTATGGCTTTTGATATAGAAACACATTTATTGCACCTGAACTAATTCCCCATAGCCTGATAACATATAAAATGTGTGGATGAAAAATTGAAAAGTATGCTGTTCATAGTAAATTTTGACCAGCTGATGATTTTAATTTCCGAAGGAAAAAGGGTACTCTGGACTGTTAGGTGTACTATTTTGATCAAATAAGAGGTAAGTAGAGAAGTATAAAAGATGCCCTTTCTTTCTTTATTATAACAACACTGTTTTCAACACTTCCAAGAAAGGAATTGCCCTTTCTTAACTTGGAAAATCTGGTCAGCTTCTCTGGAACTAAATGTCTAATGTATATATCTATCTACCTTTCAGGAAATTGGAGACATCCTCCAGCTGAGGAATATTATCCTCTCTGTATCCACAGTTCTCAACCAGTAAGGGAAACACATGGTTATGTTCTCTGCATGCATATTTGGGGTAACTCTTGGTGAGTCCCCTAAACACAGCTCCCCATGTAGCAATTTCTTCTGACGTATATTGGACTCGAGGTAAGGGCTCTCCACTGAAACAATGACAAAGTATAACTTCCATTATATCTCTGAAATTCTATAGTTACTACCAAATCTCATGAAGTGAAAGTATAAATGAATGTAGAATATGATCAACTGCACCTGCCCTGAATGAAACGATATTCTACCGAAACTATTATGTGAAATATATACATAATTTAATAGCCTAAGTTTCATTAAGTGTAACCAGGTTACCAAAACACAACTTTCAAACATTCTTGAACTGTAGTGAATGTATCTTACTCAACACAAATTATGCTTCTTTGTTGTGCACTCAGGTTTTTGTTTAAGTAGCTTTTGAATGGATTATATGGAAATGAGTGAAGCATGAAATGAATGTACAAATGGAGTCAGATATCTTAATACTTAAACTATTCAATATTCATCCCACATCCCACAGCAAAATCTGAAGTTGAAAAATGAGCCAAACAGCATGATCTAGCCAGAATTGAAACCTGAGTCTTATTAGCATAAAGGAGAAGAATATACCCTTTAACCTTGAAACAACATTGTTTCTATGATTACAAGATAAGTATAATCTATTAACTGGATTGTATACGTGAATAACAACAGTATAACTCTTTAAATAAATCTCCTAGAATCAAAATTCTATAAATAACACAGCTTCTTAAATAACTAATGCTTGTAAAAATTACATTTCTCTTTTACAAAATTTAATAGCAGAATGCTGGTATTTCTGACTTTATCACATTGTAGCAACTTTTTTGGGAAACATAATTTGGATTTGTTACTAGCATATTGGAGTCTAATGTTTGCTGCAGTCATTCTTGAATGAGAAGGTATAACATACACTAAAATAAAAACTGATGATATTACAGACACAAAATTTAAAGTGATGGAGAAATAAATTTGTGAATTTGTGCAATTTCAGATATTTTACCAAGAAGTTGACAAACTAAATGCATGTAAAATAGCTCTGTAAACACCAGTTGAAAAATTGGTGCAATTTTCAAACAATTATAGCACTAATAACTTAAAAAATATTGGATATTAATTCCCTGTTGAAAGTAATATCAACTTACTGTTTGTAGTTATATGCAATGTCAGCAAAATATTTTCTCCTGGCTCTGTATACCGGGTCTGTGAAACCAGGGTGGTCTGCATCCAGTTCTGATCCATAAGAAAGGATTTGATTGGCGAACTTGTCCAAATCCCTGATACGCCGTGGGAACCAGGGTACAGAATCTGCAAGTAAATGATATATTGAATATTACCAAATTATGCTACTTGTATTTGAAATGGGTATCTAAACTTTGGATTATTTGAATGTTTGTCATCAACACTTATTTATAAAATAATAAAATACCCCATGGTGCAACAGCCCATAGAGGGCCAAGGCCTACCAACTGACTATTGGCCTCATGCCCACATACACAAGGAGGTGGGAGGAGATATAGTCAGGAGATATGGTCCTCACCCCAGGGGTGGGATCAATCCCGGGTTGTATTCCGTGGCAGGGAACCAAAGCATGATGCCTTAGCCCACTACACCACGGCACAGAACCAACACTTATTTATTAAATAAACTATTCAGCCTTTCAATTCTTGAATGGGTAACCTGAAACTTCTTGGGCTAAAATTACCATAAGTAGAAAAACACCCATAATGATGAGCTTTTGCAACATATCTTGTATGTGTATGATTAGGTTTCCATTTTTTTTTAATTTATGCCCTCCAATGTGAGGTAATATCAGATGATGAATGAAATGGGTGAAATGATGCTCAAATGAGTCCAGGGCCCATAGAGCTTAGACTTACCTTACATTCATCTTTCAGGATAAGGGAAAACTCTGGAAAAAGCATTATCCAGATAACTCACTCTGATGGAAATTTGAACTCAGGACCTCTTAAATATAGGAAGACATGCTACCATCTACGCTACTGAGGTGGGCTGTATGGTTAGACAGCAATATATTATATCATTGTCTGAAGGACGAAAGGGCTCATGCTAGTGTTATGTCACAATGTTTCTTCAAACACAACTTGTATAAAACCCCTATTTTTTTCTAGCTGTTGAACATTTAAAGCGTACTTTACTTAATTTGACTTAGTTTTTCATACTTAGTTTGACCTAGTTTGACAACAGATTCACATTGTGATATTAATCTTAAACACCAAAATAAAATATGCTGGAGTTTCAAAGTAAAAATATGTTGAAGTTGCCTAAAAATTGCGTAAAATAATAGGTATAAGTGCTATCTTATTCAAAGCTAAGTACTACCTTATTATAGTAAGTATTATTTTATTATTATTGATTAATTGCATAATAATTACACTAATGAAAGCAGTAAAATATTCTGACTGATTAGTGTAGTTAAATATCAATCATGGCACAATAGAATCAAGAAACATTTTGTTTCAACATAAATGATTAAATTTATGCATTTAATTTAGCCTAGCATTTGAAAACAACAACAACAACAACAACATAAATGATTAAATCCACTGGGAAAAATTACTGCTACAGATTACTGCTGCAAATCTGAAAGGAAATTCATGAAATTCCAGTGCACAAGTTAAAGTTTCTTCAGCCATAATCTGTCTTTTAAAATGAAAACACAGTCATCTGGTTTACTTGCTTAAATTATATAAAACCAATCTAGAATTATCTGTTTCTGTTTTATTATTACAGTTTTCAGTGCCTTCAAAAATGGCAATCTAAATAAATTGTACATCTTAACATTGATACTGTATTCAGTGATTGGAGGCAAAAACCTTAGTGTCTTAAAAGATGAACTGTATCTATTGTATGAAAAACTGCTGCATGATGTGCCTGCCTTTGAGGGTAGTATGTCTGCCACATATTCAAGGGGTCTAAATTCAGATCTTGGTTAGGGGAGTCATCTGGGTAAGTTTCTTTCCTTATCCTGAAAGATAAATGTCTGCTAGCTCTAAGCTCTGTGAGCTCACTTGATCGTTCCACCTATTTCATTCATTGTCTGTTGTGACCTAACTGGTTAAAAAGCATTAAGTACACAAATAGTTGGCGGTCGGAATTGGAAATAACGGTTTCGAAGATAGGCATGGGAGATTTATGGAGAGCAGAGGAGTCAAATCATAGCGGTTTTTGGAAGGAAGTGAGAACAAGAGACATAGACATAAATAGTCAGGAAATATGGGAAAGTATGGAAGAAAAGAAATCTTTGAAATTTTATAAGCAATTAAAGACAGAATGGGGTAGGGAAATATTATATATATATATATATATATATATATATATATATATACATGTGACAAAACTGGAAGAGAAGGCATAGCATGAATGAGAGTAGAAATAATATATCTAAAAGGGTTGAGAAGTAATGAGGTAGGGATATGTGAATTTTGTAGAGAAGAAAAGAGCACGGTTCACTACCTGGTAGAATGTAAGGAGTTAAATTGCAGAAGAAAAATATGGGATAAGAAATGAGACAGTGTGAGTAAAGAGATGGTGGCATTAGACATGTTAATGTGGATGGCTGAAAAGAAAAATAGATGTATAGGAGAATTCTTTTATAGGTTAAGAGAAAAGTGGATCAGGGAAGAAGAAGCGAAGGTCAAGAAGAAATGACAACAAGCTGCTCAGGAAAACCATGGGCTTATGGCCAGCGGACTTGAGTCAGTGAGTAAATCTTGGATCAGCAATTTCATGTATTTGTACAGAATGTATAATAGTGCATATTCGATGTTAAAGTCATTGTAATGAAACTGTAATGGAAACTGTACAAATAAATATCAAATATCAACTGGTTAAAGTACCTTAAACTTTAAAAGACTGCAATGTGCCCTGCTGCTCAAAACAATTCTGTCCACTCTACAGTTGTAATTTGTAAATGTATGATTTCACCAGAATTTTAAGGATTGTTTAAATAAAAATACAAACGATTGTGTTATTTCACTTCTTTGTAACTGTTTTTCAGTGTACTTATTGGTCTGTGCTACATCGATCAATGCTTTGTTGCATAACAGATATTATTTCATTGTTTACATGTTCTTATATCAAGGTAAACCATCTCATAAAACTCGGAAAGCAGTGCTTGTTTTTATTACCTGTACTTTATTTAAAACATTAGAAGATAATTGACTCTACTAAGGTATACGGTGTCAATTATTATTGCATAACTGGCTAGTTTCCATGAGATATTGAAATCCATTTGTGTCCAGTTCATTTCTGAATATGGTACGTGTTTCCATTCAGTACTTTGGAATGCAAGACTCGAGAGTAAATAATTCAGGCTTATATGTTAGTAGAACTGGATTACGTTAACAAAAGATGTTTTGCGTATTTAAAGGAGGTTTTGAGGTTAGCAAATGTTTTTGAGAAGAATGAATTTCAAGATTATAGAACTAGCTCTATTATTGTGTTTTTATACCAGATACTAGGGTTGCCAGATCTCTGGTCGCCGGGTTTGGAATGAATTCTCCGGGTATAAGGGCCAATGACTTTAATCTATGGGCTTCAATATTACCTTATTCTTTGATTATTTTGAATATATTTTTTTTTAAATTGTTAATTTCTTATTGTAATAGAAAGATGCATTTATATTCTTATTTGGAAGCTTTTCATTGTTGCATATGTAATATTCGGCTCGCACAATAAATTGACACTGGCACGTCACGGCATCTACTTTTGTGTTGGCTGGTTCGCTCATTGTCAGTTTATCAATTGTTGCAACGCTCGGATCGTGTGTGAATAGATCGTTTTCATAATTCAAAATTGTGAGTAACAGCAGTGAAATGAAGAGACGATATCTAAGTTCGTTTCATGAAGAACGAAAATTATGGAGTGGTTACAAAAAGTTGATAGTGAGGAGTGTATGTGTAAGTGCAGAATATGCGGTATCTCTTTTACTGTTAAATATGATGGCGTGAAGACGTCATCAGACACAACGCGAATATTAGCACACGAAAGAAAAATCTATCTCTTCTTAAATTCTCGCCAAAGAAATTTCTGCAGAAGACCAAAAAATCACTGTAACGAAGTTAACTTTGACTTTTCATAGTATGAAACCCCACAATTCTTACAATTATTCTGATGATTGCGGTAATACGGCCGAATTAAAAGTGAGGCGTTAGTAAAAAGTGTGCTTCTGCCTTGTGTTAAGGAGAAGCTACTGAGCGAATTAAAGCAGAATGTCCGTTTTTTTTTAAGTCCAGACGCTTCAAATAAGGGCAATTAAAAACACTACCTAGTATTTGTGTTACTTCTCCAAAGATAAAGGAAAATGGAACGAAGTTCCTACTAAGATGTAAACAAATCTGCACAAGATATTTCAAATAAACTAAAATCTGTTTTATTGAAAAATGATTTAACACTAAATAATGTATTCAGCCGACAATGCTTCAGTTAATTTCGGTAAATATAATTCTGACTTAGATTAAAAAAAGAAAAAAGAAAACGCAAACTTAATCAAAGCCAATTTTGTATATATTGCCTAATTCTGCTAAATTTGGATTCAAGGTACTAAAATGTGATGTAGAAAGTGTAGTTCTTTTCTTCATCATCAAAATTCTAGGAACTTTAAACATTTTGCGAGTTTGCTCAACATGATTATAGTAAAATATTGCGACACATTTTTATGCAATGATGGTCTGTGCAGTCAGCTGTGGAACGTCTTGTTAAGATGTGGCGAGTTTTAAAGATGTAGGTATTACGTAGCAAAAGACGAGAAAAAACCCACTCACCAATTTGGAAATTTATTAGTTCACAAGATGAAATAACTATTCGTTACACTAGCAGTATTTTCTGTATTTGTTAAATGCAATTTTTACCTGTATTTTCTAAAACAGATTTTTGGATAAAGGGATTCGCAGATGTTCACGAGGTTATGTTGGAAGTAAAGAAACAAAAGAGAGTGGTAAGGACGATAGTTTTATGGACTTGAAGTTAATTTCTTTAGAGCACTTTATAGAAGACGAAAACAATCATTAGAGTGCACACTTGTTTATGACAGACTATTAAACTATCTTAATAAATGGCACAACTTTAAGTGGGAATGACAATGTGTATAAAATTGTATCCGTGCTGGATTTATGTAAACCAAAACTATTTTTATTTAATGACTTGGCCGAAATAGGAAGGAAATTGAAAATTAGCTTCAATGGGGAAACGAACTATATCATGTGTTTTCTTTTTCAAAACCGCTATTATCAAAAATTGATAGGAGTCTTTGGAAAAATCAGATGCACCAAATTTGTTCAAAATAACGTAGCGTGTCCGCGCAATTCGTGTAACGACCACATTGAATGAGTGTTGAGTGTAATTAGTGTATTATGATCAGATCCTAGAAGCAGAATGTCAATGGAACTTGTGAAAGCCGAGATTTGTTTTCAGATGAATTTGAAAATGCCATGTCAAGATTTCTACAGTGTGATTCTTAAAACCAAGACTCTTCTGAATGCAGCGAGGTCCTCAAAAAATTAAAGTAAGCTTTTATTACAGTAATATTTTGCTACTATTTTTTTATTTGGTATGGTATAAGTTCGGTTAATGGTAATGACAGCATTAGTATTAGCAGCAAGTAGTAGTAAATTTTTATTTTTTGAGTAAAAATTCACCGTAATAGTACAGAAAATTTTGTTTAACAATTTGTCCCCAATTACACAAACCATGCCTGAGTGATTTTTTACCTCCGTGTGCCGTTGGCTGGTCTCCGGGCCTGCCTCGAGGTCATTCTGGCGACCCTACCTACTATCTCAGGAAAATAAAATTCATGCGGTTGCAACCTGTTTAGAAGATAGCAAGTTTTACGTATTGAAATCAATCTGAATATTATATATATTTCCCGATCCAACTTTCTAAGACGATCTTAACCAAATTTCACTACTACCTGAATACGCATTATTCAGTCTTTAATGACTCAAATCAATTTCAGGAAGAGTGCTTTATCGAGAAAAGTGTCAAAGTGCAAGTAAAATTAAGCGTTTATTCAGGACGTTCTGTAATTGCTGTGGTTTTCAGCGTTCCATTCCATGTTGGTCGTGATAGACCACTTAATTTTGCTGAGAGGCCTCTGTCCTGAGATTCTTTACGTGCCGTAAATTTACGATACGGAACTACCGGCTATTTTTTTCCTGAAGATTGTGCTGCATCTGTTATTGGTCAAAATTATTAGTGATATTTCATCTGGTAGAGTAAACTTTTCTGTTCAAATTAAATGAATCCTTCTCGATCCTTGCCATGTTGTAGCGATTAGCAACAATGTGTTATTCTTACCTCTGTTGTCTTTATGGTTGCGAGAAATGATACTAAAGTAATGGGAGTTCTCTTTCAGGCTCTCAATAGCAGTTCCCAGATCACCAGTAGGGGCACATTCCACCATAAATTCATAATGGTTAGGAAACCGGACAGATGGTCTCGATTCGATGTGTAGCAGATTGACTCCATGCTCCTATAAGGAAAGAAAAATGAAGTTAGATTATAAGGGGTATATATATATATATATATATATATATATATATATATATATATTGTAATAACGAATTATATGGTAAAATTATTTTATATACAATAGTACACCCTTTAAATATTGTCCGCTAATTCATCTAGTAGATTAAACATTCGAATAACACATTTTAAAACTCAAGTTCTCAAGTTTACGGAGAAATTCAGAAAATATTTCAGAGTTAAATCACACTGTTCCTTTCTGAACATATATAAGCTGATGTACAACTGAATTTACGGGAAATTATTTTGGATTAGAACTGTAAATCTGCTTTAATATATGATTAAAAGTTATATATCACTGAGTTCTACAGAGTGATACTTTACACATTTTTTTGTTTAATTATTCGGGTAGAAATGCATTTAGTGAGCAGATCTTAAAGTTAAATGAAGCATCGCGTTTGGGAGTTTAGAGTTCCTGTAACGAGAAGCACAGAATTTGTCCCCATTTTTCTCCAATTGATGACAGCTGTTTTTAACATTTTGTTCTATTCATTGAAAATGGAGTAGTATCATTAACCCAACGGCTCTTCCTTGTGAAGCAATGCTGAATTCGCCCGCCTCGGTAGCGTGGTGGTAGCATGCCTCAAGAGTACCCGAGTTCGAATCTCGGTCAGGGTGGATAAGGTTTTTCTGGGGTTTTCCCTTATCCTGAAAGACGGATGTCGGGTAACTCTAAGCTCCATGGGTCTCGGGCTCATTTGAACATCATTTCACCCATTCCATTCATCGTCAAATATGACTTAACGTTGGAGACGTAAATTAAAAAAAAAAAAAAAAATGCTGAATTCAATGATAGCTACTTGAATTTGGTGTTCGCAATCCTCCGTAAAGTAACACGATACTACATGTCTGGTGAGTGGAAAAGACAATATCGTTCATCTAGGTTGCCCACGGTTGTTGACTTGAGAGGTCAACCCGATAAAGCTAAGACGTTTGTCGCAGGTACACCTACTCAGTGTGTCGAAGAGCTGTGGAAAGCGCAGTAAGACCAAAGACAAATGGAATAAAAAATAAAGGTCTCGTTATAGGGAATTGAAACTCGAGAACATATTGCCTAATTTGAGTTTGAAACTAATCATTAACTGAATTTCCCGCCGATTAATTAAAGAATTTTTAAAGAACGAAATGTGTTAGTTCTACATAATCATATCACATTGTTGAAAGTTCTGTATCAATGAGTAATATTTTAATTTATATCTTTAAATAAAATCTAGCGTTTGCTGGAAAGATTAATGTAATCGGAACAATCTGTTAAAATAAAAGGTGCATTTCAGCACTCTTGGTACGTTCTTTAAAAACAGGAAGGTGAAGAGTTATTTAGTTGTTTTCATATAAATCAATAACTGCCCTTTATGCCATTTAAACACAGCGTAAGCAGAGACTAGTAGAGGAGGACAAAAAAGAAGACATATTCAAAATGGTGGGATAAACATGTTAAGAAATGTCTGCTTAGGCATGAATTCGAAAGTATGCCACTTAAGCTATGGAAAATCTAAATAAATAAAAAGGATTATTTTGGAAATATTTAATGTAATAATTAGGTAAATATTCGTTGATATTAAATGTATTTGAAATAAATTTAATATTTTAATGAGAGTTTTTTTTTTTTTTTTTTTTGCCAAATTAGGTGTTTTGTTTTCGTGTTTTCTCAGTAGTATGAACTGCAAAGGAAGGGTGAGTGTGTGGTGTTTTAGGGCCCGTCGACAACAAGGTCATTTGGGCCGCAAAGGAAGGGAATGACTTCACAGCGTATTTATATAAAAAGGTCAATGTATAAGTATTGTTTTATTGCCAAAATCTCAAATAGTGGTCTTTTAAAAACCATTATGCTGTTCTAAAGAAATTGTAAAACGTAATTTTGAAAGGCGAACGTTTCTGAAAGTGTTTACTATACGTCCTTAAAAGGAATTCGAAAATACATATTTATCGGTTTTGCGCTATTCTATCCTCACACATGCACATTGCACATAGGGAATGCATTAATAAGAATGCTCTTTCGGACACTCGATTTCAAACGTTTATTTGTGGTGACATCGACACAAACTTTTTTTTTTAAGGTAATGGACTATCTAGTGTATCTTAGGTATCAGGTAGGGAAAGCAATGGTCATTAGGCAGCTGTAAATGTAGGGGGTATTCACACAAATTGTTTAGGTCGTATGTCTTATTAACATGGTAATGTCGATTCTGCGGTTCTCGTATTTACAGAATTTTGCTGAAACTAAAAGATATATTTGAAAATTAATGTTCTTGCAGGTTATCCTAGATTGGTTTGAAACTTGAATTTCATGGAAGCTGGATAGTAAGAAAATATGAACTTACTTCAAAAAGCTTGAGGGACTTGGCCAAGGTCCCAACGCTGTCCTGTTCACGGGGCGAAAAGATGAAGCACGTGCTGCGTGTGGAATCTCTTGCCTCCTTGATGTACTGCCCTCCGTCCATCAGAATGGGCTGCAAAATAATACAATAGCCTTAGCTGGTATTACAACTAACATTCTACTTGTTGAAGCTGACAATTGGATGGATCATTGATTATCACGAATGAGACTTGCCGTTCACATAACAATGCTACTTGGGATTAAATTATGTGTGCTATCGTTCATTTCAAGACAAATAATGCCCTAGGGGATAAAGTCTGTTATTTTAATAATTTATATTATTTAAGAAAGTATTAATGAATGATATTGACAATTTTACTTGGCATCTGCAATTAGGAACTATCAGGAACAAAAGAATGGAACTGAGCTGTTGGGTAGTATTTAACTTTGATGTTTTATGTTTTTTGTATACGTTATACTGTTTTAAATATAACTTTATTTTATCTATCTGCCTCTAAAATAAGCATCAAATTAACTAACAGGTTATCAGTTATCTTCAGTCTCGTAACGTCTCTGGTTCTCAAAAGCTTATTGTAAAGAAATGTATGGTTTATACCATACAAAATTGTACCTAGTATCTGGGCAACCATATTTCATGTTTATTCTCTTGATAGGTTCTATTCCGGTGTCATTTAACACGATTTAGCGCCTAACCATGGAATAGCGACAAACCGAGGTCTTATCCCGAGCTCGTACAAACAGAACTGAAACAGGAGGCACAGAATGCCATGTATTCGGCGTCTCATCGACTACGTAAACATTTAAAGATCGTTGTGCAGTACGAAGAGTCCAAATCAATTCATAAAGAAAATAGGTGGCACATAAATATCTCTCAGAGTGAAAAAAAAAAAAAAAAAAAAAAAAAAATCAGCATGATTTTGTATTTAAAGTAGCATCAAATAAGAAAAATAGACAGGAAAATTTCACATTTCCAAGTGAGTTACACAATCTGAAAAAATTTATAGGGAAAACTACCCTATAATGATGAGCATGTAAAACGCTATTTGTCTTTAGTTGTATATTTTATTAGATCAAATTGCTCCTATAATACGTAGGTATAATTTATTACTCTATTTCTAGTTAATTAAAAACCTTTAATTAACCTTTAATTAGATTAACCTTTTCATACAGAAAAGTTAGCATACATATATTATACATAATTGTTAAAACTTCAAAGTAAGGTTTTAAAGAAAACTGTTAAACACATTTGCCAGAAAATAAAACAATAGCTTTTGTCCTAGTATTATCTGGGATAATGTAATTATCTTACAAATGCTGGATTTGAATATCAGATTATTTTGGAGAAATATGATATAAAACTTTTGATTTGAATGCAATACTACCTCCACCCTGTAAATAAAAAGAGAAGGAAGAAACGCAAAAGACAATTCGCTTAAGTGGTAATACGATAATAGGCCATTTTTAACTTAAATATTTTTAGGCAATTTAAAATATTGAAATGTTTTATTACAGTTCACATTTTATGTTTGTGAATTTTTGTATTTATCTCATTTTTACTATTTATTTATTCTTTAATTTCAAAAGTTTCAGTTTTTCAGCTTTCGTAGATTTTGATTGAAAACTTTGATACCTATTCTTATATCATTGCTATTATTGTGTGTTATTTACGTTTAAAAATATAAGAAGACATCGCATATCTCAATTGTTACACGATAATTTAATTTTTTTCTGATTATTTTTGCTAACCTGGTTTCTGTAACTTGGAAATAATTCTCATGACGGAAGAACACACACAAAGATACCATTCATGTAGGTTATCATTTTGAAACTGAAATATCTGTTGATCTAGAAAAAAAAAAATAATTTGAGGAAACAAACGCTAAACTTAAACTAAACCTTAGAAATTGAACTGGGTTTAAAATTGGCAACTTTGAAGGATTGAACAGCTGTAAATTATTTGTTTTTAGTGGTTTAATATACCATTGAACAGTTCAAAGCACTTATATCATTTTCACCATTTTAATCATTTTTGCGTTTAACACTAGAGAAAGCAAGAAAAACTGAACGGAATTGTCATAAAAAGGATAAGAGTACAGAATTTTTAGAACTTTAAAAACTTGTAAGTGGACAAAAAGTGAGGAGGAAATTGAAAAGGAAGCAAAATATTAAGTTGTTAATTAAAATGAAAGAGAGAGAGACATAGAATAACATGATGTTAAAAAGAATAACCGAAAAAATAAACTCAGAAGCAGAGGCAGACTGACTGTAGAGGGCGATGAAAAAACTTATTTACAGTGACTCACGTCTTTGATCGGTGGCGCGTGTTGTTCGCCGATCAGCTGATCTGCGGTATCCGCCTTGAGCGTTTGTGTCGTGTCTATCACCATGCTGGAAATGTCTAACCTTAGCTCGTGAAGGGCAGCTTTATAAACACAAGATTCTGTCAATGACATTGCCCATTTCACCTCCAGAGAAATTTCTCGCAAGAATCTCAACGGGTTTCATCAGACACTTACTTGCCTCCGGATTGGAGCGTAGTTCGTGACGTTCCTTAAAAAATATTCCTTTTGTTGTCAATCAGCGGTTTTGGATTACGGAGTAATGTTGCATAAGTTTTGTTGTCTGAGATAAACAGATTAGCACTCTGCGAAATAAAAACAAACAAAACAATCTCGCTAAAAATGTGTGTACGTGAGATTCAAAATATAAGCGTGACGTAGTGTTTCAGCTATTGTCGCTTTTTAATGACAGTTCATGTCCATTTCGGTTTCCTTGTAAACAGTTGGAAGATGATAATGTTCCAATTTTGGAAATATTTTATTGAACAAACTTGTTCTGTAATAAATCAGAATGCAGCAACAGATGATTTTCTTGGTAAATCAGGAGCTGTTGATGGAATATTTAAAATGTTCTTATATTGTAGCTGTTTATTTTTAAGTGTTACCTGTTTTTATAATTAGAAATATTTATTTTATGATTCGTGTAACTGGTTCATAAGAAAAGTTACGATTTACCACGAAGTTAATTTTACTTCCCTTTTCTTTGGTAAAAATCCGTGCTTTAATGTCCAAAAACACCACAGTGTGAAGGGGTTCACTATAAGAATAACATTTTACGTAGATTTTGTTTTTGTTAAGTAATTTCATGCACTTTTTTAATCTTTATCGTGTAGGACTGAGTAATGGAAACAACAGCTTTGGAATACAGCTTAAAAATAAGATAGAATAATTATAGTTTTGCATTTATGTAACAATAGAAATATATTTTAGGGCGATATATATATAATTATTCTATCTTTATTCTATCTATTCTATATATTCTATATATATTAGGTATCAATTCCATCATGAAAATTGGTTGTACATTTTCCCACGTTTTTTTGTAAAACGAAAAAGAATTGGCAATATGTATCAGCTTCAGCTCCTTTATATTCCAGGAGAGTCATTAGTATAGTTACGTATTCAGTTGATTAGGTAATGTAGTAGGTGTATTGTATTCAGGGTTTCAAGTTTTAACGCTTTGGCTTCAACATGATTAACACAATTTTTATATTCGTTACTTACTACCTATGGCACAGTTAAAGGTTTCGACGTAGAGTGACTTCAATAAATATAGGTACGTGTATTTAGAATTAGCATAAAGGCCTCTTATAGTTTTAGAAGCTCACTCTGCAGTATTTAAACAGTTAAAAAAGTAAGTATTGCATACGTATCGTAGTAGGAACTGATTCTTCTTGCGCATTTCTTTTCCTAAATAACCTCTGTATGGTAGTAATGTTTTCTGAAACAGCATTTCCATCTTTTATTTTAGTTTCTTACGCATTTTATATAAAATAAACAATAACAGCTATTTAAGTTAATTTGTGTAAATTAATCATTTCTTCACCCTAGCCGTATATCGGTACACTAAGGTTTTGCATAGATTGAGTCAACCTGAAATATTCAATGCCATGGCCGGGATTTGAACCATGGATCTCCTGATTTCCGTTCAGTCGCTCTCACCCATTGAGTTAAATACCATGGCCAACTTGCCGTCCTGATATGGCTAGTGTGAAGAAATGATTAATTTCCACCAATTAACTTAAATAATAAGAGTTTAGTGATGAAGCCTGGGACTCAAGTACTTACGACAGTAAGTCGCCACAAGCGGTGTATCTCGAATACGAGAGCCCCTAGTGGTTTACCGGGAAAATATATGAGTCAATTGGAGAATTCAATGTCACGACGGCACGTTGACCATGGTAGCTCAATGGGTTAGAGCGACTGGACAGAAACCAGGAGATCCGTGGTTCAAATCCCGGCCATGGCATTGAGTTTTTCAGGTTGACTCAGTCTATCCGATAACAGCTATGTTGTACTCCAATGCATTCTTACGAATTTACACATATACACACAAACACAGATATATTCGTCTCTATTTTTAAACTACAATTGATCTACATATATTTGGCCAGAAATAAAGATTATGAGAAGAAATATCCGGCTGGTGTTTAAGGGAAATAAGGTCAATCAGCAACCTCATTCTGTTAACATTTGAGTAAGATTTCTTATTTGTTTTCTAGTTGAGTATGAAGATGTTAACACCATGTTTAATTAACAGTGTATATGTGTTCATTATTTAGGTTTATAATACTAATGCTTTACTCATTGTGTAAATTTATGCATGTTATTTTCATATTCTGAAAGAAAAATAATAAAACGTAAAGTTAAAGAATGTAGTAAACATGTTGTTACATTGCATCTTCCATTTATAGCGAGATAGATTACTCAAAACAATAAAATAAATAAAATAAAAATAACAAATGTCATATATAAGCTAAGGAGTAAACATTCACGACGACATTTCTTTTTGAAAGCTTTTTATGATGAACTAAAACAAACAGCGAGCAATTTATGGCAGTTTCATTCGCTATTATGCATAAATGGCAAGTATTTTTGCTATAGGACAAATTAATGTTTAAATTTCAGTGTCTTGGAATAATAAAAACAAAACATAGAGGTTTTAAACCGTTCATTGTTTACGGAATACAAAAGTTGGGATGAAACGTTTTCAGTCAGTTTGGCCGAAAGCTTTAGAAATTATAGTGGTAGTGATGACGACAACGAGGACGATGACGACGAGTTTGACATAGAAAATGGGCCCTATCCTTGCTCGTTGATGGGTTTATCCATATGCAGGTCAGCTGATTGTTGGTTTATCATTGCTTTCCGCAATATAAAAATAAAGAAAAGCCACAAACGCAATCAGGCTTCTCTCGTAGGTGGTATTTCATGAATAAAATACTAACCGAATGTTTTATTGGTGTTCGTGGCTTTCTTCAGTTGTGTTCGTCTTTAGAGCAATAATCCCAGATTTGCGTCTATTTGCATCCCGTGTTTCGTTTGGAAATGAGAATAAATTTTTTTCTTAAAGGAAAGTTTTTGTAAGTAAAATTACACCTAACTACACAATAAAATTATAGTTACTCTAATTAGAATCACAGTCACCAATTCCATGCATGTTAACCAAAACCTTGTTTGGCATAGACATTGTGCATGACTGCCAAATGCAGAGCTACAGCACTATCGTCAGAGCTCAATGTTCACACAACAGTAACAAGGAAATAAATTAAAAAAGGCCTTTAATTTCTTGTGCTAAAAGTCAAGGGAAAAAATACTAAACAAAAATGTTTCGTTGAGGAAGCTGCGCAGAAGCTTGGGAATCTGAATAATCTCGGGCTTGTCAAGGAAGGGAATGAAATAAATTGGATGCCAATAATTTGATGGCCATTAGCGATTACTTGTTATCCACTCCGATAACGTGGTGTTTTGGAAACAAGTGTTACGGTACAGTGAAGAGGTGTTACTGTCAGTGACCCTAAACTGGTTTATGCAGGCCCTGAAATATCGACCGCTGATCTGAGTAACCTCCTTATCTCTTCCATTGTTGCTTCATCATTCAGAATGTCTTAAACCGCACGTTGCATAAGGTTAGACGCCACCCATATTAAACACGTTAGCTGTTATACAGGATGATTCAATGAAATCAGTTTATTTAAATGTGTATTTTAGGTAGGTTAACCAACATGAAGGTTTATCCCAATAAGTGAGGTTAATGCCAATAATGTGCTATGTTATGAAATGCAGGAAAATATTTCATTTCTTTAAACTTACATCCAGTATCGATAGTTACTGTACCTCTTAAGTTAAATTTAATTTTGTAAATGTTCTTAATCAATTAAATTTTGTAATTTAATTTTGTAAATGTTCTTAAAATGATTCTGTGTGAAATTTATTGGTAAAAAGACAGTAGTAATGCATTAAGAGCGTTTTCATAATAGATGGTCACAAAGAGTAATTCCCTTTGACCAGGCAATAGAGGGGTTACTTCGTACCTCAACTCAAATGTGGATATTTTGTGCTTACCGCCCAGAAGAAACGATTGAGGGGAAAGAACCCCAGGAAGCAATAGGCCGCTAACAGAAACACGCACAGGTTCCTAATGATCCCAAACTTTTATGACTCGGCCATACTTGCGGCCTGTTCAGTAAAACATCTCTCTGGGGAGAACTCGAAGTGGCTCAGAGGAGGCTGTCATACAGCAGTACCGAGAACTTCCTTGCTCGCCTTCTTCTGGTGGTCATACAGTCCATAGATGTTTAACTCACTGGTGGAAAATGGGTCTCATATTCCGTTTCTGGCAATCGACACACTTCCAAGTGTTTTAATACACCAGAGGTGGACGTTCAATTAGAAATATAAATCGTCTAATGGAATTGTATGGAGAGAGCAGATTTTGTCTTCCAAATTTTGGTCTTCCAGATTTTCTTTTGTTCTCCACACTTTCTGTTTTAATATCTTTATAATATTTTACACCGCAAAATGTTATGTTTCTATCTGGATTCACCTGATTAAGTAAATTACACAACTTGCTGAGTTCTTATTCCACTATTGTATCCATTGTAAATAAAACTTGTATTCTTTCCCTTTTAGCTATGGTTACTGATATTACTAAATAAAGTTCCTCTTTGTATTGAACAGCATTCATGACCTAATTTTCTAAACAATTTATACTCCCTTTAAAAAGTAGCTTCTTTAACCTGATAATTATCTCGGAAGATGAATGCAACTGGTGAATTGGTACTCAAATGAACCTTGGTCCATTGAGCTTTAACCTAAGTTGTTCTTCTCAAGATAAGGGAAATCCCGGAGAAAAGAAACCTTATTCGGATTACGCGTAACCCAGATTCGAAGTCAGGCCTCTTTAAACATGA
The DNA here is from genome assembly GCA_030765055.1 of Mantis religiosa. NCBI lineage: Eukaryota > Metazoa > Arthropoda > Insecta > Mantodea > Mantidae > Mantis > Mantis religiosa. The sequence goes on along the minus strand of CM060952.1, from coordinate 127,510,573 downwards.
GGCAGACACGTTACCCCCATGACGCAGAGGTGGGGATAGATTCATTTTGTTTCCTTCCATAAGATCATGGGAATTTTAAAATCAAATCTAATGTGTTAAATTTATATAACTTTTCTATCCATTCTTGAAAAATAATTTTTACAAAGCCATACGTTCTATCTAATACATGTTAATGGAGATACTTGTAGAAATAGTTTTATTACACAATATTTCCGTGTAGGTACAATGAGAACAGGATAATGACGTAGGCTTAAGTGATAGCCAAATCTGATCGCTGAATGATTACTTTGAAATTCCATTCTCTTTGCATTCTCTTGGTGTTTAAATTTAACATCTTCCAAGGATGCGACACGGAGGTATTAAACCAAGTTCCCCTCTCCAAACTGCCTTTTACATGGAAAAATTTCGAAAATCTTGATTTTCTGAATAAAGGCTCTTAACGATTTTGTTTACAGCTACCATGTGTTTTAAGATATTTTCACTGTAAATCAAATACATATCTTGAATTTTCTGGGAATAGCCCTTGAAGTCCTCTACGTACTGAATATATTTTCCCGTAACTTTTAGGTAAAAATGGAAGATTTAATTTTGTTAAAGCAGGCAATTTACTTTACATTATCAAATACTTCTGCTTTTCTGAAGTAGGAACAACTTAACATTAAACATAGAGATTGTTACATCTCCTTTGCTATTGTCATGAACCACTTACCTCGAATGCTGCTTCAGAATAGAATTTCACAACTGATACAGAAATTTTCTAACGTACGAATATATAGCATTAGGAGTACAAGGAAATATTTTCCAAAAATATAGTTACGTCAGCTGTAACGGAAGAATAATTTCATATCTTTTAGTTTTCCCCACGGAAAACATTGCAGTTTACTCGTAACGCAATGCCGGATAGCCTACACTCGTAAGGATCCCTGCTTTCTTCGAATCGCTCTTTATCTTTCACCTAATATCAGGAGATGTTATACTCATTAATCAATTTATAGCTAAGCTCTAAAATAAAAATCAAGAATGCTATATCAGTGTTCACATGTTTGAGGTACTTACCTGAGCCCAAGTCAATAATTTTTTTCTTGAATTCTATACAAAAATTGGATAGAAAGTTCACCGGAAATTATATGAGTCCTATAGCTCACAAAGAAAAAGTCGGTTAAATACTGCATTTGGTATTTAAGTTTAGCATCTTTTAAGGACGCGACACAAAATTTCGAAGAAAAGCTACCAACCCAGGCTACCTTTTTCGTAGAATATGTTTCAAACAGTTTAATTTATTCGTAAACGACTATTTTGATTATAATACCATGTGCTTAAGATATTTTCACGACAAAGCCAATTTGTATCTTGAATTTCTGGGAATGCGCCCAGTTAACTTTCGTTCTAGAGGAATTTTGCATAACTGTTAAACCGCAAGAGGTAGCAGAATGCGACTATAAAGATAATGCAAATCTCGTTAAAACATAATTTAAGTCAAGCACACTTCTTTATGTGGGTGAACCATGTCAGTGATAAGGTTTTTTGTTTACATTTTCCAATACTTTTTCAAACGGCACGCTGTTATTCCACTTTTTATGTCCTGGTCATGCAAAGAGAATGGGATTTCAAGCCCTCACATAGCAACTAGCTCTTTAAAGACTTTAATATGCTCATGTGTTCCCTTATTCCCATTGTACTGTAACGGACCTCTGGAGCACCCTGTACCAGCTGCGAACGGAAGGCAGGGGGGAGGACCGCGTTAGCCACACCTTCTCCTCGTTTGTCTTGTAGTGGTGACAGACTTGTGGTTAGGGGAAAACATGACTGGTCGCCTGTTTTTTTTCTCTACACCTGTTTCTCGACCTTTCGTTTACTGGAACATTCTCCTGGTCACTAGAAACCGGCGATATTCCGATATAAAGAGGGTTACAGACAGACGGAGTCAGTTCAGTTGTTGGTTGTGTTGGTCAATCAGTTGGTTAGTGAGTGTGAGCGAGAAGTCAGTCGCAGTTCTTGGTGTAAGAGTTAGTCAGTGACGTGTTAATGAACGAAAGGATTGTGCAACGGGACTGTACGAACTGTGTATGAGTATCGGAGTTTATGTAATCGCGAGTACAAGTGAAGTTGCAACGGACGAACTGGTAAATTGTAATTGTGTGCAGCAAGTAATTTTGTGTAATTGGCAAGTGCTAAACTGTAAGTCGGTAGAAATAAAGAACATTGTTGAGTGGTGTAATTGGACTTTTTATTCCACGAACCCACAAAGTCACACTGGTGTCAAGAAGTGGGATAACACAAAGTCACACTGGTGTCAGGAAGCGGGAAAACAACATCACCGAACATTACAACCATGGACGCGGCATTGGAAAAAATTTTGGAGAAGATGATGGAAATGAAGGCCGAACTAATCGGGAAGATGGAAGAAATGCGGGCCGAATTAACAGAGAAGCTGGAGACTAGAAATAACCTGGCCGCGGAACTGAAACTGATCAGGACGGCTAGGGACAACATCGCCGAGAAGATGGAACAAATGAAGGCCGAGTTAACCACGGAAATGAGAGCAGCGAACGACGGTCTGGCTACCGAAATGAAGGTGGCGAACGAGGCTCTCGCCGCCAAGTTTGAGGAACGGTTGGCCGGCGTGGGGGATGACGTCACGAACCTGGGCACGCGGAAGGGTCAAGTAGACGACCGCCTTAATGATTTAGAGGAAAAGGCCGACAACATCGCAAAACCCCTCACCCGCCTGACGGAGGAAAACCGGCCTTATGTGTGGACGGAGGACGCCGAAGACGCTTTCCAGCACCCGAAGGGGACCCTGTGCAGTGCTTCAATTTTGGGTTTCCCACAACCGGGTGGCGCCTTCATTGTGGACACCGACGCCAGCGACCATTGCATTGGAGGTGTCCTATCGCAGATCCAGGACGGCCACGAGCGCACAAGAGTGGAAGAGGAGGAGCGTGCCGCAGCAGTCCGAGTAGTTGTGGCAGTGCCTGCTGAAGGCTGGGATAGCGCAGGCCTGAGGAGGGAGCAGCTGGCGGACGCAGACTTGGGGCCACTCTTGAGGGAAGTGGACGCAGGGACGAGGCCAACCTGGGAGGACATCGCACCGAGGAGCGCCACCTACAAGTCGCACTGGGCCCAATGGGACTCGTTGAAGACCAGAGAGGGCGTGCTGTTCCGGGTATGGGAGTCACCCGATGGGAAGGCGCGGAGAGGACAGTTGGGGAGAGGACAGTTGGTACTTCCCCGGAGCAAGGTCCCGGAAGTCTTGGAGGAAGTGCACGCCGGTACTTCAGGAGGACGCCTGGGAGCGAACCGAATGATTCACAAACTACGGCAGCGCTACTTCTGGCTCAGACTCCGGGCAGATGCTGGTGGTACACCTGGACCGCCTCGCACGCTACGATGGGGCTGTTCGTGGGCGAACAGCTTTGAGGAGGGAGCAGTGTAACGGACCTCTGGAGCACCCTGTACCAGCTGCGAACGGAAGGCAGGGGGGAGGACCGCGTTAGCCACACCTTCTCCTCGTTTGTCTTGTAGTGGTGACAGACTTGTGGTTAGGGGAAAACATGACTGGTCGCCTGTTTTTTTTCTCTACACCTGTTTCTCGACCTTTCGTTTACTGGAACATTCTCCTGGTCACTAGAAACCAGCGATATTCCGATATAAAGAGGGTTACAGACAGACGGAGTCAGTTCAGTTGTTGGTTGTGTTGGTCAATCAGTTGGTTAGTGAGTGTGAGCGAGAAGTCAGTCGCAGTTCTTGGTGTAAGACTTAGTCAGTGACGTGTTAATGAACGAAAGGATTGTGCAACGGGACTGTACGAACTGTGTATGAGTATCGGAGTTTATGTAATCGCGAGTACAAGTGAAGTTGCAACGGACGAACTGGTAAATTGTAATTGTGTGCAGCAAGTAATTTTGTGTAATTGGCAAGTGCTAAACTGTAAGTCGGTAGAAATAAAGAACATTGTTGAGTGGTGTAATTGGACTTTTTATTCCACGAACCCACAAAGTCACAGTACTTACAAGGAAGTGTGAAGTTTATTTCGTTTAACATGAGAGAAATAGAGTAAGCGTTTTTAAGATCAGTTTGTACACGAAAACAAGGTACACACATACAATTTTTAGTAAACAAAGGCCCACGTGGTTGTGAATAGACTAATTTCATTTGGCTCCAGGATCTTCCCAGGTGCAGAATACCTGTAGCTACTATTCACATGGAAACATTTTCTTAATTTTTTATTACTCTTTAGAAGCGGCCCTAAACATTATGACTAAAAATGTATTTAACATTTGCTATGAATATCCTGAAAATTTCCTTTCATTCCTATTAAATTTTGTACATTCTGGATATATGTAAACCATATGATAAACTTTCTTCAGAAGGTTGAGGGGACTTTAGGACGAAGAACTGTTGAAGTGGTTACACCAGACAGTTAATGTAGATCTTATTAAGATATACATTTTGTGCTAACACGTCTTTTCTTTGTATTAGCGGTTTTGGAAGAGTCAGTGCTCAATGAAATGTTCTCAAATATATGTTAAAACAAAAATTACGAATAAAAATTCAAAAGTCAACAAGGAAAAGCTTTGCTAAATTGAATTACTAAATATACACCCACAGTAACAAAAGTTGAAGAATGAACTAAAGCTGAAACTGTAATAGATACTGAAAAAGGAATTTAAATACTTTTGTAATTGCTGCTAAAACAACTAAAATATAATTAAACATAATTCATAATCATATATTTTTAGTTATATGTAAACAACAGGCACAGTGGAGAAAAGACATCACAGTTATGCAGGTCCGTATTCCTAACAAAAAAAAAGTGCCCCCACACCTAAAATTTTTTCCAGATGCTGGAGAACCGATCAGAATTCTGTATTTGTAGATTCGACTTCCTGCATTGGTTGTCCTCAGCATGCGTACGACTTTTTATTCATTAGTTTATGTAATTTTCTGGGTTCCACATATGTACTGGAGGTCCGTTAATAGTCATAAACATTATTTGAATGTATATATTTTGTATTTTTGCAGTATTTTGAATGTTAAATTAAGAAAGGTATTAAATTAAAAAAGTATAAATAATATTATTAATAAGGGGACTGCGTCCGCCTCTTAAAAATAGTGGGGGGACGGCGTACATCCGCGTTCCCCCTCCACTACGGTCCTGCTGATATGGCTTTTTCACTTTCCGCTCAACGATCAGCGTCCTGGGACGGGAACTTAACCGCGTATCTAGGCTGCAGTTATCTGCTCACAAGATCGCACTAAATATATAACTTACAAGCAAGATCGCATGTAGCGAAGAAAAACACGGCCGCAGCCATACTTCATTTTCCCCTCGGTGATAGCTTTTACTTCTCGTTTAATGCTTTTAAATGCCGATATATGTGCCGAATTAGGCATTAGCGAATTCATTTAATTTTTAAATTATTTGTTGCTTGTCTTGTGCTAATGGGGGAAATGGCCGAGATACGGATACCGTTATCTTCGATCTTCTGTCTATATATATATATATATATATATATATATATATATATATATATATATATATATATATATTGGCTTTTGTAAGTGCACATTACTGAACTGAAAAATAATATACAAACCCTTGAATTTCATAAGTTGGATAGAATAACTTTCCATGAATACTATAATTCTATTTTGTAATATGACTTTACAATGGATACAAAAAGTTGTGTGGTTCTACCAAATCAGACATCTGACGAAATATGACACTTTAAAGCAGCAGCAATTTTTATTAGGTAATCCCTCACCATGGAGCTTAGTACTATTTTTTTTAAATATTTTCGGTACTGATTAATTAAAACGCAGTTCATGGCTAACATACGATGTATTCCTAAAGGCCCTGTAATGTTTAGTATTATCATGTAGAGAAGTTACCTCCAATATTATCTCGGGACACAAAGCTTCAATAAATGATGCACCATTTTCGTATCGAAATATTATATACCTACGAGAGTATAAGGAAATAAACAGCATCATTACGTCAGCTGCAATGGAAGAATAAGTAGTTTTATATTGTAACGATAACTCTTTTCCTTGGAATACCTATGCACTTCTGTTTAATTGCTGTTTGCGTAATCCCCTGTTACTCCTGTTAATGAACCTTATAAGACTGCACACTAATGCACTAAACCGGATTTTCTACTCCAGCATGGCTTCATTGTCCGCCTCTGTGGTTTAGACGTAGCGTTCCGACGTTACGTTCAAGAGGTTTGGAGTTAGACTCTTGGTTATAGTGAGTTGCCAAAAGGCCCCCCCCCTCCTCCTGATATCTTTCCTAATCCTGAGAAAACGAATGTTGGTTAACTTTAAGTTTTATGGTCTCCGAGCTCATTTGAACATCCATTCATCACTTTTATTCATAGTCTGATATAACTACCAGATGAAAGGAATAATGCTCCATTATTGTTCCTCTGGTAATTCTGTGTTTGTTCAAAAGCATACTGGGGCTGGAGTAAGCTGTGGTACCTTAGAAACGAAACTTTGTAATTTTCTAATTGCTTATTTATGAATTATTTTATTATGTTCACGTAATTATTTAGTCTGATTGTTCTAATTTATTTTTTACATTAATTACTGGACTATGAGTAACGAGAATTTGCCATCACATCTTGAAAAATGAATCAATGCCTTATCTATCTGGGAGTGAAATGAAACTGTAAAGACTAACCAGTAGAGAGCTATCTATCTCCGGACTCAAGAATAAGAGTTAAGCATAAAAGGTTCATTATGAACAAACCAAAAACGAAAAATAACGAATTTTGATGCCTAGAGACTTGGTATTAACGATCTGCATTCCATATTCGACTCATATATCCAAATATGCTTGTCAGTAATTTCAAAACCAAGGAATTATCTTTGAAATAATACATAACCACACTTATCCTTTACTTCTTCTAACGCTTACTATTATAGTAGTAAAAGTACTAATTGGTATAACGATTTCACCAGAAACACACATTTTGAAGTTCCCAAAATGTAAATAAAGCATTGTTAGAAAAGATTTGCGCGTACGCATGTGCGTGATGCTTGTTTGTGAGTGTGGGTGTTAGTTGGAGAAACATTACTTAAAAAACTAAAGGTCAGATATAAAACTTGGCCATCTTTCAAGCATAAGAGAGAATTTTCACGAAATTTCCACCACCTCAAACTATCCTCTAAATGGAAACATTTTCGTTATTTATATTTTTTAAAAGAATTTAACGATTTTGGATAAAATATGTTTTACATAGTAACAAGATGAATAAAATGGGTGTCTTGAACTTCCTGTAAATAGAATGCGAAGTCCTCTTAATTCAGAGAAATTTTGTGTATCTTGTGAACTGCAAGGCTCACTATAAAAACAACAGAGCGAATGACTTTAAGATATATAGATGATATCAAACACGGTTTCTATATAACAATTTTCATTTGAATTATTCAGCATTTTCCCGCCAGTTTTTGAAGTCTAAATCAATGATCTTACGTTATTTCTTATGAGGCCCCGCGAAGGATGTATCCAACCATATAAAGACCTGCTTTTCTACGTATTTGCTGTCCTTGCCTACTTATATTCCTGCGTAGATATGACTGTAGTCGAGTAGTTAGAATCTGGTTCTATTCCGGGTTGGGGCGCGGAAAATAGTCTTTAATTATAATCTTTCTCTATCATTAGCAGATTCTAGAAGTGTGAAGATCAATGTATCCTAATCATAAAAAGGACCCTGATTTGTTACTAAAATCAAAGCCTCCAATATGACAAAAAAGAAAAAAAATTAGAGAGGTCTGCTATAGAATCTGTTGATGACGATGATGATAAATAATAATAATAATAATAATAATAATAATAATAATAATAATAATAATAATAATAATAATAATAATAATAATAATAATAATAATAATAATAATAATAATAATAATAATAATAATAATGAATATGATAATGATAATGAAATGATGATGATAATAATGATGATGATAATAATAATAATAATAATAATAATAATAATAATAATAATAATAATAATAATAATAATAATAATAATAATAATAATAATAATAATAATAATAATAATAATAATAATAATAATAATAATAATAATAATAATAATAATAATAATAATAATAATAATAATAATAATAATAATAATAATAATAATAATAATAATAATAATAATAATAATAATAATAATAATAATAATAATAATAATAATAATAATAATAATAATGATTATGATAATAATAAACATGTATATTGTCTGCATCTCTCACCTAGTAATCAGCGTTCTGATTTTTTAAACCAAAGATCTCAGTTTCGACTCCCGGAATAATGTTTCATTATTTAGCGTTGTTCTCTATCCTCAACATAGCCTTGAATATGAACGTGAATATAATTCAAAGTTTAACTCAACAGAATTGCATCCCAAATATAATAAAAACTAGTGAACATGTTGCCCGAAAAATAATTGTTCCCAAAATAATAAAAAAGAATGTTAATAACGTTGCTTATTGAAAGAATCAAGTTAGCGCCGCCGGCATGCCGGAATTTCGTTTCGCAGTTCTTATACACACCAATAAATCTACACATATGAGGGTGTCACTTTTAAGTGCACTTAAAACTATTGGTTTGTACTGGATTTAAACCCGCGTCTTTGGGGTTAATTGGCCAGCCCTGATCAACTCAGTGAACCACCCAGACTAGCCCAAAGTGCCTCTGTAGCGTGGATGATAGCGTCTACCTCGCGTTCAGGAGGTCCCGATTTGCAATCTCGGTCAGACTGAGTTATCTGGATAAGGTTTATTTTTTTCGGGGTTTCCATTATCCAGAAAGATAAATGTTGGGTAACTCTAAGCTCTATTGATCCTGATTTCATTTGAGCATCATTTTATTCATCGTCGATACAACGTAACGTTGAAGGAGGTTAATTACAATAAAAAAATAAAAATAAAATGCTTAAAGTTAGATACTGATATGGATGGAATTTGGATTGAAAAAACTTCGGTGGCATTTGATAGTTTAATTAAAACTAGGTAAAAGAACTCACTGCTTGAATTATTTGAACTATAGTGCATAATGTGATTGTAACATTATCACATTTTTTCGTATCGTTAGTCGTTTTCGTTGTTACGTCTTCCCAAGTGTAAGCGCAAGAGCTTATTCTACGACATATTTAAAACAACGGAATATTAAATTATATATTTAATTTAACTTATTGTTCATTTGAAATATTTATAGACAAAATGATCGTAAATGAAACATTTTATAAAGACACATTTTTATAGAAATTAATTGTTCTTTCACATTAGCCTTGTGTATGACAAGGTTTGGATAAGTGGAGTAAAACTGAAAAATTCAATGCCATAGTTGGGATTTGAACCACGAATCTCCAGGTTTCCGTCTGGCTGCTCTTTCTTAACCATTGAGCTACCATGGCCAACGTGTCGTCATGACATTAAATTGTCGAACTGACTTGTATATTTCCGGTAAACCACTAGGAGTTCCCATATATATATGAGATAACATAATTTAATGGCGACATAAAACGCTTAAATACTTTAAATCCCTGGCTTTATAATCAAATCACAATTAATTTATGGAAATTAATAAGATTAGAAAAAATTAATTTTCATCAGTTAAGCTAATAGTGGTGTTACTATAAAGCCTACAGCATCGTAAGTTGCCACAAAAGGTGTGCATCTCACTGTATATGAGAACCCCTAGAGGTGTACCGAGAAATATATGAGTCAGTTGCAGAATTTAGTGTTATCCTTGTGTGTTGTCAAATACAAACTTTAACTTAACGTTCTACGCACGCGTATTCAAATTGCTGGTTTCTTCAAGTGTCAATTTTTGAAATATTGCTTGCATATGTGTTCGATCTAATTTTATCAGAACTCTAATTTACGAGGGTGGGTCAAAATGTAATGCCTCCTATTTTTCTTCCCTTAAATAAGTAAGTTATGTGAGAACTTTGAATTTGGCGCAATTCCTCAAACCTTCTTCTCCAATCCCGGCAGTAGTAACTTCCTAAGTCAACAGGTGGCAGCACTGCATCCTCTTGCAAAATGGCTGACATCGACATTCGTACTAGACAGCGTTCTGTGATTGAATTTTTGACTGCGGAAGGTGAAACGCCAATTCGCATTCACGAAAGGCTAAAAAATGTGTATGATGATGCAACGGTGGATGTCAGCACTGTTAGACGATGAGTTCGTCGCTGTAACGAAGCTGAAGGGCAAACACCGTTGGCAGATGAAAAGTGAAGCGGCAGGCCGGTGACTGCAGTGACTCCATGCAACATTCAGCGAGTCGATGACATCATTCGTGGTGATCGCCGGGTAACAACAGGTTAATTGCGTCGCATTACCTCCCTCAGTAAAGGCAGTGTGATGACGATTATTCAACAACTGGGTTACTCAAAAGCTTGTTTACGTTGGGTACCAAGAATGTTAACCGCCCAAAACAAAGAAACAAGGAAAACAACAGCCTCCGAACACTTGCAGCGCTTCAATATGGAGGGAGAGGAGTTTCTGGCTTTTTTTTTTTTTTTTTTTTTTTTTTTTTTTTTACTGGAGACGAAACGTGGGCTCATTGTTTTGAACCTGAATCAAAGAGGCAGTCAATGGAATGACATCACACAACGTCACCGAAGAAAAAAAGATTTCAAAACTCAGCGGTCGGAAGGGAAAGTTATGGCGACAGTGTTTTGGGATGCAGAGGGTGTGCTTATGATTGATTTTTTGGAGCAGAGATGCACAATAAATTCTGTCCAATACGTCAGAACTCTCAAAAAGCTGAAAGCACGTCTTCGCCGAGTTCGCCCAACAAAAACTATGGCGGATGTTCCTCTTGAATGCAAAGACCACACACCAGCCGTTACACCACTGCAGAAATTGAGAAATTGGGATGGCAAGTCTTACCTCACCCCCCTTACAGCCCTGGTCTGACACCATCAGACTTCCATCTGTTCGGGCCACTAAAGGAAGCTCATCGTGGGATTCATTTTGAAGATGAGTAGGCTGTGAAAACGTCCGTGTGTCAATGGCTTAGGAAGCAAGACCGTGTGTTTTACCACACTGGAATACATGCCCTAGTTAAAAGCTGAACCAAAACGGTGGAAAAGGATGGAGATTATTTTGAATAGTGACAAATTAATCGCCAATGTTGTAGTTTTCAAGCTATGTAAATTGGATTCAATTTTCTTGGCAATTAAAAGAGAAAAAAATAGGAGGCATTACTTTTTGACCCACCCTCGTATGTGAACATTAGTTTCTAAACTTTTAAGTAAATCATTTTTAAAAAAAATTGAAAATCAAAACGTACAACAAATACATAAAGATTTCAAACTTTCAATTTTTGCAAATTATTTATACAGCGCAAATAGTATTTTATAAACAAGGCTGCATTTTTGTCTTTAATACTTTTTCTGTAAAGAGTAATATGATGTTGAGCGTTTTCAATTTTTAATATTACTTCGCTAAATAAATTAGAAATACGGCTTTTAAGGTTTTTTATCTACAACCGAAAATTTGAAATGATACAAAAAATTGTATGACAAGAAATGTCAGAGGAAGGGAGAGAACGAGTAAGAGAACAGGATACGGAAAATTTAATTTTTAAGATTCCTGTTGCTATTTACGTGTGGTATATTTGGTCATTTAACTGGCTGGAATGACAAAACCCTTGATAGATTTTTATTCTGGAATGTGTGATTATTTTTGTGCAATGGATTTCTTTAAAAAGTGAAATTTTGCAAATTTCGGATGTTTTACTGCTCTTAATGCACTGAAAATAGGAAATAAGCGATTGATACGTTCAACTGTGACGTTCTCTTTGTTTTAAAGACAACCAGGAAGCTCAAACAGCGACAAAACGCACGACAATCGCTTGTTTTGACGGAACAGCTCACACATCAGTAAATGTGCATTTGTCATTTTCCTACCATAAACACTTGTCAGTGAGCATAAGTCATTGTACTGTAAGACGATATCTAAGCCTACCGAGACTTGCAGCCTGTAGTGAGGTATACGTGTCTTATCCCTTTATTTTCCCAGGCTGATGAAATTTCCATAACCTCTTGCATCACTGTCGTTCTGGCATAGATATGCTCCAGTGAACTACTTTTCTGAAAGTGAATGTAGTTTGTAAAATATTTATAGTTTCAGGCTAAGTGAAACGAGCTCAGATTGTCTTATTTTTCTTACTGCCTATCCAAAATTTGGAACATATTTTAATTTCACCTCTTTTAATTACATTTTTCTCCCGTTCGTCGTATTGCTAACTTTTAAAGAACCTTGATCTTTATTCTCTTTTCCTCGCTATTTCCATTTGAGATATTTATATTTGCAATGCGAGTAATAAGGTGAATAAGAATGTAAAAACTAAAGTACCTGAATTCATCCCAGATTATTATTTATATAATTATTTGAAAAATTAAAGCACTGATATGTTTTGTTATAATGAAATAACAAACATTACAAGCAGTAGACGTTTTTAAGACACTAAGGCAACCTTTTATACCCATTACCAGTTTGCAGGTGTCTTTACTTATATTATTGATATAATAGTCATATGCAAATTATAGTATCATATATTTTAGCTTAGTTTTTTTTTAATTTACGTCCTCCAACGTTAAGTCATATCGGACGATGAATGGAATGGGTGAAATGATGCTCAAATGAGCCTGGGGTCCATGGAGCTTAGAGTTACCCGACATTCGTCTTTCAGGATAAGGGGAAACCCCGGAAAAACCCTTATCCAGGTAACCTACCCTGACCGAGATTCGAACTCGGAACCTCTTGAACGTGAGGCAGACGTGCAACCACCACGCTACCGAGGCGGGCATGCTAGCTTAGGGTGAGTTCAAACTAGGCAACACGTAGAAGATGATACACAACTGTGTGTCTCTGATAGCTTTTGTACTAGAAATGGGCTTCATCGTTGAATTATAGAAAATTGATATTGGTTTCATTATACCAATTTGTCAAACATATCACATTTTAGTCATAATCGCTGGATCGCTGCTTTTGGAAATACGAATTAAGGAGTTTTAATTGGATGATTTTTAAACGATAAATATGGTAAATTCGTTTGTATCCGAGAAATTTTCCGAAGTCAAGTTTGGATCACATCCTAATACTTGATAGTAATTTTAAGGTCCTCTAGTAAAAGATCCTTGTGAGTTTGTGGGTTTATTTTCAGAGCACAGCAATCCATAAAAACCAAAAGTCTGAGAAATTTCATGTGTAAGTCCAACACACTTCACGGATACAACTGGACGATTTTATGCAAATTTCGTCATCACAAATGTTGTTTTAGGGATTTTCGCAGCGTATTTTTAATTCTTATTCTGTTAAACACATTTCAGAGGTGTTTCTTAATTATTGGTTATGAAATGTTCATAGGTATTCTTTTCTTAATTGTAACATTTAATAAAAACCTTCTTCTGGTTTACTAAGTATCAATTCCATTAAGAATATATACATAATTTGCTTGTAGATAATATTCAATATACTGGATCATAAATGCATAATTAATGATCTTGGAAGAATTCAGTCATCGATGAAATAAAATTCTGAATTTAGCAGGTCATGTATATGAAAGTGCATTCGTATTTGACCGTGCAGCATGTTTTGATCTCTCGTTAGTGATGTCAGTTGTTAATGAGTGATGATGGAAGACAGTTGAGCGTTGATGAATGTCTATGGAAATGCTTCTCTCAGCTGTGGACTTCCTTAAAGCGGTATAAAATCTTCCGCTTACGTAATTATGAGTACAACAAGGTTCTTCAACAAAAAAGCCCGCTGTTGATACAAAAACCGCTATTGTTAATTATTGCTAGCGGTCCAGTAGGGCAGCTGTACTTCATGCCGCTGGGGGGAGGGGGTTTGTCAGGAAACGCAAAAAGTAGCAGGAATTGTAATGTTCACCAGTCATGCGAGCTTTCCTATCTGTTATATATACACGTATTCTGTAAAACTTACACGATGACCAAAATAAGGTCTGTTTGTATGATATATTCATGCTCGTCGGAGATTGAGACACGATAAACCTTTAACTTATACCTTATGAGCTCATAGAAGTACATTTTAATAATACTAGCTAGTGCTGATTTTGTTCTTGTTTATTGCAGACTTCTTTTTCAGACTTTATACATAGAGGCTGGTAAGGTATTGCATTACACCCCAAAATCGATCCTTAGATTTCACTAGAAATACCGTTTCAATATCTCTTGAATAAAAACAGTACTTTTAGAAAACGGTCCATCAGGTGTCCGTGAATGGGTAACTCAAGAATCAAAAGTCAGCATAAAGAAATTCAAGAAAATACCCCACATCAAACTACGTGTATAAGAAACATTTTTCGAAACTTGTGACTTTCTCAAAAATGGCTCTAGATTTTGATTAAAATACCATAATAGCTTACAACATTTTTCTAACAAATCAAATTAATATCTTAAATTTTCTGGAAATAGTCTGTGAACTCCTCTTCACTCCCAATGACCTTTGGATAACTGGTAAAACCATAGGAAATAGACGAAATCTTGCTGTACAAAAATATAGATCTCCTTAAAGTACATAAAGTACATATTATTCATCTCAAATCTGTTGTAGATTTATCCATGTTCATTATATTTCTTTTTAAGGTTTTACAGTTAAAATACTTTCGCTTTTCTCAAATTCATTTCTCCTCTTTCTTCTGGTCATGCAAAAAGAACAGGATTTCATGGCCATTCCATAACGACCCATCTTTAAAGAGTTGGCTATCATTTCATCGTGCTCTATTACCCTAATTCCGTTTGGAAATATATAGTGAAACAATTTCTAAAAACGTTGTCTCTATTACTTGACATAGAATAGTAAAATGTAGGATTAAATGGCTTAAACATGCTTTGAGAAAATTGTCAAATTTAACACATGATCTTTTAAAAATATTTTCACATTTTCATCTCGGAATTATTATAAGGAGAAATACAAATCTGTATACTACAAGACAGGAAATCTATAATTAATATGCTATAAGCATTAATCATCTTGGCATTCTCATTATATGAACAAAACTTGTATATATTTAACCTAAAAGTTCAATATTCTTCCAAATAGTCCTAAATGTATGCGTATTTTGAAAAGTAAATTAAAGCGTTGGCGTAGTCCTATGTATTGTGTTGATGGATATGATATTTATTTTCTCCCTTCGATTTGTAGTTCAGTACAGTGTCTGTTATATACAATAACACAGAGTATTATTCATTTTAATTTGTGAATGTAACTTGGTGGTCTTTATGAAGTACTGCTAATACGTTTTTAGTAATGCAAAGTATTAATTATGACACTAAAATAGATTCCGCCCTTGTGCTACTGAGATATAGACTTTATGAAGGAAAGAAAGATATGATTAATGAGAAAACAACAACTTTTTATTTCTCCTTGTCGAAAAACGTTTCGTATACATGCATGCGGATGTTTAGGGTCTAACTTCAATCAGACGCTCATCTTGCCTTGTTTGTGTTTGACTTTGAACTCGTGAACTGCTTATGAACTGAAAAAAAAAAAAAAAAACGTTTCACATTAACTTTTTATAGCTTATGCTTTGCAAGAAAGTTTATTTTACTTCTTTTGAAAACACAGCTGTTTAAATATTATTCTTTTTTACATCTTAATACCTAAGTTACCTACTCTGCGTTTCGTTGGAAAATCAAAAGAGGTAAACTACTATAGGGCAAGAGATTGTGCAGATACATACAGTTACTCCAAAAAGTATTCGTCTAGTGCATAAGTTTATGTTTAAGGATGTACTGATAGTGGAAAGTCATCAGAATAATGTACAGCAGGGACACTATCTTATTTATTGATTAGTGAAAAAGAGAATACAGCAAAGAAACATATAGTATATATTCATGTAAACATAGTTAAACATTCAAAAGTAAAGATATGCAAAGTAGGATGCAAAATAAGTATTCGTCTGCATACTGAAAATGGTGTAGAATGTTACGGTTAGTACTTGGTAGGTCCTCCATTCCTCTTTATAATCTCTTACATTTTCCTTGGCATGGATTTCACCAACGATTTTGTTGTTTCCACTGTAATTTTACGCCATTCCTCTAGTATAACGTTCTTTAGATCATTTATATTAGATATCTGATGATTCTTAATATTTTTCTCCAGTATACTCCACAAATTCTTTATGGGATTCATATCTGGGGATTGCAGTGGTGTCGACATCCATCGTGGAGTATTCTACAACAACCATAGCCTTGCATCTAGAGCTGTTTGTTTTGAATCATTATCTTCTGCAAAAATATAATCCTCAGAAACACTCATATTATTCCCACTTCTGGAGAGATATGTTTTAGGGTGTTTATATAAACCTTATGGTTCATAATTCCATCAATAAAACATAAATGCCCTACACCATTTACACTCATGCAGCCCCAGACATGTACTGTACCGCCTCCATGTTTAATTGAAGATGGTATATTTTTCTCCTCAAGCTCACAATTCTTTCTTCTCCACACTATTACTCGCCCCCTTTGACTTAAAAAGTTCAAATTGACTCTCGTCAGTAAATACAACATTCTTCCAGAAATTACACCCATCGTATATATGTTATTTTGCAAAAGCAACTCGCTTCTTTCTGTTGATATTATTGATGTATGGTTTTCTACGGGCTTTTCGGTCTCCATACTCAGCTTCATAAAGCACATGTCTTATAGTTTGTGCTGAAACGGACTTTCCTATGTGTGTATGAATTGCAATAGCAAGTTTTGGAGCACTTAGTTTAGGATTTTTCTTGACTTCTCTAAGTAACTGTGGTTTCTCCATCATGGATAGAACTGCAGGACGACCACTTCTTGATTGATTTTCCTAAGTTTTGTACTGAATAAACCTGTATATAATAGTCTTCATTGTACTGGTAGATCTTCCAATGGTTTTTCCAATTTCTTGATCATATTTTCCTTTTTTTAATAACCTGATGCAAACTTCTCGCTCTTCTTTTGTAATTTCGCAACGTTTTCGAGCCATATTATTTAAATAGTCAACGGCTTTGAAAACAGAGACGGAACTGTCAACGACAGGGGATGAAACACAACTGCATAAGAAAAAGGAAGGGGTGTGTGTCAGCGAGGCACCATACCTGGTATCTTATTAGACGAATACTTGTTTGACATCAAATGGGACATGATTTTAAATAACGTAGAGCTGTTCACTAATTAAGTAATTTATGAACCCAAATTGTGTTTTATATTTCAATCTAGATATTAACAGATGTAAGGAAATAGTTGTTGTTAGTTTCTTATCTATATTTTTCTGATTGTGCTATGGTTAGACGAATAATTTTTGGAGTATCTGTATGTATGTTCAGAGTTTCTTCCACCATTGTTTCCTATTAATCCCAAAGCTTTGGCAGAGTAGGTGTGCAAGTAGAAGTATCTACCACTTGTTTACAGAATGAGAGTCGTATTAAAGAAAATTAGAAGTCAAATGCAGTTCAGCCCCACATACCTACCGAGGCATGAAACGATGATGTAAAAAAAAACCCCTTAATGGCAGTTACCAAGAGCTGAAAATAAGCGACGTTACATGAAACTGAATAATTAGTTTCAAGCAAGTCAGTAAATACTGTTTTGCCATATTTAGTGCCAAGAAGTAATTTATTTCAGTATTTCAGGTGTTCACATGCTTCTGTATTCATAAACGGGAACTTCCGATGGACAAATTGTTTCATAAAAACCTTGGCTAAATAATTTTGTTTTGAACAAACCTTATCGAATAAATAATTTGCTAGTTCTGAATATGGCGACGCATTTACTGCAGAATTGTGGTTGTTGTTGAACGACATCCCCCCAGAAATTATTTGCTAATATCGTCACAATAACCAAGTTGATAAATATTTTTACATTTTGTAGTATGATTGTATAGCAAAGAGTATAACTTGCTTGGGTCGTGCAAATTATATAACCTATTTTGAGTGGACTATGTGTACATTTATTAATAGTTGTTGTTGTGTTGTGTAAACAATAATTATAAAGTATGGGACATTTTATGTGATCACTAACAGAATTAAAAACAAAAATTTATGTGGAACACAATGATATCTACATACGTAGCCAACAATAATTTGCTTTAAATTCAAAGTGTACATACTTGCAAGTGCAAGATAATGTCAAAGAAGCCAAGCACCAAATACGACCATATCTTTACATAGGGAGACTGGTATTGATGTCAATTGAATAGAGGGAATGTCATTAGATATAACCATAGAACACTTTAACCGGGGAATATTTCACGGTTGTTTGATGTTTGGCGAATTTCAGGAGCTTGCATTCTCTGTAACACTGGCAATTTGTATTATTATTCAGGAAGAGTGACAGGAAATATAATGACCAACATTGGAAAAAAATCAAACAAATAATTATGTTAGTTAATCGATGGAAATTAATCATTTCTCCACACTAGCCGTTTATAGGCTGAGGTTTTTGATGGATGGAGTCAACATGATAGAGCGACTGGACGGAAACCAGGAGATCCGTGGTTCAAATCCCGGCTATGGCATTGAATTTTTCATGTTGACTCTATCAAAAACCTCAGCCTATAAACGGCTAGTGTGGAGAAATGATTAATTTCCATCAATTAACTAAAATAATAAGAGTTAAATGATGAAGCCTATGTCTCAAGTACTTACGATAGTAAGTCGCCACAAACGGTGTATCTCGAATGCGAGAGCCTCTAGTGGTCTACCGGGGAAATATACGAGTCAAATGGAGAATTTGATGTCAGGACGGCACGTTGGCCATGGTAGCTCAATGGGTTAGAGCGACTGGACGGAAACCAGGAGATCCGTGGTTCAAATCCCGGCCATGGCATTGAATTTTCATGTTGACTCTATCAAAAA
The DNA here is from genome assembly GCA_030765055.1 of Mantis religiosa. Classification (NCBI taxonomy): domain Eukaryota; kingdom Metazoa; phylum Arthropoda; class Insecta; order Mantodea; family Mantidae; genus Mantis; species Mantis religiosa. The sequence continues at coordinate 127,491,681 of CM060952.1, read as the reverse complement.
CCTCAGCCTATAAACGGCTAGTGTGGAGAAATGATTAATTTCCATCAATTAACTAAAATAATAAGAGTTAAATGATGAAGCCTGTGTCTCAAGTACTTACGATAGTAAGTCGCCACAAACGGTGTATCTCGAATGCGAGAGCCTCTAGTGGTCTACCGGGGAAATATACGAGTCAAATGGAGAATTTAATGTCAGGACGGCACGTTGGCCATGGTAGCTCAATGGGTTAGAGTGACTGGACGGAAACCAGGAGATCCGTGGTTCAAATCCCGGCCATGGCATTGAATTTTTCATGTTGACTCTATCCATCAAGATAATTATGTGTTTGGAAAAATGTTGTTTGTTTCCTTTTACTTTCTCTTGCACCTATTTACAACACTTAAAGAAAGCCTAGCATACCACTCAAAAAGTTTAGTTTTAGGTTACACCGAAAATATTGTTTTGAAGACTCCAAATAAATGAATAATTTTTAAAAATCTTGTTGAAATGCTGGTCCATAAATATAATTCAAAGACGAAAGGCGAATAACTGCCGAACTTGATGAGTCCAACCTCTTTCAAGAATAGGAAAACTGCTGAACCTCGAGTATTTTTTACACGGGTATAGAGACAAGAAAAACTACTTACGATTGTATTTAAAATTCCACATGTGAAGATATAAGGGATAAAATCCCCTTGGGGACTATCAATGAATTCCTATTTAGATTATAAGATATAACAGGTACAAAATCTTATTGCACTAAAATATGTTTCGCTGAAAAAACAATTTATGTAAAATAAAAGTTTTGTTTCTTTTTTCTATCAATAACAATTTTAGAGACATTTATTGTTTTGCATGTATCAGTATATTGTGTAAGTATTTTTTGAAGGTCCTTCGCGATCGTTTCCTTTTTTGTGATGTGTAAAGTGTAGGAGTAGCAATTTAACAGAAAACAGGAGAAAAACAAACGCTTAACAAACAATAAAACAGATAAATGTATTCAATGAAAAATAAACTTACAGAGCAAAAAGAAGTCTAAAACTTACTTTCCTCTTCGTTATAACATCATGTTAAAAATAAGTGATATGGCGATAATTGCCTATAACATTTTATGCAAAAATTGCAATATGTACCAGACGATGGTGTTAGTTGCATAGTTGCCTTCCTGTAACCTGCTGCAGATGGCTTCATGTTTGTAGTTATCTTCCATGTATTTAATTTAATCTTCAGGGGGTATGGGTGCGCACACAAGTCAATGCGATCTTGGCCAGGCTTTTTTTGTTGCGCAGTCGCCTTCCTGTACCAACCACTTAATTTTTATGTTTATTGCGTTCTGTGTGTACAACTTTGGATGTAAATATAAAAATCAAGTATTTACACACGAGTGGTATCACGACAATCAAGCTTTGCAAAAAAAAAAAAAAAAAAAAAAAAAAAAAAAAAAAAAAAAAAAAAAGTAATGAGTATGCATTTGTTGGTTCTACAGACACATAAAATTCACCACCAAGGGGCAAAAATACAGTTTTTTTGGTAATTTACATCCTCCAACGTTACGTCATATCGAATGATGAATGGAATGGGTGAAATGACGCTCAAATGAGCCCAGAGTCTATGGATCTTATACCCAACATTCGTCTTTCAGGATAAGGGAAAACCCCGGAAAAAACCTCATCCAGGTAACTCACCCTGACCGAGATTCGAACTCGGGACCTCTTGAACGTGAGGCAGACATGCTGCCATCTACGCTACCAAGGCGGGCACACAAAAAAAAAAAAAGATACAGTTTGGAGGAATATAAGAACTTGGATGATTGCTTAGCTTAAGTGGACTTCTCGTGGGCTGTAGTGCCACAGGACTTATTACATTCTGCATTCTGAATTTAACTTTTTTGATAGTGCAAATCTAATTGCCGCGTCAGCATATTCTACATCTGCATGTTTAAGTTTGTTTTCTACAAGAGCATTGACAAATAAGCTTATCAATTACTCCAATAGACGCTTTGAAGAGTTTTTTCCTCCTCTTTTGTTCTTAGAAGAATGTGCGACATTGGAGATAACCTTCAGTTGTTCTTTGTGGTTATCGCATCGGATGATAGGAAATGTCGAAATATGTGGAGAACTCGAAACATCCTGACTTCCTACTACCAGCTACTAGCAAGAAGTAGTTGTGTTCCAAAAATGGTCGATCTCCAGAAGATATTTTGTAGATTCCCTGATCCTATCACTAGAGAGGGGGGGAAGGGAAAACAGCTAGCACACGTTTTGTCTGTATTTTAATTAAAATAAGCTACATATTTAATTTTTAAGCTCAGCGTCTACCAAAGATATAACAAGAATATTTACAAGAAAATTCTCTCCCCAAACATGGAAATGTTTTATTTCTTTTCTCAAAAAGTGACTGTGAGATATTAGTTAAATGTTATGTTCAGATCTTGAGCATTTTATGAACAAATCAGTGACAAATTTCACACACATGAGTTTAGTGACGGACATTTTCGAAACATTCATTGCTGTCGTTTTAAATTGTTGATGTTTTTACTATACGTTTTTGTCAAGTGCTAAGGCCATGTTATTGGATTCTCTAATGTTACGAGAAGAGTATGTAATTTCAAGCACAAAATGGCCCTTTTAAAAGATCATCGCTTCAGCCTCCTGTATTCACTCGTAGTCACAAGGGAATTTTAATTAGACAATTTTTGAAAACGCTCATTTCGATTAAACTGATGTAAACAGAAAAATAATAGACTGCAAAGTGGATAATGAGAAAATATGAAAATTAGCTGAAAGCCGGCGTAAACCTTCTGAGACAGGTTAACGTGCCCTCAGGGGAAAGGGAAAAATACGTCGATAGTTTAGTGATGGAATGACTCAAAATCAAGGTCAGATAGTTCACATGGGCGTAACCAGGTATAGCTATTCAGCCGGAAGACATTTCTTCACTGATAAATTGCAAAATGCTAATAGACGGGACTTTCTAGCATTAGCTGCACCACTGTTTGTTAAATCTTGAAAGTGAGCTTCTGTTGTACTTCGAATAAATTTGATGAAAGCATAACATCTTCTGGAATATTTAAGGGTACACGGTACTAAGGTTCCTAATTCTGCAAATGTCAGAAAATTTAGTTGCCCATTTGATCAGCATAGTTATAGTATAGTAAGTAATAATACTTTTGATTAAATACCCACATAGTGAACATTTGAAACTAACTTTTATACGTCAGTTATATGATTGTTCACAATCAAAGGATGCAAATTTATGTCATAGGGGATGTGGCAGTACTTTGCTGTGGAGAAAATGTAGATTTCTTTAAAAATACACAGTTTATGTTAAATGAAATTTTTTCATAGCGTTAACCATTTCCGAAACATTGTGCACTCGATGTTTACAATTTAATAAGTACTCTGAATGGTATTTTTAGTTTGGTTATTCTTTTAATAGAACTAAACATCCGAGGCATAGTTAATGCGTATAGGCCTGTTTTACTTCGTTTAGTTATTTACTTAATTTTACTTATTTCTAATAAGAATGCATCCTAAATAACGTGGGTGGAAGAGCAATAGCAACGGACTCTAATTCCACCTCTGAGGGTTGACAGTATATCTGTCTCACATTCGAAAGGTCCCGAGTTCGAATCCTGGCCAGGGTGAGTTATCTGGATAAGGTTTCATCCGAGATTTTCCCTTATCCTGCTTTATGGATTCTGGTCTCATTTGAGCATCATTTCACCCATTTCATCCATCGTCCCATATGGAGGACTTTGAATAAAGACAAAAAAAAAAAAGGAACTCTACTCCAGCCATTGAAGGGTGCTTTCAATTCGACTCTCCAGTTGGAATCGATTCATATCTAATTTAAGCCAGTCACATTTATCAGAATTTCTTTCGCAGGGGGAGATTTCATTTCATTTCATTTACTACTGAGTTGCCATGTCAGTGCAATTACCATATATAGAATGTATCACAGTATTCGGAAAAGTTATGGGTAACGTCAGCTAGTTTACGATGGTAGTGCATAACTTTGTTTCAGTTTTGAATTCAGGCCAGACCACGAAATACCTTTTTTATGTTTTAACGATATCTGCCCAACTCACCACGCAGAGAATGCAGTGCTAACGTTGTAATACAGACTTATTTGATTGCCTCTTCTTAACATGTCTCACGATTGCATAAATGTCTTTATTTCTATGGTAAGAAAATAGGAACCCTGGTTTCGACACCTGAAACCCCTATGCAGGTTGTAAATGCATACTTCTGGTACTGAGCTACAAAACAAGTTGACTTCCATTTAGATGTATATTTGTGTTTATGTCTTTTCTTAACGATGTTTAAGTGAGATATACATCGTTGTTTATGGGACAAAATGTTCTCGAATGGTGAGCCTATTGTCTTCTTGCCGACTCCATCCTTATGGTGTATCAGATGGAGTGCCTAAAACCAACTATGCATATGTTTTCAAAATATCCAGACATTTGTTTCAATTCAAAGTATTTATAGCAACATCATTTACGTTTTATTTTTTCAGGATTTTGAATTTGTAATGATTCTGTACTTTCTGTTTAGCATTACTTTTCACCTACCGCATATGCCTTAGCTGCTCTTTCTTTTTTAAAATTTGTTCCGTTTGTTTGTTGCCTTTGCACAATAGTATTTTTATGAAGTTATTATATGTGTGTGTGCGAAGTTCAGTATTACGGAATCGAAGTGTAGTTTTAAAAGACGAAAAGAAATCGAAAATCTGTTACGTATTTTATACATATGTGCATATTACACAAACTTTTTGTACGATTGTGTTTATTATTATTATTATTATTATTATTATTATTATTATTATTATTATTATTATTATTATTATTATTATTATTATTATTATTATTATTATTATTATTATTATTATTATTATTATTATTATTATTATTATTATTATTATTATTATTATTATTATTATTATTATTATTATTATTATTATTATTATTATTATTATTATTATTATTATTATTATTATTATTATTATTATTATTATTATTATTATTATTATTATTATTATTATTATGATTATGATTATGATTATGATTATGATTATTATTATTATTATTATTATTATTATTATTATTATTATTATTATTATTATTATTATTATTATTATTATTATTATTATTATTATTATTATTATTATTATTATTATTATTATTATTATTATTATTATTATTATTATTATTATTATTATTATTATTATTATTATTATTATTATTATTATTATTATTATTATTATTATTATTATTATTATTATTATTATTATTATTATTATTATTATTATTATTATTATTATTATTATTATTATTATTTTTATTATTATTATTATTATTATTATTATTATTATTATTATTATTATTATTATTATTATTATTATTATTATTATTATTATTATTATTATTATTATTATTATTATTATTATTATTATTATTATTATTATTATTATTATTATTATTATTATTATTATTATTATTATTATTATTATTAATTATTATTAATTATTGATTAAAATATTTTCCAGCAGATTTACTAATCGCCACCCTAGTTAATCTGCAAGTGCATGTTGCCAATTCGACATCTGTAACTAATAATATAGCTTAGTAAAATATTACAGTACGGAGCGGCATGGCTCAGACGGTAGTGTCTCTGACCTTTATTGGAGAGGTCGTGGGTTCGATTCCTGAGGACATTCCTTGCATGTCCTATTCCTCCAATTCACACCAGCTTCTTATTTCACTTCACCTTTCACTCTGGTTAACTCTGGTTGAAAGTGTCGGCGAGCTTGGCAGGGAATTTGCTCATCCCCCGGATTGGGGGAGGTCTCCGTGTCCGTGGTCCCCCAGGGATGTGTAAAAGGAGGAACCGGCAATACGAGCGACCAGTGGGGAGTTTAAATCTTTAGTTGTTAGAGACCCTGCTCTTTTCATAATTTTGATACCCATAGTATACTGTCACCTCACCCTTCCCTCCTAGAAGCCTAGCACAACAGATATTCCATAGATCGAGGTGCTAATCCCTCACCCATCGAATCTTGTCATATATTCAAGATACCACAGTACTTTTCTTTCACCTTATGGCCACCACACGCTATGGCCGTCAGAGGTCTGACTCCTGCTGAGACGGTTGTGATACCCCTGCAACTGCTTCGAGTTCTCATTGCAGTTACACTGATAATAACCACATACTTTATAACACATTGAAATTTAGTCCTTTGTCCACAAAAATCTGTTCATACAATCAGGAAATTTTCATTCACACCTGAGAGTATGAGTCCGAAATTGGGCAAATTTCTTGCCTTCCACAAGTTCTTTCAGTGTATAGGGGATTGTTAGTTACACTTTATTTTTGAAATTCCCCCATAGACAAAACTCTCCTGTATTAATCGGGGGATAGTGAGGACATAACGATCTATCTTAAAAATGACATTAAAATGACATGACATGACATTAATTAAATTTAAATGACTCATCAGCTGTATACGCGTAGCAGAGACTTGTTGAAAGAATTTACTTTCAGCTTCGGTCAGCTGTTCAAAAATGGCTTGAGTAATTTCTATATCACTCTGGAATTATTTTTGTAAAAAGAAATATGTGATATTATTCTGTATGCATTTATAGCACACCACACATCAATTATCGCGTTATGCAAGGATACTTCTTGTACAAAACTGTTCTTTGTGCTCCAATATCTGTTATTTTGTGATGAAACACAAGTTTATTAATAAAACCATGCTGTTAGAGAAGAATAGTAATCGAGAGGATATTGAGAGGCTCGGAAAATTGGGTGTTTTGAAAATCTAAAACTGAGTTATTGAATGTGCATTCGTCTTTAATTAAATCTAATCATTTTTCGCTAATGTTAGAAATAACATTATGTTCTATTCAAAGTGTGCTATTCGTCTATAATGTATGTTTCTGATTATTAAATTAAGGCTGAGATGTATTTCACTTCTTGCTTTAGAGTATATCTTGTTCGAAGTAACTTGGAAATTGCCTCAGTTGTATGGTCACCTATGTTTAAATGCTATAACGGTCACCTGGAGAAAATTGAGAAAAGACTTTTGATATATACCAGAAAACCCACAGCGTATTCACTTATAGTTAGTGTATTCCATATATGCAACTGCTAAAGGAATTCAAAATAATGTCACCCTCTGTTCGTAGAATACTTGCTGAACAATTATTCCTTTATAAACTTGTGAATGGCCTGGTATTTAGCGAAGAATTACTTAGTCAAATCAATTTTAATGCCAGCATTGCAAATTTCAGAAAGGGTCAATTGCTCCAGTTTAGAACACCAAAAACGTCATCGCATAAAAATTCCCCTATTTTAAGGTTATGTGCCACGTACAGTGAACTCTCTTCTAAAATAGAACTGGATCATAGTTTCTCTTACAAGCAATTTAAGTAACAATTATATACAGGAATTAAGGGCATGTGATTTTCAATTGTGTTATTTATGTTTTATGTTTAATGATAACACAGTTAGCAATGTATTGTCTTCGATTATATAAATTATTTGTTTTAGTCTTAGTTTTTTTGTGTTCTTGTTTGTCACTCTTTGCATTTTACTTAAATTTATATATATTTAGTGTTAGTTTTTTGTATTACATTTTGCATTGTCCTTTGTCTTACTTTTATATTTATATTTAAGCGATGTTTGTAAATTATTATATATTTAGCTACTGTAATTGGAACATTGCTCTGTTGTAGGACAAATAATAAATAATAAATAAATAAACAAATAAATAAATAATAAATAAAAAAAATTATATATCATTAATATTATAGCACGTTAAACATATTTAAACATCGATTTTAAATTAATGACTATATTCGGAATCTTTCTGGAGAAAATGTTACTATTTATATTTTCCGCAATTATTTTTTTAAATATCATATGATAATGAAGCATCCTCCATGAATCTTGATAAGATCTTTGTATGCTTCTAGAATCGTGTCATTGATGGATGAGTAGCAATCCTGAAGAGGCAGGCGGACTTGCGCAAGAGTGCTCCAGGCCAAAATCCGCAGAGTAATTAAACTAACCGATCATTAACAGCGTGGCTTCTCTCGCAGAGTTGTGGGATGTTTTGTAGCCTCATTAATGAAATTATCGAAAGCTATCAATCGTAGACTCGCGGATGAAGTTACATCTCAGTATTTATTGAGCCGCCGCGTTGCCACATGTAGCTATTTATCACCTTTGTAGCACATACGTGTTTGTTTATTGCTTAAAAGCATTTAAGGATACCCATCTGCGAAACTCCTAAAATCTACAATTTTGCTTGGATTGACTTGAAACTTTAACACAATTACACTGGGCAACAATGAAAATGTTTCGGGCCTAAAATAGTGGATTTACATGTATTTCCATCTGCTGAATTAAAAAATCACCATAAAATGATAGATTAGCTCTTGTTTTGAAGATAAAGTGACATTTCATTTTTTAGAGTGAAGATTTTAAATTTGGGGAATTTTTTTTTGGTAGTTGGCACACCTGTCAAAATACCGTAGATAACAACTACAAGCATTTGGTGACAGTGCTCCTGCAAAAATACCGTAACCTTGGATGCAACATGTCCCTTAAGATCCATTTTCTCTACTCCCACGTAGACTTTTTCCCTCCTAGTTGTGGAGCTGTTAGTGATGAACATGGGGAGACATTCTATCAGGACATTTCTGTTATGGAACAAAGATATCAGGGCAGTTGGAATGAAGTAATGCTTTCAGATTACTATTGGTCTTTGCATAGGGATTCTGCGGAACTCCATTACAAGAGGCAAGCTAAAAGACGACGAAGTCAATAGGCCACCACATGATTCTCTTCAGGCATGACTATCTGCGAAGTATTTTTCCATCAACTTAGAACTCTTAGCATGTAATTACCAGTTTAAAAAATCAAATGCATTTTCATTGTTGTTAGCATGTAATTAAAATGTATCCTTTTCTCTCAATCCGTTAATATGTAATACTTCCACCCTGTGTATATCATAGAAACTAGAGCTAATAAAATTTTTTCATTGTCATATTTGTTTTTCTCAACCCAAAATTAGTATGAATTGCCTCATGAAGTGCTCGAAACATTCAAAAATTATTTTGTTGTTGCACACTGTTATTGTAGTATTAACAATAGTTCACAGGCTAATTTTCAGTCCTTTGTTCAAAATAGTTCTTGCGATATTAATATATTTATAGTGTTTTATTGTCATTTAATTAAACTGTTCCACATGATGCAATTTTAGCTTCAGAAAAGTAATACTTCGCGGCTATACACATAAATGCCGTATTAGTAAATTGATGAGATGAAATTTTTATCTGACCCTTGCTTTAGGATAAAAAATTATCAATTCTCCTTTTATTAATTTTTAATATTTGCTCTTGAAATATGTGCTTTGTTATTTAATTGCACAAACTCTGGTGACAAAAAGTCATCTCATCAGTTTCCTTTGCTACTGATTTTATCCAAGCACAAAAATGTTCAAGCGTCTAGTTTGAAAGCTGCATCGTGAGAAGCAATTTATGTTCTGAAAAGCGCTGAAAATTAAAACTACGAGAAAATCACCAAAATAGGTAATATAAAGCAGTGTCCACTTACAGTGACCAACTTAAATAGTCATTTGCCACAATTTTATACGGTTGCATGACATTAAAACTAATAGGAAATTGAAGTACGCGGATTACTCTATTTAATTAGGCCAAAGTTTTGTTCTCATTTTTTTTTTTGCACTTTTTGACCAATTTTTACAGATGGGTAGGTATCCTTAAATAAGGAAACGAAGCAAATTACTGCCTACTTACCAGAAAATTATTTCACTTCTTCTTTTGCTGCGTAAAAGTCAACCTGTATGTTTCTTTACTGTTTACTTATAGTAAGTCATAAAGAGATTGTATTTCACCCAAAATTCGATTGTTAGTGAAATATATGTACTGTAGACGTGTCTGTATGAACAGCCTAACTCAAAAGCAAAATAATGCCACACTTAGTATTTCATTTCAGTATTTTCAAGAATGTGGCGTGAAGATTCCCAACACAACCCCCAGAAAATTCCCTATAAAACCCGTTACACGTCGATTTAAGTTTATTTTTTATTTTCTAAAAACAGTTGACAATTTTGGTTAAAGTGTAAAATTTAATATAACTGCGCGACCTATAAATCTTATGAGCTTTCTATCTTTCTTTTCATTTTAAATTAATTTTGCGTACTTATGCATTAGTGATAAACTATAAGGAAAAAAAAAACTTAATTTACAAGAATCTTACATTTCGTTAAACATGTGATTTAGGTCAAGCGAATTGTTGTGACTAAATAGTTTCTGAAATATTCCTATAGGTTTGAATTTTCCAGTACTCTACATTTGTAATTACTAATTCAACTACACAAATATAATTATTTGTAACAAAAACTTTACATATCTTTAAAGACATTGATGGAAATTGTGAGATCGCGATTTCTTGAAATTTTCATCAAGTTCTTCGAATATAAGTGAATTTTTGTTAGAAATAATTATATTTGTGTAGTATTTGTAGCTTTTCTGTTACTAGCTTCAATTTTTATGTAATTACTAATTCAACATTTTCTTTTTCTCGTGATGTCTTTCAAGGAGTATTTATATTTCAGAGCTTAGCATACAACTATCCAGTTTTTAGCTTTGAGTTCCTCTCCAGCCTTTTGTATGTACCAACAAAGAAGTGTAATGCAACAATTTCTAGAATTATCTCGATTTATATGAGATAAAAAGTAAATTTCTGTAAGAGTACTCTCTAGAAATTGGTAAAGGTAAACGAAGAGGGTAGGTAAAATCATATGAATGAGACAAGATCTGTTTTCTCAGTAATCTTCTATTTTTTTACCGATGTAATTATGAGAGCAAAATTCTTCATCCAGTATTTACGAACAATTCCGATACACACACATACATACGTATACATATTATTCTTAAAGGTGCCTGATTTAAACAAATTATATTTATCCGGCTGTTTGTTTTTGAGTTGCCGTTCACGGACATGGATGAATGGACATGCGTGCACACACACAGACACACACACAAGCAGGCACACTCGTAAAAGTGCAATA